>OY821517.1:344237028-344649528 GCA_963682025.1 Cordilura impudica
TCAACAATGGTTATTTAAAACAAAATATACATATATTTACAAAGGAAAAAAAAAAAGAAAACAACTTATACAAATTACAACAACAAAACTAGAATGTGTCCCCACGGAAGTTGATTGATTTATTCCATTTGTCAAGAAAACACATTTCAAAAAATCTGATTTTAAATACTGTGTAAAATTATACATTATTTGCTGAAAATTTAAAAATTTATTATGTAAAATCATTAAGGTAATAGATACGGATATTTTAATTCAGAAAAAAATTAAATTTATAATTTTTTTTTTTAATTTTTTTATTATTTATTTATTTCATTTACACAAAAAAATAAACATTTAAAAAAATGTAAAACAAAAAATTTGTTTTATTTTGTTTGATTATATATAGAAATTAGTATTCCCAGTTTCAGCAACGATCTCCAAAATTTGTAGAAATTTATGGGATGCACTGACGAACGGACATCGTAAAATTTTCCTAAAAATCTGTGGGTATGCGAGTGTGAGAATTTTTACAATTTTTTACTCAGATTCTTATAATAGTTTTCAATCAAGTGTTGTGTTGATACTTTTAGAAAATATCAATTTAACGCTGAGGTGATGTCGACATCGACTCAACGTGATGACTTCAATGACGACGACAACGACTTACAGGATATGGGTAAATATAAAGTTCTATAATATTATTTCACTGACATGGGCGGAAAAGCACCTCAGATTCTAATAAATTTCCAACTTTAGAAATTGTTGTAGCAATTTTTAACAGGTTCCTGAATGATCTTAATGATTTCGAGACTACTGAGGATTATCGCAAGGGCTTCTCCAATCGACTTATGTGATTTCATTGAACTTTTACTGTTGGTGTGTGTCGAAAAAACTGGATCGATTATTTGTAACCCTTTTCCCGTGATGCAATCGAGCTAAAACTTTGCAGGCAGACTCGTAGTTACAATAAAAATGATCTAACAAATTTTCGTTTATAAAAATTTGATTAGTCTGGATTCACACAAGGCAATTTTTGTTGCGCAACTTTTTTCAATTCTCTTTTAAAGTTGCCTTAATGTTCACATAGAGAAATTTATTGCCGTAACTTTGTTTTCTTTTGCTTTCAAATTCTTAAATTTTTAACAGTTCATTTTATTTAGTTTGTGTAAAAGGAATTTATTATTGGTTCAAAGTGGAAGATCTATTTGTGTGAAAAAATGGAAGTCAAAGAAATAATAAATGAAATAATTTTTCACAGCGAAGCAAAGAAAAAGAAATGTCAAACCTAACTTCATATTTATAATTACGAATGGCACAACAAAACGAGTTGCCGAGTACAAGCAACTCCGTATCAAATACCACTCTTCTTTCCCCTCTCTCCTATAAACTCAAAAATTGTCTTGTATGAACTGGGACTAACTTGTAGTATAATTTTTTGGTTTTTTCGAAATTTTAATGGTTTTTTCAGTCAATTATTTAATTACATGATGGTAAACTTAATTTATAAAGAAAGAGGGAGTATAATAAAAACTTGGTTTGTTGTGAGTCAGTTTTTTACTCCCCTTATTTTAACTCGTAGTGTCTGCTGTCTGTCGAAAAAACTTTGGATCGATTTTTATCCCTTTTCCCGTGAACCAATCTAGCTGAAACTTTGCAGGCAGACTCGCGGCGGCGATGAAAAAAATATTGCAAAAAAAAATTTTGACTGTAGATTTACAATTGTTGAGTAAGACTGAAACGATATACGGTAAACTTAATTTACAAAGGGAGTATAATAAAAGCTTGGTTTTTATGGATTAGTTTTTTTAAATTTATTTAACAGGTTCCCTGCCCAATGTTTCACATGATACATTATTTTCTTGTACCATGATTACAGAGTCCATGTATCATATACGATTTATAGTTGATTTAGAAACAGTTTTGTAAAAGATGTTAAATCTGGGGTCGCATTCGTTACCGAAATTTTTCGATCGAAACTATTTTTTTATTTTCCAAAATAAAATACTTTGAGTAATTTTACTATGTCACAGCTAACGAGTTATGGTTAATAGTAAAAGTGAAACGAGGTCTGACGATTGTCCGTCTTCTTTAAATAATAAACCAAAATATGGAATTTGGATTGATTTTACTCGATATCGAATGCGACAATTTGCTCACTGGTAGTGTAAAACCCCTTTTAGTGATACATATCACATATGATACATGTAACGTATGGAATCGAATTTCATAACGACTCGTTCACGTATCATAGCTGATAACATATGCCATATACAAAAATATATGTATATGGGTCGCGTACCTGTTAATCGAGCCCACGGGGCCATATACGATTAATACATTTATATATATAAGTGAACAGTAAGCTATAATAAAAGGAAAACTAAAATTACATTAATACCTAATAAATATAATCCTTTGGCAAGTAAATGATTGCGAAGAACTTGAAATACTTGTGTTTAGCAACAGATGCCTTGTAACTTGTACTTTTCAGATTAACGGGGAGCCTATTCCAAAGTCAAGTCGCTCTTACGTAGAATGATTTTTCAAAAAATGGAGTTAGAAATTCTCAGAAAAATTATTTCAGGGTTTTTAAAAGATCGCGAGAACCTAAAAGAGTCAAATATATCGTTAAGTTTGAAAAGAGCAATCTATAAAATTATAGGAATAATTAGATACCGAAATAGATATTTTAAAACCGAAAATATACCTTAATCGATTAAAACGCAAATGCCACAAAAAAAATCTTAAAAATAAAGAATGTTGTGGGTCATAAGAAGTGGGTGAGCTAGATTAATTCTTATGTTTACTGGTAGAAAACAGTCAAGTTTAGCCGAAACCGCAGAAATAATGTTTCTGAAGTTCAGACCGCTATCAACAGTTACATACAAATATTTGAAGGAATCTACAAATTGAACAAGGACACCTTCAAAGTTAATAATGAAAGTGTGAAGTGCATTTGCAATTGATTCCAAAAGTAGAGCATTTCTTAGTTGAAAACAAAAATCACAGAAATGCAGTGACGGACTAAAAATTATTCTATGAACATTTTATAAATATTTTCTGTGCATAACTGTTTCGGAAATGCATAACTGTTCATCATCTGACACCAGATGCTTGGGTATAACTCATTTCATATTTCTTTTAAATGGCTGTATTGTATTGAAAGAAGATCCGACAAGAGGAACAGGTTGAAACTTTAGCAATGCATGTTCTATGTGGAGTATCGCAATGGTGTTACAGACGATTTATATAGGAAATACGGATATCAAAGGAGCAGTACGGCATTGATAATGATGTGGACTAGGGGAAAAGTTGCTTAAAAACAAGTATGTACCCTTCAAATTAACCACGAGAAAAAATCATAAACAATACTGAAAATTTCAAAGCTCTAGGTGGCCGGAAGAAACAAACAAAAGTATTTTAAACAAAAAGGATTTTTAAACTAGTAGAAATAATCTAACCCATAAAAACAAACGCCCGTATTCATAATCAAATTCTAGCAGTTGGCTAACTTTTTTTCATACAAATTTTGAAATTTTCGTAAAAAAAAGCTAGACAACTGCTAGAATTTGATTATGAATACGGGCGAAAGTTTTTATTAAAACTCTTTCTTTCTTTATGCATATGAGTTTTGAATCTCTCCGTGACAGTGCGTGATTATCTTAAAATTAATCTTTGGCCACAACAAGTCTATGGACAAAGTTTCAGATCGATCGGATGAGAAGTTTTAATCTCTCCGTGACTGTGCGTGACTGTGTCAAAGTTAATCTTTTTTCACAGCAAGTCTATCGACCAAGTTTCAGATCGATCGGATAAGTGGAAATGGGTTTTAAATCACTCCGTGACTATGTCGAAGTTAATCTTTCTTTACAGCAAGTATATCGACCAAGTTTCAGATCGATCGGATGAGGGCAACTGACATTTAGATCACTCCGTGGCTGTTCGTGACTACCCCAAAATTAATCTGTAGTCACAAGGTTGACTTACGACAGACAGGCAGATATTATGAGTTAAAAGAAAGAGTTTAAAAAAACAAAATTTAAGACATGCTTTTATACGATTTCAGGTTCTCCGCGAGAAATAATGATCATATCATGTAGAAATTTATTACATAACGTGTTGTCGTCCATGATGAAAGTTTCAGAGTTCTAGTTGGTGAAAACAAAATTACAAAAATTGACCTCAACAGTTAAACAAAAGCATGAAAAAAATAAACTGAACCAAATCTACCTGAAATTGCCTTTCTTTTTTATTGAAATTTTAACAACATTAATATGTAGACGTCTCATTCCCAGCAAAATCACTGTTATTGGGATGCTGTACTAACCAGGGCTGTGAAGTCTCAAAAAAAAGTTCCAACTCCGACTCCATCCGCGGAAATCTTTAAGGTTCGATTCCAAATCTGACTAAATGTATACCAGAGTACGCCTTGGACATACCCACCGCTACATGACTGAGAAGGCTCTCCAACCGATCTGTCAATTCTTTCGACAACAACCGTTAACTATTAAACATATACTTAACGAATGTTCGTATCTAGCAAATGTACGTGAATTAATTTTGGAGAACTGAACTCTACAGAAATTTTACAAATTCCAGTAAAATTAAATATTGAGCTAATAGCTAAATTTCTTGAATATTTAAATTTAGCAAATAAAATATAAAACATAATAGTTGAAATGTAAATAGTATTATATATTTTTAACTAAAACCGATAGCCTTTTATTTTAATTTCAATTAAAACTAGCAGACTCCAGCGAGTGCAATGTCTAGGCAACTTTGTTTCTCAACTTATCCAATTCACAAACCAACACTTTTTTGATTTATCATTGTGAATGAAGATAATAAACTCATTAACAAACACATCAACAAATTTAATAAACACACACATATATTTATAATTTTATGTATGTTTTAGTAGCAACTTTAAATGCAATTTACTCAAAATAAAGGAAAAAATTAAAAAATCTGTAAATCTGGTGAACAGCTAAAAAGAAATACCTTTCAAATAATATACGTTTGCTCAAAAACAAGATAAAACGGTAGAACAAAACATCGGTAACAAGAAAAAGCCTAGCCTATTAATATTATAGATACCAAAATAATTTAAGTTATGAAACACTTTTATATTATTTACGTACTTGAATGAACTTACTCTCATAAAATAAATACACCTAAAACGCTACAAATCTTCTTCATGAAGAAACAGGTTATGAAAAAATTATCGATTTCATAACAAGGATTAATAACAATTACTTTGCCAAAATTGAAAATTCCTCTTACCCACTGATAAGAGAATGTAGAGAATTAACGTAAAATTAAAAAGAAATCACCAAATTGAAAATTATGTGCTTATAGAGGTCTATTATTTATAATAAACCTCCTATAAGCATATAAATATTTTCAGATAGTATTTGAATTTATTAAATCATATAAAGGTTTTTTTCCTCCCATTTTCCTTTAAAAATCATTAAAAATAAAATAAAAACTATTTAATATCTTTAGATCCTATATATTATTTGTTGCAATATCTGTATAATATGTAAAGATAAGATCTCATATGTGAATATCAAATTTGTTAAAATATGTAAATAAAGGATGAATATATAATTGAAAAAAATTCATAAAATAAATTAAAATCATCTTATTCATAGTGATCTGTAAAATATTACGTCGCATATTTCGAAGAATTTTTGTTTGGTAAATATTTTTAAAATGATTTGAAATTTTCATGCACGTGCAAATACGAACAGTTTTAGAGTCAGTATAAACATCGCGACTCCTACTCCACAACTCCGAACCACAGCCCTGGTACTAGTCCACAATAAAATTATATGATTTTAAGATTTATAGAACAAAAATATAATTTTATTAATAATAACACATTATCAAATAATCAATTACAATCTAAATAGTAAAAAAAAAGAACTAAAACAAGATACATGATGTGTCAACACATATTGGCCCGGTATTCAAGTGTTGTGTCTTTTAAATGATGTCTCAAATTATTCAAATCCGGTCAGACATTAAACACTTAACACACAAATGTTAAAGAAAATCCTGTTCGAAATGCACAGCTAGAGAAGTATTCAATAATGCCTACGCTAATACAATAAATAAGAAAAAGAAGAAAATACAAATTGTATTAATATCATAAATTCCATTCAAAACATGTTTTACTAATCAAGCCAGGGCTGACACAGCGCCAAAAATCAAAGCCAGGATTATGAGTTTTTGTTGTTTTTCTTTTTAATTTATATTTGTTTTTATTATTCATAATTATTGTAGGTTTTTGTTATTTTTATATAATGCCAAAAGCACAAAAATATTTTGTTGTAGCTAAATTTATTATTAATACTTAAACAAGAGAACAAAACAAAACATTACAAAGGAGGGATTTAAATAATAATAATATTAATTTAACAAAAACAGCAGCAACTTAAAAAAAACATCATTTTAACTAAAAGGAAAACAAAAACTAAAAAATAGCACTGTTTCCTAAAATATAGCACTTTTTCCTAAAGAATAGAATAAAATAAAAAATTTTGTATAACACAATTTGAGAGAAATAAAAAGCTGTGTTTTAAGCGTTTTGCGTATGTTTGCTCTGGTGTTTTTAAATGATTTCTAATTTCCAACGATTTTTTTTAATTTTTTTCTATTAAACATTTAGATATTTTTTTAAGTAAATTTTATTTAAGAACTGAAAAAGAAAATTTTAGTTAACAAGAAATTTAGTGAGTGAAAAGAAACGACAAAGAGATTAATGTAAGACAATAATAACAACATGGTAATAGAGAATTTTAAGAGAAAAGAAGTTTTTTAACCCACACACACACTCACACACTCGTATTTCTTTTGCGTATTTATAAGAGAATGAAATATGAATAGGTTTTTTATGTTTACTTTAAGAAACTCTACATTTTAAATAGAGAAATAGGTTTTTAGAAACAAATTTCAGTAAATAAAATATAAAGGATGCTGAATAATTCTTAAAGTTTAAACACAAGAAACCTATAGAGAGAGAAACTTATGACAAAAACAATACAAACGTAATAGGAGGAATTCTTAAATATTTTGGCAGTTTTTTTTTTTTAATTTACCGAAATTTTTATAAAAACACAACTTTTTATTTTAGAAAATAGATTTTAGAAAGATGCGAACACAACTAAAAATATTTAACAACAAAAATTTTAAATTAAATAGCATGAAAATGAACTGAAAAGAAGTGCCACTTCAATACAAAACCACTATTTTTTAACATTAATTTCTCGATATTGTTTTTTTTTACAGGAATGTTTTTTTTGTATATTAATGATAAATTGGTTTTATGTATAACATAGTAGGTAGTTAGTTAGTAGTTGTAGTATAAGTAAATACGTTTAAATATGTATAACTTTTCTGTAATATATTTTATTTTTTTTTTTTTTCAAAAACAACTCAAACATTTTTTTTTTGTATTTTCTTTTGCATATTTTTTTTTTGTGTTTTCCTTTTTTATGGCTGTTAGTAATTGGTTTATATATCTATTTTAAAACATTCACAAAATATTTTAAAAATGGTAAAACCTAAAAAAAATGTAGGGGGTTATTTCGGCACATGCTCTAAATTTTGAAACAACGATCACTCGTTAGAAAGTTAAGTTATATTATTTTAAAAGTAACATTCGGTTAGAGTATGCTGGGATTCGTTATAGTTTTTATTTTTGCATTTTTGTTGTTATTGTTGCTGTTTTTTTATATCCCATTTTTTTTTTTTTTTTTTGGGAATTTTTATATTATTATTGTAAGCTAAATAAATTTATGCACACAAGATGAAGAAAAAAAAATAATACAAATTAAGATACTTAATCGGCAAATTTACGATTGACGTTACGTCCGAAGAGGGCGTTACGTATTTCCGGCACCAATTGCTCTGATATCATTTCCAAACGGGATTCCAAAGTGTTGGGAACCTAAAAAAAATATTATTTTAATAAATTTTACCTTGTCGAATCTTATGATTCCCACTTTTCTTTGAGGATCTATAATTATATACCTATGTGTCTTAAACTAATTTGAAGAAGTGTTAACGTAAGCATATTTTGAAATATAAAACTTTGTTACATTACATTAACTGTCAACATTAGAAATTGTTCGATACTAAAATATTAAAAATTAGGTGGAATTTGCCTGCATATTCAGCAATTCAAAACACTACTTATTTTTTAAAATACATTAATTCAATTAATAGTGAGTAGTATTTGAACCATATTTAGCCCAAAGGGCTTTGTTATAAATAGTAAAAAAAAAAAATACATTAGAAACTAACACTCAAATTTTTTTTATGCTTATTTTCTATATCTAATTAGTTGGACCTAAGAGATAGAGTCTCTAAACCTATGGTATAGGGTACCGTATAGTCGGTATATATATAATTGTCTTACTTTTTTTTTTTAATTTCGCGTTAAGTCCTAAAATTAGTATTTTTTTCGTTTTTTCTATTGAAAGTTACAAATTTGTTATAGAAAAATTCAATTCAATAAAAAAAAAAACGAAAAAAAATATTTTTTTTAGTGACGAGTTGATTAAAATAATAAACAGCAGATGGTATGACGTTTTTTAAACATAGTTGTATTTTTCAATGTTTTAATCTTATAATTAATTATTATAAAATAATGGCAATAATAAAGCATTGTGAAGCGGTTAAAACCAGAATAATATATGATTTTAATACTGGTATTAAGCAAAAGAAAAGTTGTTAAAAATATTCTATGAACAAATTCATAATTTCAAAAATTCTCAAGAAATATCGTGAAAGAGGGACGGTAAAAATATGTGTTCGAACTGTTTCCCGACGAGCAATGGAGGCTGATCTTGTTTGGAGTTTAATTTAAGAGGCCATGATGGAAGAACGTTTATACGATAACCAAAGGGAAAAAGACTAGAACCAAAACATACAAAAAAAAAAAAAAACTTAAGCTGGGCGGTGGCAATATTATGGTATGGGGTTGCTTTTCGGCCCAATTCATGTAGTAAAAGATCCTCTAACTTGAATTGGTTACAGGCAAATTCTAAGTAACGTAATGTATCCATACGCGGAGGAAAATATACCCTGGGCTGGCACCTCCAAATTGGTAACCGAATGGCTACAATCTAATACAGTTAGTGTTTTGGAATGCCCACTTCAATCACCAGATCTCAATTCCATAGAAAATCTATGGGAAATTGTAGATCAAAAAAATATGGACAAGAAATTACACAAACAAGGCAGATGTCTAAGAGGCAGTTAATTCAGAGTGGCAACAAATTTCAATGGATATTATCAATAACTTTATTGACTCCTTGTCTCGGCATTTGTGAAGCAGTACTAAAAAATAATTGATACCAACAAAATATTGAAACCAAAAATAGGGGGAATTGAGTATTTTTGTAAATTTTTAAAATTTTTTCTGAAGCTATTTTATGTTATTATTTTTCTTTTTTAAATAAATAAAACCTAAAAATTTTTCATTTAATAACAGTTAAATATATTTCGTTCAAAGTTTCCATTGTATTGTCACTCACTATTTTTAAATTTATTTTCATTTTATTGGAACTAATGTTCTAAAAATTTGCTCTATTGTGAATTTTAAAATTTTTTTTTATTTTACCTATTCTTTTTTTTTTTCTTTTAATACAAACTATACGAGCACATGTGGTCTAGTTACCCGGCACCTTTTTTCTGTGTTATATTAAAAAATTTTAAGGTGCCTCAAGTGTCCAATTTTTCGGCATTGACCGTTTAAGTCAAAAATATATTTCGTTCAAAGTTTTCATTGTATTTTCACTCACTATTTTTAAATTTATTTTAATTTTATTGGAACTAATTTTCTAAAAATTTTCTCTATTGTGAATTATTTAATTTTTTTAATTTATTTTTTTAATACAAACTATACGAGCACATGTGGTCTAGTTACCCGGCACTTTTTTCTGTTTTATATTAAAAAATTTTAAGGTGCCTCAAGTGTCCTCTGGCAGTTAAGGTAACAAGAAAATGGACTTTTGTAAGATATTATTTTGAGAAAAGGTACCTTTTTAGAAAATTGGTTTTTTTTATATATAAAAAGGTACTTTTTTTTAAGAAATTGGAATTTTTAAGCAAAGGTACTTGTTCAGAAAATGTACTTTTTTAAGAATATTCTCCTTTTTGAGAAAAGGTACTTTTTGAAGAAAACGAAGTTTTTACGAAAAGGTAATTTTTAGGAAAAATTGTGTACATGTCAAATGTATGCCATGGTAGTTAGTATATAGTTATTATAAATTAAATAGAAATCTTTAACAAAAAATTAAATTTTTTTTTTAAACAAACTTAAAATATTTTTCCTATAGATTTCAAAAGTTTCGTTTTTGCGACCATTGCTTAAATCTTTTATTGTTAATATTATATTAAAGCCATTTTGGAGAGTATAAAGATTTGTACAATGCCATAAAAATTTATAAAGAATTAAAATTGTTTTTGTTTATAATGATTAATTTCAACTTATAAATAAGTTATAAAACGAAATTTGTGATTTAACAAAAACGAAACGTTTGACAATTTTATAAAATAATTTTCATTAAATATTAAAATTTAAATAATATACAAATTTATTAAAACTTAATGCACGAAAACAAAATTAAGTTAAATCTTTTATGAAATTCATAATTTTTTGATTTTCTGATGAACTATTAATTTAATATAAAAATATTTTACGTATTAAATATAAACAGAACACCCGCAAAATCTAAATTTGTATTAAATACAATAGCTTAACTCTAAATATTAATGTTTTATTTGTTAACTTACCTTAACACGTCCATTTAAAGCAATCAATTCAATACCTCCACATGTGTCGGCTGCCAAACAATTGTCAGTGTCAACAGTTATAGCAACATCTTGTTGCATACTTTGCTTGTACAGATCAATGGCGGATGGCAAAACTTCATTGACGAGACCAACATCAACTTGACGGCAACGCAAGATAACGGTTTTTTCCATGGTTTGATACAGGGCTTGCAATATAAGTTTTTGCAAAACAACTTTGTATTCACTTGTATTTTTGGTTACCTCACCGAGACGACGGCGAGCATCTTCCAAGACATTAGCAACATGATCTTCACGAATTTTAAGAACCTTTCACAGAACAAAATTTAATTAGAGATAGAGTGTAAAAGATGTAGAACTCGATCGAACTCACCTTCAAACGAGCTTGATTAAGCATATTTGATGATTGAATTTTCTTTTGTAATTCAACTTGTTTTTCTTTCTTTTCATAGTATTCCATGATCTTGAGACGTTGTTGTTGTACCAAACGTCCCTTCTCAATGTTGAACTCCTCCTCGGCTTTGGCATCGATTTCTTCAGCCTTTTCATTGGCCTCTTGTTCGATGAAAGCCATCATATGTTTGATCTGCAATATATATAAGAAGCCGACATTTTATCAGTTGCTAAAGTTTTACTATAACTTGAAATTTTTCAGATTACTTTTATATATTGATTTCATTTTGGAAAGAGCTTTCTATTTTGCTTAAAAGTTTTCTATATCTCTTATGAAGTCACTAATATAACAAAAAATATTCTTAGGTGCCTATTATGAGCAACTTTCGATTTTCGATTGTGGTCGAATTAACTGATCCAACGAATTTTCATATAGTATTATGGCGCACATTCGATAAAATAGCGCTATTGTGAATTTCACTCAATTGGATTATTCACAATAGTACATATTTATCAGCTGGCACTATAAACATTGTTTACAAATTTCTTAAAGAAAAAAAAAAAATAATTAAATAATTAATATGGAATTATGGTTCTATGATCGTCTGATGAAGTTGAATGCTTCGTCATGAGAGATGCTTCCAACATTTTGGAAATGGATTACACTATGTACGTATACGTGGTTTTAACAATGGTACCATTTGTTTACAGATTTATAGCAAATTTTCGACTGCAAGGAGGCGTTTATGGAATTGATGTCTACTACAGACAGATCAAACTCATGAAATTAAAATAATTTACAACTTATATTTTCAATAAGTTTTACAAAGTGCCACCCAGCATCGAAAGCAAAATTGTGTTCGATTCGTTGTACAACGAAATTTTCGACCGTGCTGCCAGCTCATAATACGAATTTGACATTCGATAGTCGATGTTCGATAGCCAGCCTTAGTAGAATACCAGATGTTGCAATGTGTCTCCAGAAGTGTATACGATTTGCAGTATGTTTCGTAAGGGTTATAACACTACATCTTTGGTTCTTAAGCTTACAGACAGTATACGTGAGAATGTTAATAATGGCAAGCTAAGTGTTGTTGTGTCTCTAGACCTCTCTAAAGCATTAATTAATTATTATAGAATGATTATTAAACTTAGCGATGGATACAAGTTTTCTAAGTCTGCATGTAGGCTTATTTTTTCATACTTGGGTGGCAGATCTCAGTTTGTCGGTATGAATGGCATGCAATTTCCTCTTACTTCTGGAGTCCCTCAGGGATCTGTCTTGGGTCCTTTACATTTCTTACTTTATATTAATGATCTACCTGAGGTTACTAATTCTAGGATCTGTAGAACAATTTTGTATGCTGATGATGTTTTTTTTTTACTTTTTAGTGGTGCTATGGATTATTGTGATGAATTGGAGCATATTAATGTTTGTGTTTACCGTGTCTTGCAATGGGCTACGGCAAGTTCCCTAACTATTTTCTCCAAAACTAAAGCTATGATGTTTGGACCTACAAATCGTTTTTGCGTGATCTCAATGTTTTTTAGGGGATAATGAGATTGAGTTTGTGAACCAACACAAATGCTTAGGTGTTATTCTAGACATTAAACTCTCTTTCAAATCTCACATTGATGCACTATCTGGCAGGATTTGAGGTACCTTGCGTATAATTTACTCTACTAATATCTATCTTCCGTTTAATATAAGGTTGAGACTGGCCCATGCAATTTTATTTTCTCAGGTGCTATACGGTCTCGAGATTATATCTTGTAGTATTGGTACAAATTTTACTCGCTTAAAACGTATTGTAAATACTATAGTGAGATATATATATAAAGTTCGTTGGCTTGATCATATTTCGGGTTATGTGAATCGTTTTCTGGGATGTTCTTTTAAGTATTTTACTAAATATCGTAAATTAATACTTTTTCACAGGATCATTAAGGGTGGCACTAATTAATTTTTTCTAGTGCATTTATATTTTCAAGATCAACAAGGAATCCTCAAATTTTTATTCCTAGGATTAATCAATCTATGTTCGAGAGGTCATATATAGTCTCAGTTGCACGTTGTTGGAATAGATTGCCCTACCACTTACGTATTTTCTCGCATTGTAATAATGCTTTCCGACTCAAATTATTGGAACATTTTGCTGTATAATTTATGTGGTTACTTCATTTGTAATTGATGTTTTTTTTTTCTTTTTTCTCATAACTGTGGTTTGCATTACAATAACATCTATAATGGTTGAGTTACAACTGTTACAATAACATCTATAATGGTTGAGTTACTACTGTTATAGATTGAAATAAATTAGTATGCTATTTTATGAATTTATTAATATTAAGGTAATCTTTATTGTAAATTTAGATCTCAGGATAGTAATTACTATGTAATATATTTTTGGCCAGAATGGCTTAATATTACAGAACTGAAATCAATAAATAATTTGTTTTGAAACCAAGAAATCAATAGTTTTGAAACCAATTTGTAAGTTTAAATTAATAATATGCATAATCTAGTTTAAGGAATTCTTTTGTGTCTCAAAATCAAGGTGTCCTTTCATATGAGAGACCCTATATCATTCTGATATAATTTTCTCTTTAATTCCATGCACATTGATGTTTTATACAATTATATAATTTTAAAAAACCCTACACATAGAGAGAAATTGTTGACATATATTTCCCTTAAAAGAAATCAACATCATCAACTATTTGTCCCACCAAAAAACCCCACATTTAAAAAGAAAACATTGCACGAAGTAATAATTCATTGATAACACAACAGAAAGAGACAAATAACTGTCAAGAGAATTTATCATATACACACACACTATAACTGCCTTACTCTCCCCAACGAGAGCAACCTTCATTAAAACCTAAGTCACATGACTGCTACTCTTTTTTTCGTTAGGTATATTTTTTTCTAATAGGAAAAAGAAATGGTAAGGCATTTTTTAAACATTCTAATAAGATTTTCAAGCAAATTATATTTTGTATATTTCAATTAATATTGATATAAGCAATAACTTAAAACTTCAACATTTATAGCCTTTTTTTAATATAGAAACACACACATTCACGACATATCCCATGACTTGGGAGATATTACAACTTATACGCCATCTTGGCTTGTCAAAATTATAAAGAAAATTTTCATCAATCTAACAAAATACTATTCAAAATTCCCCTTAAACTTCTAAATTTATTTTCGATTGTTTCTTTCATTACTAATTTTTAATAAAGTTTTTCATTAGTTCTTACCTGTTTTTGTACATCAGCATCGCTTAAAGCCATTTTTGCTGTTTCTTGTTTAACTTCTATACCACAAATCAAATATAAATTATTTAAAATTCAAGCTGCGTTCACACGGTTCCTGTAAAAATTATTTTTATTTATTAGTTTGAGTGCACTTTAAACGTTAAATATCCATAAAATGTTTATTTTTCTAGTTTTTATTTTTTTGTATTCACTTGGAGAAGATTGTGATGATGCGCCTACTTCGAGTTACGTTGGTCTTGTACAAAAAATTTCTGACTTTTAATTTTTGCCATCATATGATTGGTAGTTTCAAATATCCCATCATGTGAAGGGATTTTTTTGACAGTTTAATAAGAGTTGCTAACATGTGTAGTAAAAAGTGATGTTTCGTAGCTAATCTCTGTTTTTTTCGAGCAACGCAAATAGTAGTGAGATAATAATAGTGCGTTTACACTGAGGAAAATCTAGTAGATTTAAGTTGAAATATATTTCAAAATCTACACCGTTTACATCTAACTTTTTTTTGACATTTTGTTTCCACAACAATAAACAGCTGATTAAAATAAAACATATAAACTAGAAATAAAATACCAAAAGTAAACAAAACAAATGGAAAATTCTAAAAAGGGACAGATTTTATAATTATATTATCCATCAAAAATGAAAAAAGCACAAACTGAAATAGAAATTTGTTAAATGTATTGTTTGAACAACAAAAACAATTCACTTTCCACAATTATTATTTAGCAGATTCGAATGGGCACATAGTCAGTATAAAAAGTTATAACTTTTCAATTCCTAAATATTTTTTTATTATAGATTCGTCATTTTTTTGTTAATAATTAATATTTTATCTCCTTTTTATTCAACTTGTTGCTTTTGTGTTTAAATGTAAATTTTTCAGTCACTGCGTTGTAATTTTCTACTACAATGTTAAAAAAAACCACAGTAGTATCATTTGGTAGTGCCCACGTTTGACTAGATTTTGCACAAATCTAGTAACGAGCTAGATTTTGTTTTGTATGGGAAATCTAGTAAAAATGAGCTAGATTTCGCTCGAAATCTCGTATATACTAGATTTTGCTTAGATGTAAACGCACTATAAGCAATTTGTAGAAATATATAAAATTGCGCCAATTTTACTACATATTTTGACATATTGTTTAATTGTTTAGAAAATAAAAACGCTGTTAAATGCAACACAAAAATGCCAGGTGCTGAAATTGGCAAAAAATTTTATATTTTTTAAATAAACTGTAGCATAATAAAAAATAAATAAAAATTATCGATTTCATAACAAGCATTAATAACAATTACTTTGCAAAAATTGAAAGTTCCTCTTATCCACTGATAAGAGAATGTAGAGAAATATCGTAAAATTAAAAAGAAATCACCAAATTGAGAATTATATGCTTATAGAGGTCTATTATTTCTAATAAACCTCCTATAAGCACATAAATATTTTCAGATAGTATTTGAATTTATTAAATAATATAAAGGTTTTTTTCCTCCCATTTTCCTTTAAAAATCATTAAAAAATAAAATAAAAACTATTTAATATCTTTAGATCCTATATATGTATTATTTGTTGCAATATCTATATGTAAAGATAAGATCTCATATGTGAATATCAAATTTTGTAAAATATGTATATAAAGGAAGAATATATAATTTAAAAAAAAATACCTGTCAACTTCTCTCATTTCAGTATTTAAATTTCGAACACAATCTGCTGGATTTTTTCCAGTTATATATAAGCGCATCGTCCGCAAACATACACACATACTTTTGCTTTTTTTATGACTCTTTCCAAATCGTTTATATATATTAGAAACAGCAATGTCCCCAATACTGCCCCTTGAGGCACACCTACATTGATGTTTTTAATTTTTGATATCTCATCTCCGCATTTTGTTTTTTGAGTTCTATTATCCAGATAGCTTTTAAACCATTTTAGTTCTATGCTTTTTATTCCATATTTTTGAAGTTTTTCTAACATTATTTCCCTTTAATTGTCTCAAACGCTCTTTTGAATTCTAAGAAAACAGTCACAACGCAGTTTCTATTCTTCACTTCTGTCTTCCATTGAGTTATCACTAGATTCAACAGAGATTCACAAATATGATTTTGTCTGAAGCCTGATTGTGTTTCATTTAATAAATTTTTATCTTCGCAGTATCTATTTAATTGGGCTTGTACGACTTTTTCCAAAATTTTACTTATTGTTTGCAGCATATTTACTGGCCGAATTTTCTTTCTTTCTTTTGTGTTTTATTTTTTGAATTGGAATAATACAAGATTCTTTTAGACAAATCCAGAAAAAATCCAGTTATAAGGGAAGATGCAATAAAACGTTGTAAAAGGGGTCCTATTATATCAAAATTATCCAGTAACATTTTAACTGTTAGACAATTATAATCCTCTTTGTTGTTCGTAATATTTTTTCAGCATACTTATATCAATGATTCCAAATTTGAAGTTATTTTGTGGGTTCTCTTCAATGAGATTCTCATATGTGACGAATGGTATACTGTCGCTAATTTGTTGAATGCTGTTTATGAAAAAATTGTTTGTTTAATTGAGTTTCAAAAGAAGACTGAATATATCCGAACATCGATAATTAATAATAATTAAGATTTGCCGACAAAAATTCTATTTCAGCATATTTCACTAAATTTTAAATTTCTAATTGGGTTACCACAAGTTATGTCTAGTTTGCAAATAAGCCATAATAACAACACTTAATGTTTCATTATTTATTTATATCCATAGTTTATTTATATTTGTAAAATATAGTTGTTAAGACATACAAAATATACATATAAAAATATTATTTTTTGATAAAACTTTAGCAATACATCCGCGAAAAATTAACGCTACATATATTTTCTATGTTATATACAATTAAATATAAAATTTTTAATTGAATCATTATGTTCGTAAATCCAAAAACTTTACATTTAATTGTAAAAATAATAAAATGTATATAACCTCAATTTTTCGCCATCAGTCTGTTACAGTCGTTACAAGTCTGTACACCAGAGAACAAAAAATAATTATGACCTTATAAAATAAACATACATCTTGAAACTCTAAGCCTCACAAAATCAGTTAACTATATCATATCTGAATATTTCATAATGCGAGCCTTTATTTTTTTTAAATGTTGTGAACTCGAAGCTTTTCTTTGTGCCACTTGTGGAGAGCAGGCTCTAAAAGTTAAACTTTTGAAAAGAAAGAGAATAAAATTGCTTTTTTTTTAAATAGAACAATAATTACCTATCATTATAAGTATCAGAGGCATCATCATCACAATCCGATTGTAGACCGGTATCTAAGGATGTTTTTTTCAACGTATACAAATATTTTCGAGCTATTTCAATATCTTTTTCGAGTTTGAAAACTTAATTAAAGAAGGGCAAATAAAAATACATCATTCAACATTTAAGTTTGTAGGGCAGCTGATTTTTAAGCAAATATTATCACCCACCTTTGTCCTTTAGCATTTCTTCGGAGTTATTGCAACACAACTCATTTTTACAATAACAACATTTCTGATCTGTTTCAGTTATATTTGTTTCAGATAATTTGAATTCTATTTGACGACCACCACTTGCACAATCGTCCCGTACCAACAGACTTCTAGCATGTTGCTTATACTCCTCCAATATCATGTTTAGCAAACATCCCGGTTTTTTTTGCTCAGCGAGAGCAAAAATTTTCTTATGCATATAGCCCAACTCCAGGAATGATAAGGTGTTTATACCGCAATGATACAATTTATGACAAATGCCGTAGAATTTTGACTTGTTATTGCCCAAACGGCAAAAACAAAATCGGCACTCTTGTATAAATTCATCCAACAAATTGCGCAATTCCTTTTCAAAGCATCGACCTTTATTAAGGTTAGACTTAAATGAATCAGATTTCTTAGTAACAAATTCCTCTAAAGCCGCAGCTTTATCTTTGTCTAAACCCGTTTTAGCTTTATCTTTGCCTAAATCGCCTTTACCTTGATCTTTGCCTAAAGGCGTTTTAGGTTTATCTTTGTCTAAAGTCGCACCTTTATCTTTTTCTACTCCCGCAGATTTATCTTTGTCTAAACCTGCAGGTTTATCTTTGTCTTCAGCAAAATCTTTTCCTGAATCCGCAGCTTCACCTTTCTTTGTATCTTTTTCCTGTGTATTATCCTTAACATCGTTAATAATTGGTTTATTTTCATTGTCTTTTATGGGTTTGTCCTCTTTTTTCACTTCGTCATTGCCTTTTTTGCTCTTTTCTATGGACTCCGGAGCGTTTTTGGTTGTTTTTAAATTTTTATTATCATCCTCTAAATTTTTTGGTTTAGTTTTATCAACTTCGGGTGCTTTCTTTTCGGCCTCTGGTGCTTTCTTTTCGGCCTCTGGTTTCTTTTTATCGTCCTCTAGTTTTTTCTTATCGTCCTCTAGTTTTTTCTTATCGTCCTCTAGTTTTTTCTTATCGGCCTCTAATTTATTATTGAGATCTTTAAGTTTTTGCAAATCATTTTCCCGTTCTTTAGCCTCTTTTATTAGATTGTCATTATCTTGTTGACATTTTTTAAGCTTAGCCAGCTCTTCTTCTAACTGTCTGCGTAGATCATCGATAATCTTTTGATCGTCACGTGAATTGATAGCACTAACGGCATTTGCCAATTGCTGATTCTTCAACTGTACATCACTAATTTGATTGACCAAACCTAAAGTACCCTCCAAATCTTGGCCAATCTTACCAGTATCTTGTTCATTTTTATGGATATCACTATCTAATTGTTCTATTCTTTTCAGCATATTGGCCATTTTTTCTTCACCCTCTTTAAGCTTCTTAGTTAATTCTGCGTTTGCCTTGGCTGCGTTATCTAAATCATGTAATAGTTTGACATTTGCAGATTCCAAATCTTTAACACGTTTCAGAGCGTCATCATATTTCTTCTTCATATCTTCTAGTTCTTTTTGTAAACGATGCAATTCTCTACAACATTCTTCGTTGTCATTCCCACCAGTATCATTTGGTTTTAGACCCAACTCATGAACATCCATTAATTCATTATTTGGACCGCCTCTCTTTTTCAGCTCTTTCATGATCTCTTCGATAGTGGCCTTTGTAAAGAAAGCCAACTCGTCAATTTCGTTTTTACAAGTTTGTGTTTGATTGTCTTGCAGACATTGTAATTTGATGGCTTGTAATTCATTGACTACGTCCTAAGAATCAATACAAAATGAAGTGAATGAAAAGTTGAAAGTTATTCAAAAAGTCTTTCCTAAGGGGAATTTGGCCATAGAAGAGAGTTAAATAATGTATAAAATATAATACAAATGTTTTATCTTTAAAAAATTATAAAAATATATAAAATATAAAATGATGGAAATCGATTTAGACACTAAAACGATTTAAATTCAATTAAAGTTGTGATGAGTTTATATTTTTCATTTCAAATTCCATTTTGTTCTGTGGATCCCAGTTGTCACGTAAATGTTTCCTCTTTATGTTTTCTTTTTTATTATCCTCTTCTAAAAATAAATAGGATGCTGCCAAAATAATCGACATTTTATGATTTTGTAAATATTTACTTATAAATTTCATAAATGTTTGTTATTTCACAATTTTCACTACAACTTGTCAATACATTGTTGTATTTTTCAAAAGAAATTATACGGAATGAAACAAAAGTGGAAAATGAAATAGATCGAAATTCATCACACCGTTGTCGATTTTAAAATCGTTTTCACTTTTGAAATCGATCGATTTCTATCACATACCTGATTAACTAACAATAATAAAAAAATGTTTGCTTCGTTTATTTTGTCGACAGATTCTAAAAAAAAAAAAATAACACTCCTGAAGAAGTCTGAAAAAAGCAGACGAAACGTTGAGAAACACGAAACATGAAAATAAATTGGTTTTTTATTTTTTATACTAAATTTGACATCAATAGCCCGTAAGGAAACTTGTTTCACAACAATAATTTTGTATTTAATGGTCACAAAAGAAAATTTTATAAAAAAATATATATTTTTTATTATTTTAATTATTAAGATTTTATTGTTATAATCTTATAAATAATAATTCAGTGATCTTAAATGTTTTGATTCACTTATCTAATTTAACTCATATTCCCATCATAATATATTCAATAGGCTTAGTTTTACATCAGAAATGGTCAGAGAGCGCGGCGCCTCCCGAACAAACTTTGTATAAGTTTATTAGTTATAAAAGTGAGTTGTCAAGCCAAAAAAAAGTAAGCGTGGCTAGGGCGAACCAACGTTCGATGATAGCCGCTAGTTCGTATATATTTGTTAATTTTTTTTCTTTAATTTTCTTGAATACTAAGGATATGGCGACGCATAGAAGCGTACATATTAGAAGGTTATACGACTCTTATATAGTAATAAAAAACAAAATGGCGAACAATTTCGCCTCAGACGAACAAAAATCTGATTAAAGAACAGTAAAATACGAAAGAACAAAAATTTGCTCAAAAACACAAATTTTCGTTCGTTTTAAAGGGAACGTGTTATGGAAACAGGGTATTTGAATGAAACAATTTTGACCTCAATAACCCTCTACGAAAATTGTTGTAGGATACTTTACAGATATTTGTTTAAACTTCCAAATGCTACATATTTTGTTGAGGTCTGAGCGGTAATTCTGTAATATAACTTTTAGTTTCGATAAAGGATATTTTTTTTAAAAGGTAACTAAGAGACTTGTTTGAACATTTACTTAGTTAGGGTATCTACAAATGAACGGACCATTTTTGGCCCTAATCCATATATATAATAATTACATTTGATATGAAATTTACATATCTTTAACTTCAAACACATCTGGGACACATTTCCTATATTCGAACTGTGAGAATCGTAAAGCCGGTCTAAAAAAGAAAGACTTTTTAACTTGTTTTTTCCTTATATAATTTTAATAATTATATAAGGAAAGTTTGAGACTTTAAGAGCATTTCAAGAGTTTAATGTTTTAAACATTTCTTGTTTCAAATTGAATAGATTTAGAAAGAAACTAACTGGCTTAGTGAAGCTAGTATTTGATATTTGTTAAGAGTTCTTTGAAATAATATAAATCAGTTATGACTTAAAAATTATCTTTTTCTCTTAAGAATTTAATCACCTTTAAGATATTAGTTTTATAACATGAACTAAACTTTAAATTTTCTACTTGCTTTAAACTCTCTTCAAATATGTTGGAACACAATTTGTTTTGTAACATAGAATTTCATTAAATTCAAACATAAAACATACACGTTATACAATTTTAAAAATTTGATACATACAAATTTTGTAAACATTAAATTTTCATTAGACTTTACATGTATTTAACTCTCTTCGTAGCGATTACAGTCTTGACCAAATTCAGAAAGAGATCGTAAATGATAACCATTATTTCTAAATTGTTTCGCTTTAAACTTTTGGGTTTTTTTGGAGGGGCAAGAAGAAAAATAGGTTGACAACAAATTGTATAAAGAGGTCATGTATGAATCTTACCATTAGCTGCTTATATTGGCAATCATAGTCATTTAATGCTAAATCACGTTTTAGGACTTCATTGCGTAGACAGCCGATTTCCATTGATAGCATTTCAGCTTTTTGGGCCTGACATTTTGCACTCATAAGTTCATCTTTTAGGTCTGCGATTTGAGCCTGAAATGGATGTGAATGGATTAATAAATTTTAAAAATATAATCACAAAGATGTTCTAGATAATTTAGAGAGTTCAGTTAAATTTTGATTAAACTCAAATATTCGGTCTTAAACGCATGAATAGAAAAATACGATTAACAAGAATCAGGTGAGCTCTTGCGATGTCAGTTAAGCTTTGATAAAACTTAAGTTTTTAACTCATCCGTCAAAATGTTTAAAATTATTGGTTTAAGTGTTTAAAAATACGAGTTTAAGTAAACCAAGTTTACCTGAACATCACAAAAACTCAATCTTAAGCCGCAAAAATAGCCATATGAGTTTTTGTAGATTCTAAAAGCGTTTTCAAGAACAAGATTTTCTCATATATTTATAAATTAATAGAATTAAAAGGGAACGATTTGTGGTCAATAAGTTTTTCGCTAACATATACTCTTTGTTTTTCTGTAAATATTTTTTTTTTTTTTTGGATTTATTCTCCTTTCTTCCTTTTTTTTGGCTGGGGGCTATAGTGGTAAAATTTTAATTTTTAGTTTATAGAATAACTTGAGTTATGTACAAAATATTTAACATTAGTATTTATATACATATATTAGTATTAGTACCATCGGCCAAATGTGGCTTTAAATATTACAATAAATAGAATTGGAATTGAATTTAAATTTAAAAATATAGCTAAGATTAACAAGACTTAGGTACATTTTTGGGATGTCACTTAAACTTTGATTAAACTCAAATTTTGAACTCATCTGTGAAATTTTGAACTCATATGTTGAAAATAATTATACATACATGTGAAATTTTTAGAATAAGCTATATTAAATTCGTATAATACAATAATCCTTAGTTTTAGTAATTATATCGTTGAAAAGCTTATTGAATAGCAATTCCGCTTTAATAATTTCATACAAGAAAAAAATCATGTGAGTTCGATCACAGGGGAGATGTGTAAACATCTACGCCCGTATTCATAATCAAATTCTAGCAGTTGGCTAACTTTTTTTCATACGAAAATTTCAAAATTTGTATGAAAAAAAGTTAGCCAACTGCTAGAATTTGATTATGAATACGGGCGCTAGTAATTAAAGATTTTTTTACGGCACTTTTTTAAAATCAAATAGAAAGCGTCATCTAATAGCAATCAACTGCAGGGGCTCTGCTAATATAAAAATATTTATTATCATTTATTATTTCAACCGGTTAATTTTTAATTTTTCGTTTTTTATTTTTCATTTTTTATTTTTCACCTTTCGTTTTTCATTCCTTTTTTTTCTTTTTCATTTTTTATTTCTCATTTTTCATTTTTTATTTTTCATTTTTTATCTTTCACTTTTGATTTTTAATTTTTTAATTTTCACCTTTTATTTTTAATTTTTTATTTTTTATTTTTCATATTTCATTTATAATTTTTCATTTTTCAATTTTTATTTTTAATTTTATATTTTTTATTTTTCAGTTTTCATTTTTTATTTTTCATTTTTTATTCAGTTTTCATTTTTAATTTTTAATTTTTTATTTTTTAATAATTAGTTATTCATAGTTCGGTTCGAGATCATGTATACATTTTCTAATACTAGAGATTTGTAATTGATCAAAAAGATGTTAATGTAGAGAAAGCTATAAATTGGAAAAGCTCAGCTTGTTCATACAAACTCTCGTATATAAAAAGAAAAACATTTCTCATGTTCTTTTCTTTCAAATGTTGAGTTAAATAGTTGATTAAGCATGAGTTGAAGTAATAGGCAGAAGGATGCTGACGATGAACAAGTCGCTTTGTTCGAAAGTAGCTACTCCATCTAGCGCTGTCTTCAATTTTTTCCAAATTTCTCTTACATTGCATAAAGTATTATCTTTTCTAGTATTAGAAAATGTATACATGATCTCGAACCGAACTATGAATAACTAATTATTATTACAACACAAGATCGACAATACATAGAAACTTTTTATTTTTTATTTTTCATTTTTAGTTTTCATTTTTCATTTTTTATTTTCCATTTTTCATTTTCAAACAGGTTATTACATATCATAATTTTTTCACCAATACAATCATAAGTAACACCGATTTTGTCTTACGGCTTACATGTTACGCTGTTTTTGTGAATGTATTGTGAAATAGAAATTTACCACCCTGTGCGTATAGATGTTCACACATCAAAAGTAATAGTTTTTGATGTGTAAACATCAATACGCACAGGGGGGTAAATTTCTATTTCACAATACAATCACAAAAACAGCGTTACACAAATCGGTGAGAGCTGTAACACAAATCGGTGTGTGACTTATGATTGTATTAGTGAAAAAATTATGATATAAAATCTTTTTCTTATGCCACCTTTTTTAAAAGCGTCATCTATGTATCACTTATATACGTTTATATTGGGATATTTTTAACGTTTTACAGCAAAGGGTTGTTGAATTAGCTGAAACAGTTTTTACTATAAGTGATACATAGATGACGCTTTCTGTTTGATTTTAAAAAATGACATAAAAAATCTTTAATTACTAGATGTTTACACATCTCCCCTGTGATCGGACTCACATGATTTTTTTTAAAACAGTGTAGGACCACCATAACAATCTTGTTTTTCTATTGAAAATCATTCGCACCTTAGGGGGTTTTATACCCTCCACACCACTGTGTATATACCCTGCCAGTTTGTCAATCTGTTTGTAACTCATCGAAATAAATTCCGGAGACCCCATAAACTATATATATTCTTGATCCTTATAAAATCAGATGTCGATCTGGCGATATCCGTCTGTCTGGTGAAAACATTCTCCTGTTCGTAATAGGTCCAGTGGGATTGGGCTACTTAAAATGTTCATCATATCCTGCATCTGTTTGGTATTGACTTTGGATTCTCTAGACTAAATGTGTGATAAAATATTCGATAAAAACTAAAAATATTGCAAGAGAAAAAAATGTGTATGAATCCCTAATAAACAAGCAAACAAAAATTTAATTGTATGTGTGTACATTTATGCTTATTGCATTTAACAATGGTTTTCAATTAAAAAATCAGAAAATATCTAAAATTTTAGTTAATTATCTTATTAAATTTAAACATCATTGTAAAAAATTTAAATTTAAAATCTAGCCTATTTCTTAGCACGGGCAACATAGTTTATAATGTTGTACTTAGAGCACTGGTAGAGGGTATCAATATAAGAATTAACTTACCTTCAAGCACTCTTCTTTAAAGCAAGCAGTTTGATTTTCATCTTCGTAGAATTTTTGCATGCTTTGCATGTCACTTTCGACTTTATTTATATAATTTGTTTGGTTATTCAAATTACTGCTCAATTGCCCGGCAACTTTTTGCGCTTCCGATGCTTTATTCTCTAAATCATGTACCTTGCGTTCTAAATGCTTTAACGATTGACACTTATCACGCAAAGTATTGCGTTCTTTGATGATGGCCCTAATATTTTCGGCATCTTGTTCAGATATAGCCGGTTTCTTGGATTGTTGTTTAATTTTCTGATAGTCATCCTCCATCTTCCTCAACATAGTGCATTCTTTACGCAATGTGTTTACTTCCTTTTGCAAAAATCCAACATCAGTAGATGTCTCTGGTTCGGATTTTATATTATCCAATGAAACACGAGCCGCCATTTTTTCTATTAAACGTTTAAGATAGTAATTTTCCGCTTGCAGCATTTCATAGGCTTTGTACAAATTTTCCATTTTTTGATAGATTTGTAACATTTCATTTTCTTCATTTTTGGTCAGTTTGCCGGCAGCAATAAGTTTTTGTAGTTTGTTATAGAAATCTTTGGCGGTATTCGAATCCAGTTTGGAAGCTAAAATTTCTTTAATTTTCTTATTTTCTTCCTTGGCTGTTTTGAGGCGTTCATTGGAGACTTCCAATTGTTTTTCCAGTGATACTTTAATATTCATAACTTTTTGATAATCCGCCAAATGGATATTGGCACATTCTAGTAAACTATCGCCACCACTTAAAACACCACATTCCTGACGACGATACGAGAAGTATAGAATAATTATTATAATAATAAATGGAAAAACAAGGCTAACTTACATCTCCCTTAGAAGCTATGCCCTTACCGCCAGCACAGCTAGCACCAGTAGCAATATGAGCGGGACCAACATCATCATTATCACCAGAACCGCCCTTTAAATAAATTTTTAAAAAGTAACATAATACTCGTTATATATTTTTCTTAATTTTGTTTAAACAACGCTCACCGCAAGTTGACATGCTACTAAATCACTTAAAAATTTCGATTGTTTAACTTCATCGTGAGCCCATGAACGATCATCGATAGCAGAATCATAACTTTTTAGTTTAACACATGCTTTTTTACATTCATATTCCACACCTTCATTCATGAAGGGTACATGAAAGAATTCTTTTTGTGTGGAAAATGCCATGGTTTTGTTGTACTATATTTATGTTTTTTTTGCTAATGAAAATATCGCGATTTTATTTTCCTTAAGGAACTTTGAATTTGTTGTTTGTATCACTTTTTAATTCGCAAATTACAGATCAAAGGATTTTTTTTAGATGGTAACGAAAATATTTATCTTTGTAATCAGGATTAGTTTACTTAACAGAAAATATATAAGAAAAACAAATTTATTTTTCTTTAGATAAATATCGAAAATGTTGCTTTAATTTTCCATAGAAGGTTAATATTTTTTTAACAAGTACATTTTCAGGGTTGTTTTTATTTTATTTCTTAGCTATTTGCTGTTAACCTGAAATTAATCGATAAAAAGTTATTCGAATCCTTGTGCCTTTCTTATGGCCTGGCCTTCATCGTTTGTTTGCATTTTAGCGAAACCACAAGGTTGCATAGTCATACTGGCAGTTCCCGAACTTATAGTTCGTAATACACTGGAATAATTTGATAATTCCGCTAGGGGAGCATTAACTAAAATTAATTTGTTTCTGTCTCCTTTCGGTAAAACGTCATTAACTAAAGCTCTTCGACGGGCCAAGTCGGATAAAATTGTTGAAGTTCTTTCGCTGGGCACCACAATTTGCAGGGCCATTATAGGTTCCAATAAACGTGTTCCATTTTCAGATAAAATCTAATTAAGAGAAATGTACAGACCATTTTTATAGGTTTATGATAATGAAATATACTTCTATTGAAAATAATTTAAAACACATAAAAATGGTTCTATATAATAAAAGCAGATTTCTTAACAATAGAAAAGGTTTAAATAAATTATAATCTATTAAATCAGTATTTTTTAAATTAAAATTGACATTTTATTTGATAAATTCAGGGACGTAACAGTTATAAGAGAAATGACGAAAAGGCCTTATTTAACCATTAACATTGATGAATTCAAATAAAGGTTACAATTAACCGTTATTGTAATATACATATATTTAATTTTGTCCTTCGTAACCAATATAGGTGAGATATATATTTTTTGGTTATGAATAACTATTATAACTAGCAGATTCCAGCCCTCGAAATTCGAGCGCAAATTCTAGGAAATTTTATTTTTTCATTAAATAAAGACCCTAAAAGTATGCTAATCAATTATAGCCAATTCACAAATCAACACAAGAAACAAACTCATTTTTATTTCAAACACATTAACAAATTTTAATAAACACACACACATCCCAATAAACATTTTTGTTTGCTATCAACTTGAGGTGCATTGCAAATACATTTCTCAAATCTCCAACGTTAATTCTCAAATGCACCTCAATAGTCCGATTATAGTCTTCTCAACTTAAAAGAGTCATTTTTTATATGGTGATTTTCGTAGTTATCAAATTGAGAAATTTGTGATTCTCAACGGAATTGCCATATTAAAAAAATTATACTAATTTTAGAAATGAAAACAATTACTTTTTTTTAATGTTTCAATTTAATTTCATTATATATTTTTAACATTATTATGTACATGTTAATATTTTTAAAAATTTAGAATTAAAAATAAATGAATTATTTGTATATTTTATGAATATTAATATTAAATATGTCATAAATTAGAATTTAAATTAAAAAAATCGACAAAAAGTAGAAATAATTAAAAATATATCAATTAATTATTTGTACTTTTTTTTTTTTGGCATTTTTGAATTTAATTTATTATTTATGACATATTTAAATAATATCTCAAACTTAACACAAATCATATTCAAGTTGAAAAAATGTTTGGACTCAAGTGGAGAAAAGTGTTGAATATCCAATTGAGAGTTAAAATATTTCTCAAAGATTGGAAAAAATGTTAAATCTCAACTTGATGTCAAGTTGAAAGCAAACAAGAAGAAAAATTGTTCAACTCAAGTTGAGAATTACATTGGACATCAATTTGAGAACTTAACTTTTCTCCAACATTGGAGAAATAATATTTCAATGCATCCCAATATAGCATTGTATAATTTTTTGTATGTGTTAGTAGCAATTTTAAATGCAATCTACTCAAAATAAAGGAAACAATTTAAAAATCTGTAAAACGGCAAAAAAGAAACACCTTTCAAATAATACACGTTTGGTCAAAATCGGGATAAAACGATAGAACAAAAGATCAGTCACAAGAAATCGCCTAGCCTATTAATATTATAGATAACAAAATAAATGTTTTGGTTACCAATAACTATTATAGAAAGTAATTTTATTTTTTGGTTACCTTTACCCGGATATATATTGAATTTTTCATGTAGTGGATGCATTTCTAAAGGGTTTGTAGTTTAATTATTGAACTACTTTAATTAAACTACATACTTAAAGTTTAATTTTTAATCAACTTTTTAATTAAATAATATTTTATTTATACAATTAATAAACATTTCTTACAAAACTGTCCATTTTTTTACTTTACCAAAGATATTTAAATTTCTTATCCTTCAGGCACCTTAGAAATGCATCCATTACATCAAAAATACAACACGTATCCGGATACCGATAACCAAAAAATAAAATTTCTTTCAATAACGGTTATTAGTAAGAAAAAACTTTTTGGTTGTTATAATATTATTGATAACCAAAAAAAAAATATTTCTCATTAATATTAGTTACGGTGACCAAAATATTATATATCTTACTATGGTTAAAAATTTCCTAAAATAGATAAAAGCGAATTTTAACGTAACATTTTCTTCCGAAAGAAAAAAAATAATTATTTTCCGTCCCTGAATAAATCTGTACAATTACAAAAAACAACTTAGGCAGATTATTTGGGATGTCAGTTAGTTGAACTTAGTGTTGTGGTTTTTGTGTTTGATAAAATACAATCTTTAATACTACCATAAAACTATTTATTAATAAAAACAAGTTAAGACCGACTATACGATACCCTACCAGGGTCTTAGGAACAACTACTTGGAAATAAAAAAATTAGCATAAACCAATTTTGAGTGGTATCTATAGTATTAATAGGTTAGGCGATTTCTTGTGACCGATGTTTTGTTCTACCGTTTTATCCCGATTTAGACTAAATGCATATTATTTGAAAGGTATTTCTTTTTAGCCGTTTTGCATTTTGCATCTAAAGTTGCTACTAACACATACATAAAATTATACAATGCTATGTGTGTGTTTATTAAGTTTGTTAATGTGTTTGTAATAAAAATGAGTTTGTTTTTTTGTGTTGATTTGTGAATTGGCTATAATTGATTAGCATACCTTTAGGGTCTTTATTTAATGAAAAATGAAATTTTCTAGAATTTGCGCTCGAATTTCGAGGACTGGAATTATTCTTATTATTAATTCTTTTACATGCAGATATATAAAAGTTCATATCGGATGCTAAATTTATATGGGTACTAAATTGAAAAATGGACCGATTCTGACCATATTTATTTTGCAAAAACATATACAAACCTCATTTGGAAAAAATCTGTGCAATATTTTAGTTTTTTTTTTAATTTAAGTGAAGAAATATAACTAAGAATTATCCTACAGAATTTTTTTGTACTTCTAATTAATGGGTGTAACAAACACACACAAACCAAATTTCACCGAGATCTATATGATAATTTAGCAATTTAAGTCGATCTCATAGGGGTCATTTGTATGAGGACTAGTTCTGAAGACACACCGATTAACACCAACTTCCACAGCGTTTGTCATATGGCCGATAAAAGCACACATACCAATTTTTATTAAAATATATTCATATTTGCGACCTGTAGTTTGATTTCACAGTTTACATGGACACACAGACGGACGGACATCGTTAAAGCAAAAGAGATTCTGAGTCGATCGGTATAATAAAAGGTGGGTCTACCAATTTTCATTAAAATATATTTATATTTGCGACCTGTAGTTTGATTTCACAGTTTACATGGATATACAGACGGACAGACATCGCTAAAGCGAAAGAGATTCTGAGTCGATCGGTATAATAAAAGATGGGTCTAGGGAAAATATTTTTCATAGTTACAAACAACAGCACAAACTCATTATACCCTGACCACCTAGTGGACAGAATTGTATATTACTGCGATAGACTATACAAAACTAAAACGGAAATGTAAGTTATTTTAAACATGACAGATGGAAAAAGTACTAAAATAGTGATGCCAGAATGTCAAGCGTCGGCAGGGCTAATACTAACAATTAGTTTGGTTAAACTAGCATTGTTAAATACTAATAATTTTCAAACTATTTGACACTATTTGAGTCTAACAAAATTAATTTAAATTGACGTCCGAAACACACGGTCTTAAAACTTTAAACTAGTTAACTAAAGAGTTAAAAACTTAAATTAAACTAAGTTGAACCGACATCCCAAAATCTTACTGTTAGAAAATTCTTTAATATTAAAAAAAAAAACACGTTTTTTGTAAGAGAAACTTTAAGGTTCAGGGTCGAATCTTACCTTTTGCACACATTGAGCTGCCGCCGCCATTAAAAATGAATCGGCTGTCCCTCTGCCTATAGTAACACTATGTAGTCTTATTTGAGTCTCCACCACTTGACCACCAACTTTAGGTCCTCGCTCCAATCCAGATAAACAACCCTTACGTATGACTTGCACTGTGCGTGGCCTTAAGACCTGCAGATTATTTATAGTTTCAGGAGTCTTATGAAGACCAAATAAGTCCTTGTTATCTTTAACTAATTCTAAAGTAATGGCCACACTTTGTTTTGCTCCTGCAATTTCCTTTTCAATGCTAAAAGTTGACATGGCGGGTTCATCAATGGTTTCCTTATAGGCTATCTGTAGCGGTCCCAAATCGACTTCAATTTTATATTCAGTTAATATACGTGATTTAATGATATCCATATGAAGTTCACCCATGCCTCCTAAAACAGTTTGACCCGTGATGCTGTCATGTGTCACCCTTAAACTGGGATCTTCTCTTTGGAGTTGTTTTAAAGCCAATTCCATAGCATTTTGATAGGATACACTAGGTGGCTCTATCGAACAAAAGTACACAGCATCAGGAACTTGAGGTTCCAAAGAAAATATTTCATTTATTAAATCCGATTCAATTTCTTGGTCACTGTCTTGTTTTATGGACTTTTCATCTGATTTTTTTCCCAACATTTTTTGTAAACGTTTTTGGGCATTTTTAAGTGAAGAAGTATTAGTTACTAATAAATCTCCGGTAACAGTATGCTAAAAAAAAATAATGACATCAAATCTGAAAATATTAATAATTTTCAATGTTACCTTTAAGCCCGAACAAATGGCAACATCGCCAGCCTGAACCAAAGGAATTTCTCTATATTCATCGGCTAAGGGCTCATAGATTTTACCCACAGTTTCTGATTGTGCCCTAGTCGATGTTAAACGCATACTTTTTTTCAAATCTCCTCGCAATACACGTACTAAAGTCAAAGGACCTCGTTGTTTATCATGTACGATTTTGAAAACCTTACCTACAAAATCGTTTCTACAGAAGAGGTATGTCCATAATAATTGAGAAAACAAATTCAATACACAGAAGGATAAAACTTACTCAAAACAATCATATAACTGATGACTCTCTTGTGGATTGGGCAAATAATCTATAACAGCATCCATTAATTTTTGTATGCCTACATTTTTGTACGCTGATCCCAGCAATACGGGTACGACTTTTTGTTGGCAAGTAGCTTGCCTAAGCGCTGAATATATCATATCATTTGTTACTTTATCAAACCCCTCACTGCTAATCACTATATCAGCTAGGTTATCATCAATACCAGAGAGTTTATCTATCAGATCGTTACGTTTATCTTGTAATTCTAACAAGAGATTTTCTTCTGTTACTGGTTCAGAGTTTAAAACCCGTCCTAGACTTTGAGCGTTCCATGTGTTATGTTCTAAACGTATAATATCATAAATAGCTGAAATGAAGATGACTTCATCAAAATTATCAATAAGATAAATTATTAGCAAAATAATGCCGAATAATCAAATAGTTGAGTAGACAGTGTTTTTTGGATTTTAATAAAACTTATTTTAGTTATACTCGCTCTCATTAAAAAAAAATTGTATGTATAGAATAAAAATGAGAGGCTTACATAAATTTCCCTTATCATCTTTTTGTGGATATTGTGTACATATGGGTTGGGCATCTAACTTGCTTGATAATTCCTTAACACATTTATCAAAATCAGCGTCTGGGCGATCCATTTTATTGACAAAACCTATTTTGGGTAGCCGATGCTTTTCAGCTTGAGACCAAACTGTAACAGTTTGGGCTTCTACGCCAGCAGTGCCATCTAAAACTATAACAACCCCATCCACAGCATAAAGTGATTGCTCTACTTCCATGGTAAAATCTATATGACCCGGGGTGTCCAATAGGTTTATTCTAACGGAACATATATTATAGATTATATTGGGATGTTTGATTATTTGCCTACCTTTTTCCGTTCCAAGGAAATGTTACAGCTGAACTACATATGGTTATACCACGTTCCCGTTCCTGGGACAAATAATCGGTCACAGTATTTCCTCTATGTACCTCACCCAGAGATCTGGTTTTGCCCGAATAGAAGAGCATACGCTCAGTAGTGGTAGTTTTACCTTAAAAATTTGAAAATGTTTGAAAAATATTCTTCGATCTTATGAAAATTTAATTTACCGGCATCGATGTGTGCTAAAATACCTATATTACGTATATCCTTACTGCTAAAATATCTTTTATGATTTTTTAAACATTTCGTTCTTATGGCAAATAGAACTGTTTTTATCAATGTCATTTTGTTTATATAATATTAATTATTTTCTTAGAATATATTTAAAACAAAAAATTCACTACCAAATGCATTTGATGCATGTTTAACAAATATAGTTTAATCATAATAGAAGACAGCTGTTTACTCATTTTATAGCATAGGCACCAGTGAAGACAGTCACTAGTGACATCTAAATTTTTTCTGGTGAACTAAAATATCAGGGTTGCATTATTTTGAGAAAATCGGAAGCAAATGCTATATTAAAAACACAGCCTAACACAGTCGTGACAACTTGACAGCTGTCAAAAAAGTAAACACGAACCGTATGGCTTTGTTTACCTTTTTTTTCTTAGAATTGCTCTTACAAATTTAAGAAAGAGATTAAAAAATAAAATATACAAAATATAATGTGTGCAAGTGAACAGCTACACATGTTTGTAACAAGCATAAAAACAATAATAATGGAAAAAATAGTGAGTATTTGCTATTGATAAACATTTAAAAAACATTAATAATATCGTATTATCTGTTTTGATATAAAAATATGTATAAAAGGTGTATATTAAAACACATAGCTTGTGATTTGTTTTACGTAAGACAATTACATTCAAGACTACTCAAGCCAGGGCCGAAGGAAGAAAGCAAAAATTTCTATTGCTGGCACAAAAAAAGGCGGCCAAGAAGGAAGAAACAAAACAACGATGATGAACAATATGAAGATGCTGGATAATGTAGCCGACATGCTGGATGGTGAAGATTCGAAATTTTTGCAATCGAAAAGAGGCAAAAACAACGAAAAGTACACATGCTGCTGGTGATGATGAAAGTAAACATGATATTAAGAATTGTTTCCGTTTTGTGTTTGCCAATGATAAAAAGCTTCACATGACTCTTTTCACAATATGTACGTCGCGTAAATCATTTAATCAACGCCAAAAACAACAATTTCAACTTGGAATGTATAACTTGTTTGTGGGCTTTGAAGATAAAAAATGTTTATGTAGATGCAGAGAAAGAAAATGAATTGAAACAAAAGAAGTTGGAGGCTCATCGTCAACGTTTGTTGAGTTTATCGAAAAAGGAACGCAAACAACATAAAAAGTTGGCTGAGTAAAAATAGGAGCTGGATGAGACAAAAGCCAATTCTAAGGTTTTGAGTGACATTTTGGAGGGTTTTGCTGATGCTTGTAAAAATTTGTTTTAAGACAATTGCATACAATACTACTCAACCCAGGGCCGAAAGGAAGTAATCACAAATTACTATAGCTAAGCTAACCATTGGTCCGGTTGCTGGTGACGAAACTTTTCGCAAGTTGAATTGTGGTATTGTATTATTGCTTTTGATTATGACTTGCATGTAGAGTGCGTGTCAGTGCTTCTCATCGTAATTTGTCTGGTAATATTCCCATCACATTGGGTACTATACCGTTAGCTTCATAAATAAAACATTAATTTCATACTTTTTTATTCCTATAAGTAGACGGACTTGTACACCTTGCAATGAAGTTAATGGAGGATTCAATTTTGATAAAAGTAAACAATAGAAGCAACCAAATCAATACGAATAGAAAAAATGTAAGTTGGTGCAATTGGCGTAATGGTCAGAGTGAAATTATGTTTTTAATTTAATAAAATATGTGAATTATATTTTCAACAGCTCGAAAGCAAATAAATCTTAGTAGGAGAGAACGATTACGCCAAACAATCAAATTAACACCCGATATATAGAGATATTATGGGCACCGGGATGATCAAACTGTACTGTTCGAAATTGCAGAATCGCAACGCAATTTTGACAAACCAGTGGAAGAAATGGTAGCACAACCTACATATTCCACATAAGCCCATCAATCCTTAAAGAACAAAATATAAATATTAATTATACAAAACTAAGCAACACAATACAAATTTAAAGTATTCATATTTATGCCGTTGAGAAAACAATGGAAACCATACCTATACAATAATTGAAAACTTTTCCTCAATTTTTGGTTTCAATAATTTGTGAGTATAAATTATATTTTAGTACTGCTTCGGTTACAAAGTAAAGTATGCAGACACCTCTAAAAATTCTGAAATTCTGTGTGTTATTCAAATGTGTACTTATTCAAATATTTCGTTTACATTTGTAATAACTCTAAATTTTGCTGTAACCGTAAAACCCAGGTGGATGGTATCACAGATTCTACGTTGCCGAATTTAACAATCTTGTTTTATATTTATTTCTTAGTATTTTTGATTACCTCTATTGTTACTTACCATGGAGCCATTGAAATTAAATAAAGAAACACTATATTGACTTTTATAAAATATATTTTATTTATTGCAAATATATAAGAAATTAAAGTTTATTATAGTTACAATATAATTGGCAAAATAGGCATTATTGATAAAAAAAAAACATCTTGCAGCGTTACGTATCATATTGATTTTTTATCGACCTTCTCTGGTCTAGATCCGCCATGTTTTGTTAGAAACAGCACCACCTCGAGAAGGATGTGGTTCTGCACCACGCATGGCGGTCTTGGGTAAGGAGAAGCTAGGTGTTTCAAATGCATTGGTGCATTGTTATAAGTAATGTATAGAGAGCTTAAAACGCGTAAAAAAGTCGAAAGTAAAGCCAAAACTACAAATGGCTAAAGTTAAACCTCTAACTACAACATTAGTTCCTTTTGATTGCTTTAATTTTAAACTAGCATTTAATGTAAATTTTTAATTATCTCTGCATCTATGCAAAAATAAAACGAAACTACGGGCATTTATTTCAAAACTAAAACAAAATGGTTTATTTGAAAAACTTTTTTGATACTTTAACATAATGAAATGTATATATTTTTTTTTTGCATTTTTCGATCTAACTACACAACATAGATTAAAACATAAAAAAAATTTTTTCAACTGACGTAAAGCACAATTATCAGCAGTACATTTGGCAATCCGATATTTTCTACCGAAAAACTTATACGGTAACACGAACACGTCGGCCATCAGTTAATTTTTCGGGTTTGCTGAAAATTAAAAATTTGATCCCATGTACAAGTTAAATGTTAAAGCATAAAAAATAACATAAATTTGGCAGTTTCAGGTTCTTATCCAAGTAGTTCCCTTATTTGTAATTTTGGCACCGAATTGCTAAATTGTTCAATTTCAATACGCATCATATTATAGTAAACCAACCACACAGCATCTAAAGACATATTCGAGTCTAAAAATATCGCACCTGCAACAGACTCGAAAACATCACCTAATTAATGCCTTTGGTATTTCAACGTCTTCATAATATTAACCTCTTCGTTTATACTATAACCATTTTTCGTATGAATACGCACAAAACGATCAATAGCTTCGTTACGACCTGAGACATGTGTCTAAAATATTTGGGGTTTTCATGCCTTACAGCTAATTACACAAATACGGTATTGTTAACTAAAGCAGATCTCAAATCGGTTAAGGCTCCAGGTGAATGTTGCCTAGGGTCTTCATACAAAAGCCTTATCAAATAATCCAATACAGCATCACCCACAATTCTAAACACAATCTATTGGGAGTATGAGGCATAAATAATGGCTTGCAACAAGTACGATCTGCCGCGGAATTTATATTTCAAAGCTTGTTCAAATTTCGTATAACCCGGCGCTTCTTCGCCATTGGGTGTAGTGTAGCAGTGGAGATTTGGACGAAGTCTAAGAGCCATAAACAGTAACAACAGTCAGGAAAAGTACTACTAGGTTCACTAGCTTCTTTAGCATCATATGCTATGCTCCAAATAAGGTTTCAACGCAATCGGCAACAGATTTATCTAAACGAGAAATAAAAATTAGTTTTATTTATTTCCAATATATTTTATTTATATTTCGAGTTTTAATGAAATTACCTGGAATACTATTTTTCTGTAAATTTATTTACTGTAACGTGTTATGTTAAACACACTCACTTTAATTACATTATTATTTTGTCAGCAAATATCAGTTATAATGTAAATCTTATTTTACACACTTATTTCAATTTATAATACAATTAACTGCAATAAGAACGCGTTAATTTGCCAACAGAAATTTCAATTTGTGACAATGAATAAGCAGAAATAAATAATAAAAAAAATATACAACGTGTATAAGGGTGACAGCATATTATATTAATATAGTTGTTTCCTCTGAAAGTGGTTGTAAAAATATTATGAAAATTTCTGTAATTCACAAAGAAAAATGTAGATGTCGCTAGTGTGTGTCTGGACTGGTTGGACGGTGATTAAAAATATAGTGCTATCGCCCTTATACACGTTGTATATATTGTTTTTATTTATTGGTGGTTCTTATTGTCAAAATTCCAGTTTATTAGAAAATTAATTTAGCTTTGGAAATACCACAAATAGGATAATTGAAATGTGCACAGTCTAACATAACATAATAATATACATTATAGTTTTAAAGGCCTGTACGCAGCTTGCTAAGGAATCAAAAACTTCATATAAAAAAACGCTTCAGAAATGCTTAAGGAATTTTTCTGTCAAAAAATTTCTGTTGATAGTCCGCAGCTTTTTAAAAAAGTAGTATTGTTTTTACTACTTTTTTTTGACGTAAATTAAGTTAGGCAACCCAGGCTTTGAGCAGGAATATCAAATTTTTCGTTCTTTCTGAAAGGAATTTTGACAGGAGAGGTAAGCATAAACAAAATGTAATATGCTAAAAAAAATAAAAGTTATTTTTCAGTTGCAAACATGGAAAAAAACGAACAAAATTCGGCAAAAAAAACAAGAAGCGGATGGGTAATTTTGATACTGAGCTTAAAAAGCGTTTAGCAGGCCAAATAAAGCAGAACCGAAGAATTGATTTGTTTTCAATTTCACAATTCTTAATAATTGACAGAAAACAGCTGATTTCTAGCGTTGCACTGAAAGGTACTTTTGTGATTTTTTTCTTTAAGAAATATATGAAAATTTTCTGTTAAGATTCCTTAAGGTGTGTTTACACTATGTGTATTTTCCATGTGTAAATTCAGTTTTACGATCCATACGTAATTCCGTGTGTGTGTCAAAATTTCCGTTTTACATACAATTCATAATTTTTGCGTTCAAACGTACATATGTATTTCCGTATGGCATAACCTCTAAATGTAAACAACAGCTGATTTAATTTGTGAATTTACAAAAAATTATTGTTAAAAATAAAGTTATATATTTTATATATTTTTTAATTGTTAATTATTAAACAATTTATTTTTCTCTCAATAATAATCTTTATAATTTACTCTGTTTTTCTTTCGCCTCAAGCAGTGTTGTATTTTCATATGTTTATCTTGCCAAAATAGAACCAGCTCTAATTGAAAATTTTACATATGTCTTGCAAAATGTGTTGTACATAAACAATGTTTGAAAGGGTTCACACTATGTGTACAAATTACACGTGCTAAGAAAATAAGAAAACAAGAGCAAAACACGTAGTGTGAACGCAGCTTTAACAAGCTGCGTACAGCTCTTAAAACAAAATTTGTAAATACTTTTTTACTGAAAAAAAGCTAAAGGTGCTATTACATGATGTGTTTTTTACATATGTACTGTCAAATTTTCCCACAACAAAAGTTGTACACATCGTGTGATACATATGAAACATTGTTTATGTACAATTCATGAGGAAAGTCACATGTACATTTTTCAATTAGAACAGGTTCTATTTTTGCATGACAAATATATGAAAATACAACACTGCTTGTGGCGAAAGAAAAACAGAGTAAATTTTAAAGATTAATATTGAATGAAAAATAAACTGTTTAGTATTAATTAACAATTAAAAAATATATAACCTTTTTTTTAACAATAAATTTTTGTAAATTCACAAATTAGATCAGCTGTTGTTTACATTTAGAGGTTATGTCATACGGAAATACATATGCACATGTGATAGCAAAAATTATGAATCGTATGTAAAAGACAATTTTGACAGACATGAGGAATTTCATATGGATGAAAAAAGTGACAGTACATATGTAAAAAACACTTCGTATAATAGCACCTTAAGCAACAGACACCAGTGGTTGTTTGTTGTTTGCCCAACAAGTCGGTGTTTCAAATTTCCTCAATGAAAATGAAGAGTTGGAAGAACATCCTGAGGCGGACAAAAGAAAATTTAAAGGGCAAAAGGTGGGATGTGAAGATTCTACAGAATTACAGCATATAAGCCAATAAATTATCAACCCATATGTTGCCACGTTCGAAAGCAGATCTAACTCAAAAAAGCCAAAAAAACAAACTCATCAACTGCGCCAAATGCAATAGGGCATGTTCCATACGATATTTTAATTTTCCGGCTATCTATGTTAAAACTTTATCGTCAGAGAATTTGAATATATCACAACTGGTGTCTATATTCCAAAAGGCGATGACTATATCTTCGGCAACCACATCTCCACTATGCAATTCGGAAAAATTATAACCCACTGCAATTTTAATGTCTTCGCTTTATATAAAATGTTATTTTCTGATTATAAGATTCTAAGTGGGTATTTATACACTTTCTACTCGAAATTATTATGTATATATGTAGATACGAACTTAAGTTACTTAAAAAGTAAATCTTATTAACATTTTTTTTATATATAGAAAGTAGGTTGCGATCTTGGGGAGGTAAGACTCCATGTATTTCCGAGAGATCCGAACCGGTATGTACATATATTGAAATATGTTTTGTATATCATAAATTTATTTTTCTATATTAAATTGATATTGAGATCTTATTTGGTATATCTTGGTTATACAGTAAATGCCCTATTATTCCGGGTAAATAAAAAACATTTTGCGAGAAGCGCCATACATAGTGTAATACAATACACCTATGCATTTAAAACACCTACCTTCTCCTTACCCAAGACCGTCATACGTGGCGAAGAACCACATCCTTCACGAGGTGGTACTGTTTCTAACATAAGATGACGGATCTAGACCAGAGAAGGTGGATAAAAAATCAATCTATGATTTCGTAGCATAGCTGGAGGATGTTATTTTGATAAATAATGTTTATTTTGCCTATTACATTGCAACAATAATAAACTTTTTAGTTTGTTATATATTTACAATAAAAGACATTTTTTATATAAGTCAATATAGAGTTTCTTTATTAAAATGCAATGGTTCTATGAAAAGTAAATTGTGTTAAATTGGGCAATGCCGAATCTGTGATACCCATCACCTGGCTTTTACATTTACATTACTTATTGCACTTTTTATAACAAACCTAAACAAGATATTTGAAAAAGTAAAAATTTGAAAAATTTAATACTAAATTATTACAACACACTGAAATTTTTAACAGTTATAAAGATATCTCTATATTTTAGTCCACATCTTGGTACAATGATACCCAATTTACCCATTTTCAATAGCAACCTGCTCGAAATATTGACAAATAATATTATCCTAAGTTTACCCAGTTTTATTTTGTGAATGAGCGTGATTTCAACAAACAGACGGACATCGCTATGGATTTTTATTATTCTTCCTTTATTAGTATTCATACTTTAAAATTTCTCATTAAAAATTTATAATTAAAATACATAGATATTCAAATAATTTCATTGTTTCTAACAAAAATTACACATTTTCTTTTAAATACATTTTTATTTCTTTCTATCTTTGTATCATCTTCTAGATCACTACACAATTTCAGTCCCTTATAAAAAAAGAGATCTTTGCATTGCAGATGTGGTCGTCTTCTTTAGCCTGAAGTTTTCTGCATTTCTCAGTCCATAAGGTTATACATCTCTGACATATATGAGTTGGTCACATAGGTATTCAGGAGCGTTGCCGTTTTTTATTTTATGTATATAAGTTAAGGTATTTAATGTTAGTCTTTGTTTTATATTTAGCCATTTTAGTGTGTCAAGCATTGCGCGTATATTTGTATATCTATTACATTTTAAAATAGTCCTCACCGCCTTGTTTTGTAACTTTTGCAGTCTTTCTAATTGAGATTCATTGCAGCATGTGTATATTATTGTAGATCCGAATTCGAAATGAGGTTTTATTATTGTATTATATATATTAATTGCCGTTATAACAGATATTTTGTTTCGTATTCTTTTAAAGAAGCCAATTTTCTTACAAATTTTTTTACATATGTACTCTATATGATCTTTAAGTTTAATCACTTTGTCTATTACTAAACCGAGGTATTTAATTTTTTTTACTTTTTCTATAGTCCTGTTATTTATTTTTATCATTATTTCACTAGTCATATTTATTTCCATAAGTTTTGTTTTATTTTCATTAAGTTTAAGCTTATTCATTTGTGTGTTTTCATATTTGGCTTTACAGGCTATAATCCAGTATTTTGAAAATGCCACCTTTTCAAATATCTTTGTTACTTTCCATACTTTTCTATAATATATAATAACACCGCCAGTTCTTGTGGAATTTGAGAAAGATATTAATTGGCTATAGTCATGTAAACTAATTTCATCTTCGTTTATATGATCTGCCATATGAGTTTCCGACAATATGAAAAAATCTGGTTTTTGTTGCAGCTATTATTTCGACTTGGTTAAAATTATTCGTCAACCCTTGAACATTTGTGGTTAATATATAAATGTTCTTTAATTGTTAGAAAGATATGCCCATTCTTCTTTTTTTCATATTGATTTTATTTTTATATACTGGACATTCCTTACTAATTTCTGATTTACCTTTACATAATTAATGCATTTTATTATTGGATCTTTGTTACATTCCTGAGATTTATGATTTTCATGACATTTAATACACACTTCTTGATTTTTACATTCACTTGATAAATGATTATATCCTTTGCATTTAAAGCATCTTCTTACTTCAGTTCCATCAAAAACTCGGCATCTCTGCCAGCATAGATTTATTCTTTGAGCACCAATTAGTTTTCCATATGTCTCATTGTCCGTTTTAATTTTTATATTATAAATTGTTCTGTTTTTTCTTTCAAATTCATATGTTTTTATTATTTTTATTTCACTGTTTGCTATAATTGGATTTTGTTTCTTTATTTTCTCAATAAATTCTTTTTCAGAGTATTTAAATGACATATCAGTTATATCTATATAAAATTCCGTTGGCTTGGGCACCTCAATTTCATACTCATCACTCATTTCATTTTGTATGGCCGCTATTATTTTTTCTCTTTCTTCATTATTCTCACTCTGTATTATTGTTCCATTTTTTCTATTTTCCACATTAGTTATCTTTAAATTAACTGGATTAACTTTTTTGTTTAATTCTTCTTTTGTCTTTTCAATATTTTGTGTTTCTTTTGGTTTTAATACCAATGACATCTGTTTATTAACATCTGGCAACACTGTTTTCTTTTTAATAGTTTTTGCATAAGACGTTCTATTCTGTTTACCGTTTGCTTCTGTTATTACTTTTTTTATATGAAAGTGATATTAATTTTTATTAACTTTTAAAATAATTTTTAATAACTTTTTCAATAAGTTCAAAGTTCCTAGCTAAACTTCAAGGCAATGTTGTTTCTCTATACGAGTAGTTAGTTTTTATGAATTTATTTATACTTTATTCAAACATCTCTAATTCAGCCAATTACTGCAAAAAGAATCAAAGTTATTTTTGGTAATGAAAAAAGGGAGATTCGGATTTGCTTAAAATTTTACAAAGTTACACAACAAATTTATATCTATATGTCCTAACAAACTTTAAAGCCAGCAAGTCTTATTGATCTTTTTCCCTTATCCGAAAAACTATCACCAACAGCTGCTTTGCTTGTTCTACTCAACAATTTTTCCTGTTGCTATAAGTACACAAATTGAAAAATATATATATATATATACATAGATATCTTACTAAAAGATTATCATATCTTGTACTTACAATTGAAATTGTATTAGAGCTTTGGTAACAACGGAAGAGACAGAAAAATATATTGCAGCAAAGAAATCTGGAAGATTTTGGCTTATATCTTTAATTATATAATCGTGACCGAAAGGTTTAAAAACAAATGCAGTGCATACATGAATATCACAGAATTGAAAAGGTTTATATATGGTATTAACTTAAAAGGTTTTTCTCCTTTTGTTCTTGCAATTGTTGCAACAAATCATTTTTTATGCTACTGAAATTTTCTGCCACCTTTTCAACTTTAAGTTGTTGGGTTTTCTTAGCTAGTTCTGCTTGTCATATCCTGTAAATCTGTTCAGCAGCCTATTTCTTAGAAGCGTTCTCAATTATAGATAATTGTTGTTCAATTTGAGATTTTGTTTTAGTTGCGGCTAATTTTTGTTCTTTTTCAGCTAGGTGTATAACAAAAAGCTTGTAAAAAAAGTAGCAAATTAATGTTGTATCTATGAAGCCAATAATTATATAGTGCCTAAAGTGATGGGAATATTATCGGAATATTACCACTGACGCGAAAGTCATAATCCAAAGCAATACCACAAAAAGTTTCGTGTCTCGTTACGAGCAACTGGACCAATAGTTTGCAAATTTTACCAGCATTTATACCAACAAATCTGGTATTATAACAATCACAAGCTTTGTTTTAATATGCACATTTTATAATTTTTATTTCAGAAAATAAAATACCACAGATTACTAAATTAAATGTCAATTTGTCGAAAATATGACTTATTAATTTTTTCTCAATGTTTATATTCACTATTTCTCCATTGTTTTTAGAATATATTTTATATATTCTATTTTTAATCTCTTTCGGACGTTTGCAAAATTCAAAATGGCGACAAATGTAAGCAAAACCATACGGTTCGAGATTGCGTTTTTGACAGCTATCATAGCTGACACAATTGGTTACACGGTGGCTCATAGTTAACTTAAATTTTAAACATTACGAATCGCGCTGTTACTTTGGGTATACTTAAATGAAGAATTTGTTAGTTTTAGTTATTAAATAATGTTTATTTTTATGATTTTTTATGTAAAAAAAATGCTCAGTATATATTATGCGAATATCTTGCCTACAAATTTTCGTTCGGATATTTCTTGCTATTTTGAATCTTTAACGGCTAGTTTTCTATACACGTTCAGCTACTGTAGCTTGTCACTGTGTGGTTATCGACGTTATTGTAATCAGTGTTATTGTTAGTATTTTTGCGCTTTAATTGAGAAAGCATTTTGAAACGACAATTGTGTTTTTTTTTAGATTGTGTCGGAAATTCAATTAAAAAAGAAGAAAAATAAATGTCGTTATCCACCAGACCTAAAAGAAAAGCTGCTGCAAATGTGGCCAAAATTATTGATATATCAGATAGTGATGATAATTTTGAAGGCGTCTCGCCAGAAAAAAAACAGCGAACTACTAAGGTTACAGCAAGGAGACCGAATAAAGCATCCTTAAAGACTAGCAATGAGAAAAAGGAACCAAAAACTCGTAAACCTAGGGCAAAAAAACAAACTGCAGCGGTTGATGAAAATACTGCTCCAAATGTTGGTACTGATGGGGACGTTATTACTGATCAAGTTGGAGAATCGACAGAGGACTTAACAGATGGTCAGTGTTTACAGCCGGAAACTGCCAATACCAGTGTTTTAAACGATGACAGTCTCTATGACGAACAACCACAACGGCAAAGATTACAAGGAAGAAATAGCTTTTGGGGTGAGTTTTATATACTGGCCTTACATACACTTGCCATTGTTGATAATTTTTTTCCTTTGCCATTTGCAGCACGACGTAAAGTTTGGACAATTGATGAATTATTGGCTGAGACTACCAACATTGAACCCAGAGCTGCTAAAAATATTGTACAACTTTTTGAGAATGAGAATACTATACCTTTTATATGTCGGTATCGTCGAGATTTGGTTGATCATATTGATCCGGAAAAGTTGCGTGACATTAAGAATACGTATACGGAAATTGTTAATTTACGTAAAAAGGCCGAGACTATTGTTACACAATTGGAGAAGGAAAATGTTATCAATGAGGACATACGCACAGAAATGATGTGTGCCAAGACCACAGAAGAATTGGAATTTTTGGTAAGTAGGTTTAAGAAAATCCTTACGAAATCACGAAAATTAAAAACCCATATACAGCCGTGGACATGTAAATAGGACACAAATTTGTATATCATACATCGGAAGTGTTATATCCGAAGTTCACATTTTAATATTTATTTAAAAAAAATCTTTTGTTTAAAGAAAAAACAAAAAAAAAGCTCCAAAGCTTGATTAAAAGGCTGGACAAACCAACAGGACACTTATAAATCTAAAACTTATAGCTGAATTTGTTTTTTTTTTTTAACATTTTCGCTGTGAATTACGATGCACAACAATTATCTTCCATACGCTTGTGCTTTAGAAATAAAACTTTTTTAAGTAAAATATTTTTATGGATGCGTGAGAAATAATAAATTTTAGTTTTACAGAAGTTTTCGGAAGTTATATAGTTTTATAGGATTACGATTTTAAAGAAATGTATATGCGGACAGGCAATTACAGTTTGCCTACAAGGCACAGTCCACATAAACCTTTGGCAACGATCTATTGGTATATATCTGTGGTCACATGGAAGAGTATTATTATTATTATTATTTTATTTATTAGTATTATGATACTTTAAAAATGCACATATGTTACATATTTTTGCACTATTTTGTTTTGCTCTAAAATTCTGAATTATTTATATTATTTCTTATAAAAATTACACAATCTCTTTTAAAAATATATTAATTTGTCTGTTCTTTGATATTATTTGGTAACGAGTTATATAATTGTAGTCCTTTATAGAAAAGTGATCGCTGCATCGCTGTTGTGTTTACTCGTTGTAGTCTAAAATCTCCATCATTTCTCAGCCCATACGGTTGCACGTCTCTCACATAATTAAGTTGTTCGCAGAGATATTCTGGCCATTCCCATTTTCATCTTTTGTATAAAAAGTATAGTATTTAATTTCAATCGTTGATTTATTTTCAACCACTTAAGGGTATTTAACATTAACTCAATTGGAGTATAAATGTTGCATTTCAAAATTGTTCTCATTGCTTTATTTTGTAATTTTTGCAGTCTATCGATTTGTGTTTTTGTACAACATGTATAAAAAATTGTTGAACCAAATTCAAAATGTGGTTTTATAATCGTATTGTAATATATTAATTGCCCAATTTTTTTTTTACCAATTTTTCTGCAAATATAATCCATGTGTTCTTTAAATTTAAGTTCTTTATCAATTATAAAACCAAGGTATTTTATTTGTTCCACTTTTTCAATTATTTCATTATTAATTATAAAGTTTCTGTTACTAGTCATATTTATTTCTATAATTTTCGTTTTTGTTTCATTTAATTTTAACTTGTTCATATTTAACCAAATAATTATATTGTTTATGTCCTGCCTCATATTATTTTGACACTGTTCTTCACTATCACCTTCCGTAAATATCAGAGTATCATCCGCATATAAAATTATTTCAGATTTTGTCAAAATGTTCGGCATATCATTTATGTAAATGCTAAATAACAGAGCACCCAATATTGATCCTTGTGGAACAGCGAATTTATTTTCAATTGAATTAGATTGTACACCATTAACTGTTGTTATTTGTTTTCTATTTGTTAAGTAAGATTTAAACCATTTCAGTTCTATATTCTGTATTCCGTACATATGAAGTTTTTTTAACATTATTTTTCGATCAATTGTTTCAAACGCTCTTTTAAAGTCTAAGAATATTGCCATCATTTTTCTGTTTTTTTCTATTTTTTTCCAGCAATTTATAACATAATTTACTGCAGTTTCACATGAAAACTTTTTTCTGTAACCAGATTGATATTTTGATAATATAGATTTTTTCTCAATGTAATTTTCTAACTGATCTTTCACAACCTTTTCCAGTATTTTTTCGCACGTTTTTAAAGTATTTATAGGACGAAACTCTTCACATTTGTTTGTATTCGTCACTTTTTCAATAGGTATTACCATTGTTTCTTTCCAGCTTTCAGGGAATTCTCCATTTTTCAATGATTTATTTATAATATTTAACAAGATATTTCCCGTAATGTTCCAATTGTCAATAATTATTTTATTTGATATTTTTGTAAAATCTGGCTTATTGTTAAGTTGCTTTATTATGTTTTTAAGTTCTATTATTGTTATTGCACGGAATTTGAAATTATGACTAGTATTATTAATGATGTTTACGTATTGCACTTCTTCGATTGAGTCTCTTATTGTCTTTATACTACTTACAAAATAATTATTAAATTGACTAGCTATTTTATAATTTTCCTTATATTCTATTTGGTTAAATATCACAGATCTTATCACAGATTGTTTCTTTTTTATTACTAAAGCTTTTATCTCTTTCCACATTTGCTTTTGATCTTTGGCAACGTTTATTTTATTATTTATATAATTATTTTTCGCGTTTTCAATTTTTACTTTATATAGGTTTCTAACCGATCTATACCTTGCCCATGCTTCATCTGTGTTTTCGAAACTTGCGATTTGTTGTTTTAAAATTTTATCTCTTTTTAATAAACGTAGTTCATTGTTAGTGAAGGGAGAGTAGGAAGAGTAGAGTGAAGTTTTGAGATATCACCAATTTTGTGTAATATTTATTTTAATTGATTTTTGCGAATAATTTATAAACTAACATATTGGTAACACGTTTATTAGAAAGGAAAAAAATTTAAAAAACTATTGGCGAATAAAGAAGATTTGACACCTTTTCTACTTAATGGCTTTTTCGATACTGAAATTTGCATCTTACTGGACTGGAAGTAACTTAAGCGCTTCTATTGAAATAAAAAGTATGTATTGTGTAGTTTTAAGTAAACATAAGACGTTTTATTCAAATTTATTTAAAGAAATTAAAGTAGATAAGGTTATTGCTTATTTTATATTCATTCAAAAATCTCATCAGCTTCAGTTAAATCCGGGTGGATGTCCAACATGTCTGTAGTATTTAAGTTCAAATAAAAATCTATACATTTCGTCAATAAGTGTCAACATGTCAATTAAATCTTGTTTCTTTTGATTAATTTCAATTGGTGAAAAATAGCATTGTTTTAAATTATTTTTGTTAATAGAGGTTATGCCTCTTTTCTTTAAATTAATTTTTCTGAAAGGCTCATTTTCATCTAAGGAAGTTTATTTTTCACTTCAACAGTCTTAATAAATTGATACCAGTCCCGAGGGTGGTGAATTTGTACTGATGTTTTTTTTTTCCTTTCAATCAAAGCATGATCACTATCACATTCCATATGTGTGTGGCCAGGAACCAAAAACTTATGATCAATTATACTTATTGATCATGTTGTGTCGGTAAATTGCATGAGAAAGGCAAACATTGTTGCAACAAAAGAATTTTTATTCTGGCCAGGACAGCAATCACTATAAAAAATTACATGTTTGACAGAGGGTTGTAGGCTTTGTAAGTGTTGGAATAAACATGACGCTACCTGGTTGCCACCACGTTTAGCCAAAGCTTCGTGCCACATATAGCAGAATGGTTCATTTGTTGAGCAATCATGCACAGTTAGATTGAAAGTCCACAATGGCCTTTTATAAAACGATACTGACGAAAATGGAGTAGGAAGACATTGTTGCAAATCAAAGCAAAATACTAAATTTTCATCAGCACTTGCCTTTTGCTTATCATTTCCTTTTGATTCATAAGATTGTTCCGCATCAAGCAATTCTGCTTCTGTAACTGCTATTTTGGACTTAAATTTGTCACGTTTGTGACAAGTATCTAGTTTCGGTTTTTTGAATTTTAAATTTAATGTATGAAAAATCTGACAAAATTTTGTATCTGATATAGAGTGATCATGATTTTCGCAATAAAGCAACAGACAAATCGCCGGGCAAATATCTCCTGGATGTGTCACGTCGCGTATAGCGCGATTCATACGAAGGGAAAGAATTCATAAAGTCAATCACTTCTCTTTCCTTGGCAGGTGGCAGTTTTTTTGGGTTTGGGTGTTTTCCACGTAGATCACCATGTGTAAAAGCACCATGTCCTTCAATTTTTTTTTACTACAGTTTTAAAAAACTGATCGCTTTCGCATAAAGTCCGTTTAAAAAATTTCTGACACCAAAACTCGTTGACCGCCTATTTCCAAAAAGTATTTATATGTATTCATCCGGTTCCTTGGATTATTTTCACTTTTATCTTTGCGCATAATTTTAAGTGTATGTATTTCAATTAAGCCTGCTGCAAACGCTTGTCACAATTGTTACAATCCCAGCTGCCAGTATAGTTCATGAACTTGTTGTTGCTGTTCTGGTGTAATTTTATCTTTGCATTTATTTCGGCAAGGCTGTAACACTTGAATCGCGCGGCAAGGCACAATTTTGCCACTGCTTGAAATGTAAGATTTACCTTCGTTGCGTAGTTTCTTCTCCACATTTTTGGATGTTGACCGATCCGTATTTGCTTCTGCTTCTAACTTGCTTTCGTAAATTACAAAATTTTGTATTGTATTATCACTTTTTGCACCATAACTTATTACTTACATCATAATTTTCATCTGCAGAATCTATATTGCTTGCATCTAATTCATTAAAATTAATATTCGGATCTAAAACAGAATTATCGCTGTCAAATCCGTATAATTCTTCTTCAGAAAATTCCATTTTATCTTCGTACGATGCAACGTGCACAACAATTATTTTACGAATGCAGCTTATGTGCAAGCTGACGCAATAATTCGCAGAACAAACAACACTTAAGTAAACATACAGTACCTTTAGTTTTTAGCGTCGCTTCATTAGAATAGCTTATGTCTACATAAGCTGCTCTGAAATATTTGTTTTTTCTTTATTTCGACGAATGACATTTCGTCGTAAGAACTTACATTCACTTAAGATAACTGTATACAAAAATAATATTTCATTAAAAAAACTCATGTAAACATAAGCTGTTAGAAAAAATTTTGTTTTTGATTTTAAGGTGAACATTTATACAGCTTAAGTCAAGTTAAGTGATACAGTTATAATGATAAATGGAAGATCGGAATATGTAAACAAAACTATGTGCACATAAGTTGTTTTGATGAATGCATTGTTGAATCAAAAGACTTTAGCTAAAAAGTAAACGCACATAATATTGTTAAAAATCAGAATTTTTCAAAACGGATTAAACACATTTAAGCGTCTTTACTTCTATAAAGCTCGCAACGCAATACCTCAATTCTCGCTTAAGTCGACTTAAGCTACTCTTACATATGGCCACAGATATATAAAAGTTACTTCATTCCAAAGATTTTCGACGGGACTTCGGTCGGGGCTTTGCGCTGTCAATTCTAAAACCTTAATATTTTCTATTAAAAAACACCTTTCCCTCAGGCAAATTATACACAAATTTTAGTTTCTAAACTTTGAATACTAATGCCATCAATAGCAATTGCCCCCGATATAACTTTCTCATTCGAGAGCACTTTACCATTTTTTGCAATTTCTGTCGGGAATATTTTCTTCTGATTGAGCTGATGGTATATAAGTTTCATTTTTTCGGGACTGCAATTTTAACAAGTAAGAGTGTTAAACTCGGCAGTGCCGAATTTTTTGATACCCTCCACCTGAGTCTTAAACTCAATATTACCACTTTCAAACTATTGTCGATACTGAAACACTAATTCCGAATATCAGTTAAATTTAAAGTTTTTTTCTTTTTGGTCAGTTTCTATTATAATTTCTTTTTATAAAAAATAATGATCATGTGTTCCATAGAAAGAATTAATTACTATTTGATTACTAGAGTAGAAATCCTATAAGTTCCCTAAGTCCTTCATAGGACACTAACGAAATTCATAATTTAACACAACCGGCGTTATAATACCAAAATTTTGATCCCTCTTAGAATGTTTTGAGAAGTTATACGATAATTTAAAAAAAAAATGCGAATGATTCTTGACTAAAAATTATAAATATTTAAAATAAGCTAATTTTAAAATATTTTTATCTGAATTAAAAAAATAAAAAATATTTTTATCTGTTAATTTAAGGATACAAAAATAGAACTACACAAATAATAATAACGTAAGAAACTAACAGCCGAATTCATAACCAATATTTAGCAGTCTCTTAGCAAGTGTGTTATTTATAATGCACTTGTTAAATTCATTCTAAAGAACTTTCAAACACTTGCTAAACATGAGATGAAATGCCAACCTATTTGCATAAAAATAAATGGTGCCACAAAATTCAGAGTTGATATTTTAACTTTTAGTTGACAGAATAAAATTGGTTATGAATAAACTCTGTGCTAAATTACTGCTTAAGCAGCTCGTTGTGTGCGATGTATATTCGGCTGCTAAAATATGGTTATGAATTCGGCTGTAAATATCTATAATATTAATAGGCTAGGCGATTTCTTGTGACTGATATTATGTTCTACCGTTTTATCCCGATTTTCACCAAACGTATATTATTTGAATGGTATTTCTTTTTAGCCGATTTGCAGATTTTAAAATTTTTTCCTTTACTTTCAGTAAATTGCATTAAAAGTTGCTACTAACACATACATAAAATTATACAATGCTATGTATGTGTTTATTAAAATTTGTTAATGTGTTTGTAATAAAAATTAGTTTGTTTCTTGTGTTATTTGTGAATTACTTTTAGGGTCTTTATATAATGAAAAAATAAAATTTCCTAGAATTTGCGCTCACATTTCGAGGGCTGGCATCTGCTAGTAGAAATTAAAACTTAATTTTTAATTTTAAATTTTTATTTTTTAATTTTTTATTTTTAATCTTTAATTTTTTTTTTAATTTTTAATTTTAATTTTAATTTTCTAATTTTTAATTTAAAATTTTTAATTGTTAATAATAATTTTTAATTTTAATTTAATAAAGTGGTTTTGCGAAGAAAATTACTTTATGAAGAAGTAAAAGAACTCTAATTTTCATCAGATTTTCAATGATACGCCGAAAAGCTTATTCGTGAAGGAAGAAGTTCCGGCAGACCTTCTTAGTCTAAAAACATATCTATTTTAAAGTGCGTTTCGGAGGTGCACTTTACGTAGTTACACACATCACGCGATACACTGGCCAACTTAAAAGACAATTCAGATTGTCAGATGCAAAAAAAAACATTTTCAAAAAGTTTACGCTAATTTCTTTTAAGTTTGTGATGTCCCTAATACGTTATTGGTGCGCTGACACCAACTTGATATACCTCAAACTTTATAAAATTACGCCGTTTTTTTTTTATTCTGCGCTTAAAACTCATTTTTATTGAACGGCGCAAAAACTCTATGTAAAATCTTCAAAAAGTTCAAAATTCGAAAAATTTCGTTCCACTTTTTCACCCAGCAGCGATATCAATTTTTTTTTGTGGATATATCGTCCAAGTCTAGTGACTATATTTTGTATTGGTTTGGATTTGAAAGCTAAAAACTATTACAAAGAAAACGGAATGAATGAAAAAACTCTTGCAAGTTTCAAGTCGTTTTTTTTAATTTTTCGAATTTTAGATGATCACCAATTCTTAAGGTGAAGACTTTTCAACGTAAAACTTTGCACGTCATATCCTTCAAGTATAGTCATCCAAACCCTGTACAACGTTTTTTTTTTTTTCAATTCATAAAACTTAACGAAAGCCATAGTATGTCGGTTTCAGCAGGTGCTCAAAAAATTTGAAATAGCCCATATATCATTAGAATATCATTTTTCATAATTTTTTTACCATTATTGAAACATAAAATGGTTGTGTCACGTTCATCTCTAATTTCAAACCTATAAATAACGGAAAATTAAATAAGAAAACAAAATAAAAATAAAAAAAAATTTAAATAGGTGGGTCGTTCCAAAATGAATCGAAACATACTTATGATAAATACAGTACTTAGCAAAAATTTGTTAATCATGTATAATACATGCATAGGGTCCTTCCAAAATGAAGCGATGTACTTTTCAACCGATGGTCAATATATTTCGGTAAAACTTTGCGTATGAATTTCCATCACTTATGATATTCTGTGATTAATTTTTTTTTTTATCTAAATTCATTTTATTTGGCGTTTTATCGCAGCACAAAGTTGGTTTTTTTTTAAAATAATTATACCTGATTTTTAACCAAGCGTAACTCTTTAACGGGCCATCCAATTGTAACAAAATAATTCCCGTATAAAGGCTACATAGTCTAACTTCAAATAACATTTAAATTTAATTTATATTGAAGAGTAAATTTTAATAATTTTTTAACTTAATGTGAATGTTAAACGCTCTTAAATGACTGAAATTTTAGTAAAAATCATTTTTTTAAATTTTTTTTTTCTTTTTAATGTAATTTGTGGCAAAAAATGGGCACTTATTTTGTTAAACTCTAACAGTATATAATTGCCAAATCCAAAATAAACAAGTAAGAGTGTTAAATTTGGCTGTGTCGAATTTTTTGATACCCTCCACCTGAGTCTTTAATTTTTAATTTTTGATTTTTAATTTTTAGTTTTTAATTTTTAATTTTTAGTTTTTAATTTTTAATTTTTAATTTTTAATTTTTAATTTTTAATTATTAATTTTTAATATTTAATTTTTAATTTTTGTGTTTTCCATTTTCCATTTTTCATTATTCGTTTTTCAATTTTCATTTTCCAATTTCCATTTTTAATTTTTCATTTTCCATTTTCAATTTTTCAATTTTCAATTTTCATATTCCATTTTTCAATTTTCATTTTCATTTTGAAATTTCCATTTTGCATTTTCCATTTTTCAATTTTCATTTTCCATTTTTCATTTTCAATTTTTAATTTTTCAATTTTCATTTTCCATTTTTGTTTTACATCATGGAGAATAGAAAATGAAAAATGGAAAATAAAAAAAGGAAATTGAAAAATGGAAAAAGAAAAATGAAAAATGGAAAATAGAAAATGAAAAATGGAAAATGAAATTGAAAAATGGAAAATGAAAATTGAAAAATGAAAAATGAAAATTGAAAAATGACTAATGGAAAATGGAAATTGAAAAATTAAAAATGATAAATGGAAAATTAAAATTGAAAAATGGAAAATGCACAATGGAAAATGAAAATTGAAAAATGGAAATTAAAATTGTAAAATTGGAAAATGAAAATTGCAAATTAAAAATTGAAAATGGAAAACGCAAAATGGAAAATGGAAAATGAAAATTGAAAAATGGAAAATGAAATTGAAAAATGGAAAATGAAAATTGAAAAATGAAAAATGAAAATTGAAAAATGACTAATGGAAAATGGAAATTGAAAAATTAAAAATGATAAATGGAAAATTAAAATTGAAAAATGGAAATTGAAAAATGGAAAATGAAAATTGAAAAATGAAAAATAGAAAATGCACAATGGAAAATGAAAATTGAAAAATGGAAATTAAAATTGTAAAATTGGAAAATGAAAATTGCAAATTAAAAATTGAAAACGCAAAATGGAAAATGGAAAATGAAAATTGAAAAATGGAAAATGCAAAATGGAAAACGGAAAATGAAAATTGAAAAATTAAAAATGAAAAATGTAAAATGGAAAATGAAAATTGAAAAATGGAAAATGAAAATTAAAAAATGGAAAATGGAAGATGCAAAATGGAAAATGAGAATTTAAAAATGGAAAATTGAAAAATGGAAAATGAAAATTGAAAAATGGAAATTGAAAACTGAAAAATTTAAAATGGAAAATGAAAAATGGAAAATGAAAATTGAAAAATGGAAAATGAAAATTTAAAATTTAAAAATGAAAAATATAAAATGGAAAATGAAAATTGAAAAATGGAAAATGAAAAATGGAAAATAAAAATTAAAAAATGGAAAATGAAAGATGCAAAATGGAAAATGAGAATTGAAAAATGGAAAAATGAAGAATGGAAAATGAAAATTGAAAAATGAAAAATGGAAAATGAAAAATTAAAAATGGAAAATAAAATTGAAAAGTGAAAAACGGAAAATGGAAAATGAATAATGGAAAATGAAAAATGGAAAATGGAAAATAAAAACTGAAAAATGGAAAATGAAAATTGAAAAATGAAAAATGGCAATTGGAAAATGAAAATTGAAAAATGAAAATTGAAAAAAATGAAAAATTAAAAATGGAAAATGAAAATTGAAAAATGTAAAATGGAAAATGAAAATTGAAAAATTAAAAATGAAAAAATTGAAAATGAAAATTGAAAAATTAAAAATGGAAAGTGGAAAATGAGTAATGAAAATTTAAAATTGAAAATTAAAAATGGAAAGTGGAAAATGAAATATGAAAAATGGAAAATGGAAAATGGAAAATGAAACATGTAAAATGAAAATTGAAAAATGGAAAATGAACATTGAAAAATTAAAAATTAAAATGAAAATTGAAAACTGAAAAATAGAAAATGAAAAATTAAGATTGAAAAATGAGTAATGAAAGATGAAAAATGAATAATGAAAAATTAGAAATTAATAATTAAAACTTAAATATTAAAATTGAAAAATTAAAAATTCAAAATTACAAATTAAATTTTAAAAATTAAAAATTGAAAATTAAAAATTAGAAATTAAAATTAAGAATTAAAAATTAAAAACTAAAACTTAAATATTAAAAGTTTAAATATTTAGTTTCTTACCTGTTATTACATATGTATTTTTTTTTTGTATTTCCATATACATAAAAAAAACTTCTTATAGACATAACATAAAATTCATACTTATCTAAGTAGGCTTTGCATATTTAAAACATAAGTGTTGTTCATAGAATTACAGCAGAAATTGTATTTTTTTTATTTTATCTACACGTTGCGATGCACAAATATACATTTTTATATTACAAAAATATCGAAAACAAAATGTGAACAAATATGAAAAATCTGAAATAAAAGCAATACATATTTCTAAAAAAAAATGTTTACTTTCAAATAGTAAAAAATCCGAGTGTCACCAAAAAAACGTGCCATAGGTTCGCCCTAACTGTGTTAGTGCAACGATGTATTCTATTTCTATGTCCATGGCTGTATGTACATTTGTCCATATAGAACATTAATGCATATTAACATTTTATTACAATTTTAGTATGCTCCTTATAAACCAGCCAGCAAAGGATCTTTAGCTGAAAGAGCTAAAGCTTTAGGTTTAGAACAATATGCTGATCGTTTACTATATGGTGAATTGCCATTTGTTCGTATAGCTCCACTGGTGGATCATAATAATCCTGACATGGATACGGAAGATAAGATAGTAAATGCTATTTGTCATATTATATCACATAATATAAGCAAGCATACAGGCGTCTTAGAGGAACTTAGAAGATTGTAAGCATATTTAACAATTTTACAAATGTTTCGTATTTAGTTATTTTCTCTTATATGATTTTCAGACAACGTGTACACCGCATTGTTTTAAAAACTTCCAAAGTTAAAACACCCTCGGTTAAAGATAAAAATTCTTTAAATACATCACCATCGTCATCCACCACGGGCCATAAAAACAATAATAAAAATGATGCTTCCAAGTATGAAACGTATTATGATTATCAAAACGATGTACGCTATTTGAAACCCCATCAAATCTTGGCAATTAATCGTGCTGAGAAACTTAAATTTTTATCGGTAAAAATAGTAATGACTGAATATCTTCGAAAAGATATTGAACGTTATGTGCGCAGTATTTTTATGGAAGAGGGTGAAAAGTATGCTCTGCGTTTTGAGGTTTTTAACAAAGCATTTGAAGAATGTTATACCAAGAAATGTTAGTACTACTAAGGCTCTAGCTACACTAATAATATTGTGATATATTTTCTACTTTAACTTTTTCAGTGCAACCTTTATTAACACGTCAAATACGTTCAGATTTAAACGAATCTGCTAAAAAGGCTTCCATTGAAGTTTTCGCTAAAAATCTGAAACAATTGTTGCTGATGTCGCCGCTTAAAGGAGAACGTATCTTAGGTATTGATCCTGGTTTTACAAATGGTTGCAAATATGCTCTAATCTCAGAAACAGCAGATGTTTTGGAAACCGGAGTGTTGTATCCTCATAAACGTAATACCGATCCTGAATATTGGGGTGAACAGCTGGCTAAAATACTATTAAGACATAAGTAAGTTTATCAATCATTTTATAAATAAATATCAAAAATCAAATGGAAAATTTTATTTTACACAAAAATTTGTTACGTTTTGTTTAATTTTTAAAAAAAGTTTTAGATTTCTTAAAAATATAAATTTTTACATCACAAATTAACGATTCTAAATATTTTCAGATGCCATTTAATTGCCTTGGGCAACGGCACAGCCTGTCGTGAAACTGAATTTTGGCTTTCTAAACTATTCGAGTTGGACATATTGAATTCATCTTCTATACGTTACAGTATAATCTCAGAACAGGGAGCATCTATATACTCATGCAGCGATGTGGCTAAAAAAGAATTTCCCCAAATGGATATGAATGAAATAAGTGCGGTGTCCATAGCCAGACGTTTGAATGATCCTTTAAGTGAATATGTCAAGATTGAACCACGACACATTGGTGTGGGCATGTATCAGCATGATATAAATGAGAAACAGTTATCGGAATCACTAAATGAGGTGGTTTCCGAATGTGTCAGTTATGTGGGTGTTGATATTAATACAGCCAGCATTACGGTATTAAAGTAAGTCATGGCATTAATTTACTCTTTATAATAAATAACTATAAAAAAAAAAACATTAATTGTAACAGACACATAGCTGGTTTAACTGAGAAAAAGGCTGAAAAAATTATACAATATCGCTTGGAAAATGGTTCATTTAAAACTCGCAAAGATTTGCTTAAAGTCAAATCAATTGGTGAGAAGACATTCGTACAGTGTGCTGGCTTTATACGCATAGATCCCCGTAGCTTGGGTGGTACTATTGAAAATCTTTTAGATTGTACTTGGGTTCATCCAGAAAGTTATATGGCAGCTAAAAAGTATGTCAAATTGTTTAATATTAATATGTTAAAAAAAACCAAAAATTTCAGAATTATTTCCCAATGCAAATTGGATTTAAAGCATATTGGATCAGATGACTTTATAAAGACCATCGAAAACTATAAAAATGCAAATGACATGGAGGATTTAGCTAAACGTTTTAACATGCCTAAAGAAAGGGTAGGTATACAGTTATACATTTAAAAATTTATATTCACGAACTAAATTATTGGCACAGGTAAGCACTTTAAACTTTACGATTGATTTAATGGCCTTATAAAGCGATTTTTAATAAACAAATTTTGTGTCTTTTCAAAATACATATTATATTACACCGTTCTAAACACTTTTGCACACATGCAGAAGACCTATATATTCGGAATCTATGCCGAAAAATAACATACCCGTGTCTCCCAGGTTTTCTAGTTCAATTCGTATTTTCGCGAAACATGTGAATAATGGTATAATGTAAACGGGGTAATAAAAAAATACCATACAAATATACAAAATATTTTTTTTAGAAAACATAACGGTAATATGAACTTGTTTATTAGAAAATATTAACACGTGCATCATTGATCAATTGGTATTAAAAATGTGACTAAACGAATTTAGTGAAAGTGACAACTGAATTGTTGCATTGACTTAATATTTCTAAGTCGTTTTTCTAATAATTTTTTTATTTAATAATGGAGTGTCCAAATCGCAATAATTTTTACTACGTCTGTGGTTTATTTGCGCCTGAAAAATATTTGAGAAATATAAGCAAAAATTTTGTAAATGCTTTAGAATTTTTCATTATTTCATATGTTCTAAACATATGGTACGCACCCGAAGTTGTTTGTGAGTATTGTTATCGTGGTTTAGAGGGAACAAAAAGTGTATTAAATCGCCATAAAATTAAGTACGTCCGACCACAATTTGGCTGCGACGAACTGAACATTCTGCAGAATTTTGCTATTTTTGTTCCGTAAAAACTGTTGGACTCCGATATAACACTCGCAATCAAATTAAATATACTGGGGTCTAATCGTCGCATTCGTGATCGAGTAAGCTTTCGTATCGAATGAAATTTCGAAACGTATCGAATAGCCTAATCACGGCATACGATTAGAATCGAAACGAAATCTAATAAAAATTGTAAAAGATTTATTTTTAATGTAAATAAAGAAAAACACATGTTTAATGAAAATGAATTGAAATTTTAGAAATTGTGGTTTTAAAGACATTTAAAATAGGAATTTGAACTACGTAAATATACGCTCTTAAATTAAATAATATTAAAATAAAATGTTTCTAAAATAAAATATACTTCACGTATTGAATATGAATTTATACGTTAAAATATCAATTTTGATAAAAAAAATTGAGCTTGTATTACTTCGACAGATAACCATTTTCCTCTAGCATTTCTAGTTCAACTGATTTTATTTCATAATCAATCTTTTTTATTGAAATATTAGCAACATGTTCTTCTTCCTTTAATTTTAACGATCTTTCTTTTATATTCAATAACCGATCAAGCTTACAGTTTATGCTTCGTTGGGAATCTTCATATTTTTCGATGTGACACCTTAGAAGGTCTAATTTAAATTCACGTTCAGTAACTTTTTTTGCTTTTATAATGGGTTCCTTCTCTACTGCCTCAGGTTCATTTATATTTTCGTCGTCTTCCTCATCTAACATATCATTAAATGCTTTTTCGATATCATCAGCACAAATTTGTTTCGTAGTTTTAGAAGAACCAAAAGATTTGTTCGATGAAAGACCATCACCAGAAACTCCTATACCGGCGGCCTGAAAAATTTGTTCTTCTCTGTTTGGATGCCTTATTGAATGACAGCTTTTTTTTGACTTTGTGTTTTTGGTCGGCATAAACCCAGAAAAATGTATCTATGTACGTATAATTGGAACACTTAAAAACACCTCAAAATAATTGTACCTTTCTCCACTTTTGTTTACGATTGGCTTTGACGTATCGAATGACATTTAGAAAGAAGACACTCGATCGATCGCTCGTTATCGTATGCCATCATCTCAAATATCGATACTACTTACACGATAGCGAATGCCGTGATTTCAAAATGAAAAATTTCGATCAAATTCACTCGATCACGTATGCGACGATTAGACCCCTGATGTTGAGACCGTTATTAAAGCACAGGAAAATTCTAATGCTAGCGTTTTCGAAGAAATTTCCACACACAATGAAATTCCAATTGAAGTACAATCGACCAGAGAACCGTCTCAATCAGAATTTTTACCTTCAGCTAGTGAACTTGGGTCTTTAGTCCCTCATTACGTGATTTGATACGAGACACAGGCGTTTCGAAAAAGACGGCGGAATAAATAGGTTGACGTTTAAAAGAATGGAATTTAGTATCCGAAGATTTCAAAATTACAGCTGGTCATAAACGGGCGAAGACGAATCCATTTAATGAATATTTCATTATACACGAAAATTCTGAATTACAACTTTGTTGCTACCGTCAGAACATTGATGCACGGTTTACAGAAAGTGGACAACCGCTTGTTCCAGATGAGTGGATAGTTTTTATTGACTCGTCTACATCGAGTCTAATGGTCGTACTTTTACATGTACCCATTTGTTCCGATTGCATACAGCACCTCAATACGGGAGACCTACGAAAACATGAAAATAATTTTAGACGCCATAAATTACAAGCAGTACAAATGGAAGTTGTTGCGCAAGTTTATTCACGTCATCGTTGTTTTTTGTGTGTTTGGGGTGACCATTTGAAGGATTTTTTAAAAATAAGCGCTAGTTTCAAAGCAAATATAAAGAATGTCATTCAAAGATCAAACAACCAGGCACATTGTTCACATTAATTTAATTTTTTTAATAAGATATATCTCACCTTTTTTTTGTGTGTGAATATTTTAACATAAAACAATATTTTTCTTAAATCGATTTATATTTCTTTATAATATAATATTATTGCAACATATGAATCTTTGATACGGCCCGCTGAACTCATGAAAAATTTTTATGTGGCCCTCTCCTTAAAAACATTGGGGACCTCTGTACTAGAGGGTTAAAAACTAATTTAAACAAAATACAAATTTTCATTTTTATTTTAATTAAATAACATCCATATATGTGACCTTCTCCGAGAAAAGGGACCTAGTGTGTGAAAATTAAGTTTTGAGAAAAAACGCATTTAAAGTTTCTACGCCCTTTTTAGGTACCAGAATCCACCGTTTTTGACACAACCCTTTTTTTGACACACTAAGTCCCTTTTCTCGGAGAAGGTCACATATTGCTTCTCAAGAACTATCAATTCACTTTTAAATTGGAAAATTTTTATATTTATACCACCATGTGGTTTGGGTATAATGACTTTGTGCTGCTGTTTGTAACTACCAAAAATATTTGACATAGACCCATCTTTTATTATACCGATCGAAACAGAATCACTAACTGATTTTATTTAACGATGTCCGTCGGTGCGTCCGTCTGTGGGTCCATGTAAACCTTGTAATCAAACTGCAGGTCGCAAATATGAATATATTTCGATGAAAATTGGTATATAAGCTTTTATCGGCCATAGGATGAACGCTATTGAAATTGGTGAGAATCAGTCCATGTTCAGACCTAGCCCCCATACAAATGACCCCTATGAAATCGACATAAATTGCCATAAGATCCAAATTGTCATATAGATCTTACTCAAATTGGGTTTGTATGCGTTTATTATATCCATTAATGAGTAGTCCAAAAATTATCCATATGGGACAACTCTTAGTCATAGGCCCCACATAGAGCTGCTTTCCGATCTTCACTTAAATCTATCAAAAAGCAAAATATTGCACTGATTCTTCTCAAATTTTGTTTGTATATATTTTTGCAAAATACAAGAGACTTTACCAATCATAGTCAGGATCGGTCCATTTTTGAGCCTAGTCCCCATATAGATATAGCATCCGATATGAACTTTTTCATATATGCAGCCAACAAAATTAATAAAAATCCCACTCAAATTTGGTTTATGCTTATTTTCTATGTCCAGTTAGTTGGGCCTATGAGATAGGGTCTCTAAACGCATGGTATAGGGTATCATATAGTCGGTCTAGACCGACTATAATTTTCTTACTTGTTTTTAGTCCATTTCTGTTTTAAAAAGTTGTTCTTCTCTAATGTGTCGCCTTTCCACCAGTTGTTTCTACATTTACTACATTTCTTATTTCTAACATTTTTTCTAACTTCATTTTTTACTTTACATTTAAATTCTTTGCAAACCTAAAAATATATTTGTATTTATAAATGTAAATTTTAACAATATTTTAGCTTACCTTTTGCCAACGATCACTTATCTCTGATTGGTGGTCCGATGGAATTCAATTTGAGATAATCCTTTATGAAATCCTTTTGCTAAAGTTGATTTACTTTCAACTTCCGCAGTGAATAATTCAGACTGTTTGGCGGCTGATATTTTTATTTTATTTTTTTTTCATCCTACTTAATTTTTATGATCTAACGCCAACAAGATTTGTTTAAGTCGACAAAAAAAAAGAGTCAGTTCAACACAACTACGCACATTGGGTTGAATCATGTCGAAAGTGGCGCTTAACTCAGGGAATGGCGATAGAATTTTTTAAAAAATTTTTTTTTTTTGAAAATTTATGCCTTTCTAAGTAAAAACAAAGCCACGTTTGAAAATAAAGATTTTATTTTTTATTTTTTTAATAAAAGGAAAAATATATACTAAATTCTATAAATTGGAATTATTATTTTTTATATTTTGATCAACAATTATTAGTGCTGGTTTACACATGAAAGTTGCTGAAAGTCTTGAGTTTATAGGTGAGACGGGAGAGAAGAATGGTAGGGGTACATACTTTCATGTACTCTGAAATTCTCTTTGGTTTCTTGCTTCGTAATTTTCAAAGTAAAGTTATTTTACGTTTTCTTTCATTTTTATGTTCGTTCGTGTTAAGAAAGATAATAAATTGAAATAAAGTTAATTTTAATGAAATAAAATGATAAAATAGATAAAATGATAAAGTAAACATGAACAAATCTTGAATTTCAATACAAAAATTTCAGTGTGTAGACACGGATGAAAGTTTAAAAGAGAATTTCAGTTTCAGAAAGAAAAATTTCATGTGTAAACCGGCACTTACTTTCACTAATATCATTACTGTCAACATCATCATACTCTTCATCACCATAATCATCATCGTGATCATAATAATCATCATTATCATCGTCAACATTATCACCTTCATTAACATTATTGGGAAGTATTAATAAATCCAGAGCGGACTGTGGCAACAGTGTATTTTTCTCTTCATATTTCTTGGACATGTGTGATATAATTGGATCCGAGCTTAGAAGAAACCTATTTAGTATATCTTCATTATTCTTTTCTCTACTGCATTTACGTGAAAAATGTTCTCTGTAGTTTTTAAAGTCCTTATTTCTGGCTTCCTGCGCTTCTTCAGAAAGATGTCCAATTGGCAAGAGTACATAAGCTATTATTTCAGGACCATGAATAAAAAATTTGTGCAATGTAGGTGGCATATAATACCAAGGATACTTTTCAACAAAATACCTTGCAGAATTGTGGGCAAACTTTCTAAAACGTTCAATGTTGCCTTCCTGACTACAAGAAATAACAATTAATATTGTATGCAACTTTCTTATCAGCTCTAAGTCGATTTTTGTTCTTTCTGCAGAAAGCTCTGCATTTCTGATGAAGCGCCTGCCTGTATTGCCATCATTGGAATTACCAAAACCGGCTGGTCGATAGTAAGACCTGATTTCTCTTTTAATTCTTTTTGAAAGCGTGATTTAGTTTCAGCCACAATTTTCTTGTCGTTATCTGTCATTGCTTTATATTTTTTTATTGGGAGTTTATATGCCAGGTGTAGAATGCATTCAAAAAACCTTATCCATCCATGAAGAACAGATAAACTGAACTGCAAATTTTCTGTCTTTACCGGTCTCGCAACCATATCTTCTACTAAATTGAATTGCTTTTACTTGTTGCGTTACAAATGTAACTCAAATAAGAAAAGTAAAGAAGAAAATAAAATAAAAACACAAAATATTTTTGTATATAAAAATTTTAATTCACAAGCATTTTTACATAAAACTAAAAACATTAAAAAAATGCGCAAAAACGCCCGAATATTTTTTACTGAATATGAAAGCTGGAGTGTTGTACTTTTTTTTATAAAATAATGTAAGAACAAACAACCTAAAACATATGTAGTTCCATTCCATCAAACATAAAAAATACTAATTTATTTGGAACATTACAAATAAAAACAACAAAAATATTTTTACAACAAAAATCTAAACAAAAATTTGTGAACTATAAGTTAAAATACCTGAAGTTGATGGTTTCATTATAAAATGTTTACTTTCAAAAGTTTTAAATAAAAAAAAAAAAAAAAATTAACTTGAAATCATATCATATCCCTCAAGAGGTGGTGGAGTTGGAATTTATATATCCAAAAAGCTAAAGTTTAAAGTTGTTTCCAAAGTTCTAATCTCTGGTTGTGAATCCCTGTTTGTTGAGTTATGTTTCAGTAAAATAAAACTTTTGTTTGGGGTGTTTTATCTACCAAATGGTGATTTGATGAAGTTCGAGTGGGAACATTGTGGGTTATTTTCTAAATACTCTAATATTATTGTCGTGGGTGATTTTAATTGCAATTTATTTAACTCTTCGAAATCTGATATATTTCGCTCTTTATGTTTGAGGTGCAATCTATCTGTGGTTCATAATTCTAAGCCTACTCACCTTGACTTAAGAAGCAGGTCTACGTCCCTTATTGATTTTTTTATGATTAGTAATGTTTCGATAAGTTTTTCTGACCAGGTGCAATGTCCATCTATTTCTGATCACTTGCTTATATTTGCTTCTTTTGTCTTTGATTGTTTTCAAGAATTTTTAGAATATCGTGATTTTAAGAACATTGATTGGGATGGTGTGTTGCAGTCTCTAAATGAGTTTGATTTATCGCGAATCTTTAATTCTATAGATATTGATGTCAAATGTTCCCTTGTGAGCTCTCTTTTAAGCACTCTTTATTCCTATGTCCCTACTGTTAGAATTGCTGTACGTTATGAAGGTGATGCTTGGATGAAGTCTAGTAGTATTGTCCTCGCGAGATCTCTCAGTGATCTATCTTATTCTGCTTTTCTATCTGATCGTTCATGGCTGAATTGGAGAACATATTGCAAACTTCGCAGTAGGGCAAAAAACGTGATACGCAGGGAAAAGAGAAAGCACTTTTCGAGGCTTTTTGGTGGACTGGATTCTGCTGGGTTCTGGAGGGTAATTCGAGGCTCGGGTTGTATTGGTGATGATAATATTGACTTGTTGCTTGATTCTGATGCTATTAATAGCTATTTTGCTGGTTCTGGTGCTTCTAATCATGGTAATTTTAACTTTAACAACTTTCATGATTCTGATGGATCCTTTTCTTTTAGTGGTATAAATGAGGTAGAATTGTTTGAGGCTCTGAACAAGGTGAAGTCTAGGTCGGTTGGCATCGATGGTGTGCCGATTCATTTCTTGAAGGTAGTTTTTCCTTTTATATCTGGTGTAATTTTACACCTAGTAAATTCGATCTTGACTATGTCGACATTCCCTGCAGCTTGGAAAATAGCGCGTGTGGTTCCTATTCCTAAGTCTAGGGTTGTGCATAGCCTAGATGATTTGAGGCCTATTTCTATTCTCCCTGCTCTGTCTAAGGTTGTTGAGCATATATTAAAGGATAAGATGATTTGTTTTACTTCTAGAAAGATTTGCGAAACGCAATATGCCTTTCGCCAAGGTGTGAATACCACTTCGCTGCTTCTTAGACTTACTGATTCTATTAGGGAGAACATAAATGATATTAGATTAAGTGTTTTGGTTTCTATGGATTTATCGAAAGCCTTTAATTCTGTTGATTTTAATTTCTCTACGGCTGCCTGCAGACTTATGATGTCCTACTTGACTGGTAGGTCTCAGTTTGTATCGGCAAATGGGACTGAATCTAGTATACTTCCTCTATTTTCTGGAGTCCCTCAAGGATCGGTATTGGGTCTTTATGTTAATGACCTTGTGGATGTTACTAATTCAAGATGCTGTTCTACTTTTTTGTTTGCTGATGATGTATTCCTTTTATTTAGTGGTAACCGTAGGTTTGTAGAAGTTTTTGATGATAACATAAATTCATGCTTAGTGCATGTGATGCAATGGACTGTGGCGAATTCTTTATCGGTTATCTAAAACTAAGGCGATAATGTTTGGACCTACAAATCGTTTCTTTTTGGATTTGGATATTTTCTTAGGGGGTGATGTAGTTCAATTTGTTGATCATCATAAATGCTTGGGAGTAGTAATTGACAAGAAGCTCTCTTTTGGCAATCATATTAATGCTTTGTCGGGTAGAATTTGGGGTTCTCTGCGTAAAATTAATCGTACGAATATATTTCTGCCTTTGTGTGTTAAGAAGAGATTAGCTCATGCAATTTTGATGTCACAAGTCCTTTACGGATTTGAAGTTTTTTCTGGTACGATTGGTATTAACCTTACTAGGCTGAAGTGCATAGTAAATACTTTTGTTCGATTTGTATTTAATGTTAGACGTGGAAATCATATTTCAGGCTTTGTTAAACGTTTTCTTGGATGATCTTTTAAATCTTTTATTAAATATCGTAATTTGGTTACGTTTCATAAAACTATGAAAAGTGGTCGAGATTCTGCCCTGTGTAGAACCTTTTTCTTTTCATCATTTAATAGAAACCCACACTTTGTTTCCCCTAGAATTGTTAGATCGGCTTTTGGTAGATCTTTCGTAGTCAGAGTCACAAGGTATTGGAATAAACTTCCATTGGAATTGCGGTTTTTTTCGCACTCAAATAACGTTTTTCGTCTGAAACTCATGGAACTGCTTTATGGTTCAGATTGTTTTTTATATTTCTATTTTTTCTATTTTCATTATTTTATTCAGCTTTTGTGAGTAGTTTTGGTTGTGCTACCTCTAATTGGATCCTATTAGCACTACTTTCTAATAAAAGCGGTAACTATTTGCTAGAGATATCTGTTGTGATTTGATCTGTACTGATTAGTATTAAGTTATTAACTTAGGTTTCTATTACTGTGTAATATATTTGCCTAAATGGCGTTATATTACGGAAATGAATGTATAAATAAATAAATAAAAATAAATAAAATAAATCTGTTAAATTTCACTTTTTGCCACTTCTTGCAAAAACACGAAAAATTGTTCTACTTTGACACTTCACTGTAGAAAAAGTATGTAACTTAGAACAATGATTGGTACCAGTAGCGATTAGTAATTTAACATAATGTAACCCGGTACCAAAAATTATAAGAAAACTTGAGTTTTAAAAAATCAATTAAGCGCCACTTTGAACGTGATTCAACCCAATGTGCGACGCCTGAAATCGCCTTTGAAAATAGCAACGGGTTGATAATGGTAATCGATATCTATCTATAACGGCTACGGCAATGTCATTATTGTGCCGTCAACGGCAGACATAATAGGAGTTAATAGTTTTTTTTTTTTTTTTTTTTTTTTACAAAATGAGACCATGCAGGATGATTAACGATATACACACATCAAAATCGCACATCAAGCGAGCAAAAAATCCAAAATTTTTGATTTTGCTTCAATCATCGGTGTGACATACAAACACATTTTCACTCATACCACTACAATGCTTGTCATGCATTTTGACCGTGTATATCCCGCTTTAGTTTTGTTCTAATTTAGGGCCTTTTGTCTAGATATTATTAAAGATTTTTCAATCACTTTTGATGGTGTTTTTATTGGAGAAGATTTCAATTCCTGAAACTTATACTGGGGCGATGTCGTTAACAACCTAAACGGTCAAAACTTTTCAGATTGGTTGAACTTTTCGGGTACAAATTTTACTAGATTGTGTGATACCTCTCCAAGCTTTCCGGGTGGACCTTCTTTTCTTGATCATTTCCTAATCAGCACACGTCTAATTGACTCGATGAATCGGAATTTTCACATAACAAGTTTACCTACGTTCTCTGATCATTTTCCGTGGAAATTAGTATTTAAATTCTCTGATTTCGATATAATCTTGTCGCCGCCTAAAATTTTTAATTCATTTGAGGACACCAACTGGGATGAATTTCGTAGAGACGTTGATCTCATTATCATAAATTGCTTTTCACCTAAGGATAGAAACTTGGTAAACGGCGAAATTGATGAAAGCATTTCTCAGTTTAATGGTTGTATCAACAGTGAGGTAGAAAGACACTCAAAGAAAATCGAATTGAATAACAAAAGATTTATTGCCCCTGAAAGTATAAAGAAGCTATTTAAAATTAAATATTCATGGCAAAAAGACCTAAAAAAGATTTTTCACCGAAACGGTAACAGATGTTCAGATGAATACCGCACTATAAGTGGGCAAATTCAACTCCTTAAGACCGTCATTAAGGAACAGGTTGAGATACACCATGCAAAGGAATTTAATATAAGATTAGAGCATATAAAACCAGGACCAACAGCTTTTAAGGAAGTTTATAGAATAATTGGCAACAAAAAACAAAAGGGTTTTCATAAACTAATAGTGAATGAGAAAACCGAAAAAGTTGAACAATTTAAATGCCATTTCACCGACATCTATAAACCTAACATTCCGGTCAGAACGAATGTATCAGATATTCCTAATACGGTGTTCTCTTTTTTAAGTAACTATTCTGGAACTCATTGCTGATTTTCCATTAATTCTAACGCATTGTCGAATATTGACAATATTCACTTCACAGTCCCTTCCGAAGTAAGTGAAATTATTAAATCGTTGAACGCAAAAAAATCGGCTGGAGTAGATAGCCTGTCCAATTTTTTAATAAAAAAATTACCTTCCTCAGCGATAGAGTTCGTAGTTATCATTTTTAATAATTGCTTGAATAATGGATATTTCCGTAAGGCATGGGAACTGGCAAAAATTTTTCCGCTAATTAAAAAACCGAACGACTTTAATATTAGCAATTCTCGCCCTATATCCATGTTGTCTAACATTGAAAAGTTATTTGAAAGGTTAGAAAATTCAAACGTTCTAAATTCTATTCCATCTTACCAATTTGGTTTTAAGCGAGGTCATTCGTCTGTAGACGCATTACTTTGTCTTCATAATGATGTTACCTGCAATTTGAGAATTGAAAAATGTACTGTCGCGGTTTCACTAGACATAGAAAAAGCATTCGACCGAGCCTATCAACTTGGTATAATTTTCAAACTTATTAATTTGGCAGTTGATCCGCTTATTGTGAAGCTGCTTTTTAACTATTTTGAAGACAGAAAGTTTTTTGTTGAAATTAATGATACAACTTCTGATTTTGGTTCCATTTTTAGTGGTGTCCCTCAGGGGGCAATCTTAGCGCCTCTATTATATAACATCTTGATCTACGACTTTCCACAACTTTAATGGTTCGAATGTTATCCTTTATGCGGATGATTCTATGGTTTACGCTCACGACAGTGACCCAGTGAACGCGTTAAGGAAAGTTCAAAATCATCTCCTGATTATCGACAATTTGTACAGGGATTGGGGTATTAAAATTAACACCCTCAAGTCAGAAGCGATCTGTTTTCGGAATGCTTCGGGTAAGGGTCCCCGTAATGTGGTAGGTCAGAGCAGAAAATTGATACTTTCATTGCATGGTTCGGTTATCCCTTTTAAGGATCATATTAAGTACCTTGGGGTTACACTAAATAAACTTTTTAAATTTAATCAGCACTGAAGATACGCCAAGGCGAAAGGTTTACGCATCAGGGGTATGTTCTTAAGATTACTCTGGAACAAACATTTGTGTCAAAGGACAAAATTACTATTATACAAGGTTTGCATTCGTTCGGCAATGTTATATGGATTTCCAATCTGGTTCTCGATTTACCCAACGGTGATGAAAGAGTTGGAGATTTTTGAATGAAGTTGTATAACACTTTGTGTTAATGCTAACTATGAAAATTTTGTGAAAAGATTTTCTAATACGACCATTTATAGAAAAGCTAATATTCAACCTTTTTCTAAATTAATATTAATGTGTATTAAAACAATACATTAATAGTTTTAAGTTTGTATTATTATTTTTATTTATTTATTTATTTATTTAGAAAATATTTTACAAATAAATTTATAAAATATAAATTCAAGGCGCCGGGTAATTAGACCAAATTCGCACGAATTTGAAGAAATGGAAACATTTACAAATTAAGAGATTATTTACATTGTTATATGCATTTTTACATATAAAAATGTTCTTAATGAGTTTAATAGAATAAATGAAACATATTAATTAAAGTGTAGGTTGTAATTAGTGTTAAAAAATAATATTTATGTATATAATATAATTTTGACCTTATACATCACTAATGTGATGTCTCGAAAGGGACTGCTGTATCTCCGATAGGTATTCGTCGGATGCACAGTCGAAAGTCTTCTCCAGTGCTACATCAATACGGGATTCTGGACATTCAGAAAAGATGTGAGGAATTGTAAGAACTACATTGCAGAAAATACATGTTGGGGGATTTGTTCTGTCGTAATAATGTTTGGTATTGAATAATGCTTTACCAACTCTAAGACGTGCCATCGTAATACATTGGGATATACTGAAATTGTTGTTGTATCTAGGCCTCTGAGTTGTTTCATTATCTTCCCATTGATTCATCAAGTATGTGTTCATAATAATTCTTAGGAAGCAAGGTATTTCCGTAATATCAGGTATATTAAGTGCATCCTTTGCCTCGAAATCTGCTTTTTCGTTTCCTTGAATCCCGATGTGAGAGGGTATCCATGTGAGAGGGTAGCGAAATAGAAAAGTTGGAATTCGGGTAAAGTATATCATCATAGGTTCCATTTTGATTTTTCATCAGAGCCCTAGTGGCGCTCAAGCTGTCTGTGTATATTAAAGTAGTACTCCTGAGTTCAACAGCATGTTCAATGGCACATTTAATAGCAGCAATTTCGGCAGTGAATATACCAGCATGATTTGGTAGACGTATTTTTTAACAGTTTCAAAATGAGTTGGCGATAATTGATTGACTATAGCAAAAGTTGTAGTACCACAGTGAAAAGATCCATCTGTGTATAATATAACGTTTGGAGAAAAATGCGTAATTTTTTCCCGCCAATAATCTTTTGAAGCAGGTTAGATTGGTTTCATCTTTTTTATATTTTCGTAAGCTGTCATCTATTTTGATCATTGCGCCCGAATTTATATTAGGTGAGGGTTTTGGTGGTAATGAAATGTTTTTATGCAAGAGAAAAATAATATATTTGATGGAAGATGATGTGTTATGTTGTGGATTATCAAGAAATTTCCAGAATGTTTGATGAAGCCCTTCATATGGTATAGTTATGGATTTAGATGCCATGTTGACTGCAGTTTTCTCTAAGAGGTTCTGAAAATCAGTGTATTTTGCCTCATTTCTAAGAGACACGATGGGCGTTGGCCTCAGAAGACCTGTAGCCGTCCTAAAGCAGTTGTTTATTAAGGTGTTGAGCTTTGTAATGTTCTTTTTAGAGGTCCAACCATAAACAGTAATTCCATGAAGAAGGACACCAGTTGTCAACGAACGGCAAATATCTAAGGCAGTCTCGATGTGAGGCCCCTTGTTATGAGAACAAATTAATTTATGAAGATTATTTATTTTGCTTAATTTTGTAGACAAAAAATTATTATGATGATTCCAGAGTAAATTTTTAGTAAATTGAATGCCTAAAATCCTCATTTGTTCTAAAAGTTGAATATTAGTATTTCTGATACAAAATGTATCAGCATTACAACCTTTTTTTCTGCAAACGTGAAGAATTTCTGTTTTGTCAGCTGGAATTACTGCTCCTCTATTTTTATCCCATTGAGACGCTTTGCTATACAAATTCAATAAATTCATTCGAACTATTTCAGGCTTTCCTGATGAAACAGCAAAAATGTTATCAGCATAAATTCCCACAAAATCAATTCCTGGAAGATTTTCAATTGCCCTTGCCAAAGAGTTAGCATATATGGTGTAGAGAACCACAGACAATGGCGAGCCTTGAGGGACTCCATTATCCAAAGATATGTTGATGAGAAAAAGCCATCGATTTTAACTATAACTCTACGATTCTCGAGAAAAGACTTTAGCAATTTAAGGAGTTCCATTTGGACTCCCCATTCATTAAGCTCTTTAATTATATAGGTTGAAATCACCTTATCGAATGCTTTTTCTATATCTTCGGAAAGAACAAGACTGTGTTTCCTGTTTTTAATATTATGGCGAAGTGTGTCTTCCAGCTGGTGACATATCGTATGTACCCCATGTCTAGGAATAAAAGCATGTTGAATTTTAGAAATGTTTTCCTTAGTGAGCTTCCAAAAACGTTTAGCCAAAATCTTTTCAAAGATCTTGGAAAGGACTGGCAGCAAAGAAATCGGGCGGTAGCCCTCCAGTTGGTTTGGATTCTTACCCGGTTTCGCGATAGGAGACAGAACTGCAATTTTCCAATCATGAGAAAATACTATTGGCCAATATGTTATTGTATAGAGTACAAAGTCGATCTTTCAAATTTCTAGGGGAATTTTTAACCATAGAGTATGTTATTCTATCCAGGGCAGTTGTTGAGCCCTTATGTTTTCCAATTGACTTCATTGTAACCTAGTATTTTAAGTCTCAATAAAATTGAATTGAAATTGAAATTGGGTGACTTTTTTCGCTTTTTACTTAGAAAAATTTGCCATTACTGCTTCTTCAGATGAACGTGCACCATAGTTGGGTCTGTCGGCAAACAACTCGTGGCTACAGTTTTTTGGTATGCAAACGATGTCATTCCCAACGATTGCCTTGAAAAGGGTAAAACAGTCGAGGCTAATATGTTATTCACAGGTGTTAGATTAAACATTAGTTTGAATCAAAAACCGATCGCATTTGAGAAGAAAGAATTCTTTTACAACATGACAACTCACCGTATATTCTCCTGATTTAGCCTCCTGCTTCCAAACCTGAAGAAATGCTTGGCGATGAGAGATTTGGGTCGAATTAAGAGTTCATCACAGAAACAAATGCCTATTTAGAGGATTTTGAGAAGGAATAAAAAAAAAATTAAAAAAACACTGGACTAAAAGTGTTGAGACCCCGTTAAAAAATAAATCGCTTGATTGCCAACAAAAAAAAAAAATATATATTTTATTCTAAAATTTACTAACTTATCAAACCGCCCTCGTAACATACAGCCCAATTCTAAATTATAATTCCGCGAGAATTTTTTTACCTTTGCACAAATATACCAAAAAGTTTTATAAATTATTTCCAATATTATTTCTATTATTTTGTGCAGCAATCAAATAAAACAGTTGACTTCAAAAATTCGTAATTCTCTCTCTCTCTCTCTCTTATTTTTATATTCTGTCTGTTTATATATTTTTTTTTTATCTGCGGGAATATTCAATTGGGCTGATTATGTTTGATCCTTAGCCTTTTTAGAATTTTAAGAATTTGAAACGAAACATTAGTCAATATTTTACTTCCAATATTCTTTATTAAAATCTTTTTTAGTTCACATTTCTTTAGATGCTTTATAAATATTAATATATTTCGGCTTTTTTGATTTCTAGTTGGATGTTGTCTTTCAAGCCTTGCAACGAGAACTATTCAAAGATTACCGCAGTGATTTCGATAAACGGCCACTATTCAAACAAGGTCTAACAAAACTTACTGAACTATCACAAGGTGATGTTTTAACCGGAGCCGTTACCAATATAACGCACTTTGGAGCTTTTGTTGATATTGGTGTAGAATGTGATGGTTTAATACACACCAGTCAGATGGGTAGAATTAAACTAAATATTGGTGATCGTGTCACCATATCGATAGTTCAAATTGACGTTAATCGTAAGAGAATTGGTTTACGTTTAGAAGAAATGTTATTAGAAACTGACACATCATTTACCTTTGCTTAAATAATAATAATAAAAAAAAACATTCAGAAAAATATTTTTGTTTTTGGAAGTATTTTATTTTTTATTTATTTTTTAACTATTTTTTTCACAGGTTATTTTTATATTCTTTGCATCATGTTATTGTTTTGTCGATAATATAACAGTTTAATTTTTATTTCGAATATTTTTTTTTTAAATTTATGTTTTATTTTTTAAGGACTAAATTTAATGAGTTTATTTTTTTTTTGTTTTTTTTTTAAGAAGTGATATTTGTTTTTGAAATTCAAGATATTGCTTTAAAGCCTTAAATTTTTTATATTTTTCCTTCTTAATTTTAAAGCAACTTTATGAATTTCAAACTAAATGCTTTTTTTTATATTTTTTTATCTTGTTTGTCATAAGTGAGTGTATTTTTAATACATATCTACTATATATTATTATATATATAGATTTTTATATATTTCATTCATAACTATGTTTTTTTCAAAATTTATTTAATACATTATTAAAATCAATTATGAAAATGTAATGTTTAAGTTTTTTTTTTTTGTTGCTTAAAATGTTTAATTAAAAAAATGTATACTGTTTGCATATTTTTCTTTATTATTAAGCTTAAATTAAAATTATCATATTTTATATATTTTTTTTAGATAATAAAGTGAGTGTATGCTTATTTTTGATTCTTAAATTAATTAAAAATAATACAAAATTATACATTATACACAAATAAAAAATAAATAATAATATATTCAGTTAAGACCCTCTATATGTTGCTTGTGTGTCAGCTTTTATTTTTGTTTATTAATAATATATATATATTTAGTTTATACAGAAAAATAAACCAGGGGCAAATTAAAAAAAAAAAAAATAAACGGAATTTTTCTTTAAAGGAAACTTAACTAAAAAAACAGGAAAAACAAATGATTGCACGAGAGAAGACATTTAGGTTGATTGTGTTCTGTTTTATTGCTTCTTAGAGTCATACATTGAGTTTTTTGTTCGTGTTGGTAATTGTCATGGAAATAATTCAGTTTCTTGGAACTTTTTCATTTTACTGAAACAAATTTTCTAGTCACAGGAAGGAATTTTGTTATGGAACAAAAAATCCTTTAAGGACACATTCCATTTTAACTTAATCGATTATAAACATCGACTTTGTAAAAAAATGTTGTGGCGTGAAAAAATTATTTCAAAAAGTTTAGGTAACAAACATTTTAAGGGAAATTTATTAAATTTGAAAAAAAAAAAAATTTAAATTTAATTTAAAAAATCTAACTACTTGCCACCTGCATCTAAACGAAATCTGACGAATCATTCTATTCTGCTATAAATAGTAATTCCGCTTTTTTGGTGTACAAACGGGTGGAGTAACGTTGTATGGAATTTTTTATTCTCTCGAATTTAACTTCGGCTCTAAGCCGATCGGAGAGTTCACCTTTAGGATCACCACAGCCTTTGAAAATTAAAAAAACTATTAATTACAAAAATTTTCCAAATTTAAAATTTCTTAAAATCAGTTTTTGTATTCATCATAGTTGTACATACTGCACCAGTTCCTCTAAAGGGAGTCAACTCAACATTTTAAAACAACATGAATAAAAATAAATGAAAAAATAAAAATTTAAATAAAAAAATTTATTTAAATAAAAAATTTTAATTAAAATAAAAATTTTTTGATTACAATAATTTTTTTTTAAGTTTAAAATTAAAAAAAAAATAAAATAAAAAAAATTATTATATTTTTTTAAAATAAAAAAATAAAAATAAAAATGCATTGATAAAATAGTTCGTTTTCTCTACACTTTCGCAAAAAAAAAAAAAATAAATAAAACAGTTGGATCCTTCTTTGTGATATGAGAATAGCTCCTTTAGAATCAACTAAAGAGACATATTTTTAGTTGTCCCCAAAAAACTTTATTTTTCGCTAATCACTAAAAAAATTGCAAAATTGTACAACTGTTTTTAAATTATGTAGTAAATATAAAAGAACAGTTTTTTGCCTCAACTGAAAATTTGTAAATTTTGAGTTGACTCCCTTTAGAGGAACCGGTGCGATATACATATTAATTATTTATATTTTGTATAATTTCAAATTTGAAATAATTGTAAATTTTGTCAAATTGATAAAATAGTTCATGAATACAAAATTTATTTAATTAAAACAATATTTTTTAATAAAAAATTTGATATTAAAAAAAATCGTTTAAAATTAAAAAACAAAAATTAAAAAAAAAAAACAAAAAATATTTTTAAAAAATTAAAAACAAAATTTAAATGAAAATGAATAGTTCATGGTTGAAAAAATAAATATTTTTTTTATAAAAAATGATTTAAATAAAAAAAAAAAAAATTTTTTTTTTAAATAAAACAATAATTTAAATAAAAAATGTTTGAAATTATTAAAAAAAAAAAATAAAAAATAAATTAAAAAAAAAATTTGAAATCAAAATTTAAAAAATTAAATGAAAATAAAAAGAAAAATTAAAAAATAAATAAAATTAAATTTAAAAGAAAAAATAAAAACATATATTAAATAAAAACATTTTTAATGTTAAATTTACAAATAAAATATCGTTTTTTTTTTGTTGTAATCAGTGAACTATAATTTAATTTATGTAAAAAAATATTTTGCAATTTTCTATGAAAAAATTTTCTATTGGAAATTTGATAATATTCAAATAAAACGAAAATATTTAAATAAAAAAAATTTTTGAAATACTAAAAATTTAATAAGAATTTTTTTTTATTGACGAAAAACTGAAATTAAAAAACAGAAAAATATAAAAAATGAATTGATAAAATAATAGTTCACGGATGAAACTAAATGAAAAAATATAAATAAAACAATTATTTAAATAAATTAAAAAAAAATTTTTTTCAATTAAAAAAAAAAATAGTTCATGAATAAAAAATTTATTTAATTAAAACAATTTTTTTTTTTTAATAAAAAAATTTTATATTAAAAAAAAAATCGTTTAAAATTAAAAAAATTATAAAAAAAACAAAAAATATTTTTAAAAAATTAAAAACAAAATTTAAATGAATTGATAAAATAGTTCATGGTTGAAAAAAAAATATTTTTTTTATAAAAAATTATTTAAATAAAAAAATAATTTTTTTTTTTAAATAAAACAGAATAATTTAAATAAAAACAATTTTAAATTATTAAAATAAAATAAATTAAAAAAAAATTTTAACTCAAAATTTAAAAAATTAAATGAAAATAAAAAGAAAAATAAACAAAATTAAATTTAAAAGAAAAAATAAAAAAATATATAAAATAAAAACATTTTTAATGTTAAATTTACAAATAAAATATCGTTTTTTTTTTGTTGTAATCAGTGAACTATAATTTATTTTATGTAAAAAAATATTTTGCAATTTTCTATCAAAAAATTTTCTATTGGAAATTTGATAATATTCAAATAAAATGAAAATATTTAAGTAACAAAAAAAAAAATGGAAATACCAAAAATTTAATTAACAAGAAATTTTTTTTATTGACGAAAAACTGAAATTAAAAAACAGAAAAATATAAAAAATGAATTGATAAAATAATAGTTCACGGATGAAACTAAATGAAAAATATAAATAAAACAATTATTTAAATAAATTTAAAAAAAATTTTTTTTCAATTAAAAAAAAAAAAAAACATTAAAAAAGTTTTAAATCTAAATTAACAAAATTAAATGTAAATAAAAAGAAAAATTAAAAAAAAAGGAAAATTAAAATCATTGAACTATAATTTAATTTATGTAAAAAAATTAATATGCAATTTTCTTTGGAAAATTTTTCAATAATTGCAAACTAATAATATTCAATAAAACGAAAATATTTAAATAAAAAAATTTTTTTTAAATACCAAACATTGAAATAACAAAACTTTTTAAATTAATTTTTTTTATTGATGAAAAACTGAAATTAAAAAAAAAGAAAAAATATATGTTATAAAAAAATAAAAAATGAATTGATAAAGTAATAGTTCACGGATGAAAAAATAATTTTTTTTTTAAATAAAACACAATTATTTAAACAAAAACAAATTTATTAAAAAAAGCTGAAATTAGAAAAAAAAATGTTTAACTTAAAAAAAATTAAAAAAGAATTCTTAATCTAAATTTACAAAATTAAATGTAAATAAAAAGAAAAATTAAAAAAAGGTAAAATAAAATTTAAAAAAATTAAAAATATAAAATGTTAAATTTAAAAATGTAATAAAAAGAAAAATTAAAAAAGGTAAAATAAAATTTAAAAAAATTAAAAATATAAAATGTTAAATTTAAAAAAAATCGATTTTTTTTGTAATCAGTGAACTGTAATATAATTTATGTAAAAAATAATATTTTGCAATTTTATTTGAAAAAACTTTCAATTATTGCATATCTGTTAATCTTCAAATAAAACAAAAGTAGTTAAATAAAAAAAAAAATTTTAAATTTGAAATAAAATTTAAATCTAAATTTAAAAAATAAAATGTAAATAAAAAGAAAAATTAAAAAAGGTAAAATAAAATTTAAAAAATATAAAACGTTAAATTTACAATAAAAAAAAAAATGGATTTTTTTCGTTGTAATCAGTAAACTTAATTTAATTTATGTAAAAAAAAATATTTTGCAATTTTATTTGAAAAAATTTTCAATTATTGGAAATCTGTTAATATTCAAATAAAACAAAAGTTAAATAAAAAAAAATTAAATAACAAAAATTTATTTAAGAAAAGAAAAAAAAACAATTTCTAATCAAAAAAAAAAAAAAAAAAACAAAAATTTCTCATAAAAAAAAAAAAACAAAAATTTCTCATAAAAAAAAAAAAACAATTTCTTCGTTTTCTTCGTTTTTTTTTCGTTGCAGTCCGTGAACTATAGTCTAACATTTTAATAAAAAAAAATATATATTTTGCAATTTTCTTTGAAAAAATTTTCAATTGTTGCAAATCTGATAATATTCAAATAAAACAAAATTATTTAAATAAACATAAAATTTTAATAACAAAAATTAATTTAACAAAAAAATAAATAAATAAAAATAATTAAAAAAAATTTAAATTTAAAAAATTAAATGAAAATAAAAAAAAAAAATAAAAAAATTATATGTATGTATACCAAAGAAAAAAGAAAATCGTTTTTTTTTTGTTGCAATCAGTAAACTATAGTTTAACATTTTAATTTTAAAAAATCATATTTTGCAATTTTCTTATATTAAAGTGTAAAAATATATTCATGTCAAAAATAACTGAAGCTGTTTTTTTGTTTGATTTATCCATTTTTTATTATAATTTTCGGCAACATTTCTTGAAAAATTACTTATAATCCCAGGATAAAGCAACATCTTCCAGATTCCAAATTAGATTTTGTTACAAAAATAAAAGGTCTTTTTGAAGAAAATTTAATTTTATCATATGACAACACCTTAGAAGACAAAATTTCTGGCATCATTGGCGACATATCAAGAGAAAGCCTCTTATTTCTAAATTTCAAAATATTTCATGATTTTCGAATTTGGTGGACTCAACATATTAGTTAGATAAAAAATATATAGAATTTTCTAATTTCACTATTTTATTTAAAATATTTTGACTTAGGAGCAAAATATCGGCCAAAAATTATGATATTCATCATTGTTCTGAGTTATACAAGAAATAAAACGATTCAGCATATTTTCATGTTCTAGCTGTCACTTCAGCATTTTTAACTCGATAATTTCCATTATAAAAACCTAAGTGAACTGAAAACGAGTCGAAAGGGGCCTAATTACGGTATCCTTAAGAATGCTTCACTTTTATAAAGCTTTAAGAAAAAAATTTTATATGCTATCGTATAAAATTTGAAATGCTTTTGAGCAAAATTCCGTGTAACTTTACCCTGTCGAATACCACATACGTAAATTTCATTTACTTGGAAAAACCTGGGGCCAAATCACCGCATTCGATAACGAGTAATATCAATCAAAATTCCTTATTTTGGTTTATTATTTAGAGAAGACGGACAAACATCAGCCCTCGTTTTACTTTTACTCTTAACTAGGGTCCATAATTCGTTAATTGTGTCAGAGTAAAATTATTCTTAGTATTTTATTTGGGAAAATAAAAAAATAATTTCGATCGAAAAATTTTAATAGCGAATACGGTGATTTGGCCCCTGATATGGTCGGAGCTTATCCCATCAAGGGTAATGATATCCAGATTCTAAAATAGTTTTTATGCAAAGAAAATAAAATAGGAGCTGTGGAAATTTAATAGATATATCAGAAAAATTAAAATTTATTAGTTTTGTCGTAGATTATTAGTGCATATCAAAATCCGCCATATGTATGTATCAGTTTCACTTTCCTTTCTTTGTTCGGCTGGCGCTTTTTGGCTGATAATTTTATTTGTTTTTTATAGAATTTTATAGAATTTTTATAGAATTTCAAAATTTGTGACACTAGATTTAAAAGGAATGTGGTTTAAGGCAAGGCTAACCTAAGTCGCACCAAGGTGAAAGGTCAAATTAAAAAAAAAATCAACATTTTAAACTAAAATTCTTATTTTTTCCGAAGATTTTTATGAAACTTGAGAGATCAGGAAAATATTTTTTAAAATTTAACTTGCAGTCAATATGACCCAATATTTGAAGAAGACAAAAAAAAAATATATATAAAATATTCTAAATTATGATTAAATCCTCAAATATGCTGGAAATATTATTTTTGAACAAAAAACATTTATTTAAAAAATCGAAATCGAGATCGAAAAATATTTGCAAAATATTTTTTTCATTTCGTAAGAGAAATTACAAAAAAAAAAAAAAAAAAAACGGAAAACACAATAAATATCTGAAATTATTATTTTTGAACAAATAATCGGCCCTATTGCCGTTGGCGTTGTCGTTTCAATTGTAGTTTCTATGTCGTTGTTCTAAATTGTCATTATGGAAATATATTGAAACGAAGAAGAGATGTTATCGGACAGAAGTTATTTCTGACACTAATTTTTCAAATTGCTGCACTGTTCGTTATTTTTATTTTTAATCGATTTTCGATTGTGGTCGAATTAACTGATCGAACAAATTTCCATTTGGTATTATGGCGCACATTCGATAAAATAGCGCTATTGTGAATTTCACTCAATTGGATTATTCACAATAGTATATATTTATCAGCTGTTTGTTTACAAATTTTTTAAAGAAAAAAATAATTAATTATTTATTAACATGGAGTTATGGTTCTATGATCGTCTGATGAATATGAATGCTTCGTTATGAGAGATGCTTCCAACATTTTGGAAATGGATTCCACTACGTGAGTATGCGAGGTTTTAACAAGGGTAGCATTTGTTTACAGATTTATATAAAATTTCCGACTGTCTACTACAGATGAACTGCTGTGGCAATGCAAACAAGGCAGATCAATCTCATGAAATTAAAATAATTTACAACTTATATTTACAATAAGTTTTACAACCATCCAGCATCGAAAGCAAAATTGTTTTCGATTGAAAATTCGTTGTACAACGAAATTTTCGACCGTGCTGCCATAATACGAATTTTAAATTCGATAGTCGATGTTCGATAGCCAGCAAAGATCGAAGATAGAATACAACTCATAATAAAGGCCCTAATTTTTTGTAGTCGTTTCAAGTTCGATACTAACAATGGCGACGACAGAAAAAAAAAACGTTTCTTTGTTGTTATTATCTTCGTTTCAAAATGGAGAATACCAATATATTTTCGATACATGTGGATAACGCCAACAGTGATCCCAAACTGTCGTTTTTATTTTGTTTTCAAACGACAACGCCAATGGGAATAGGCCCGAATATTTAATTAAGAAATCGAAATCGAAAATTTTTTTACAAATATAATTTTGTTTTTTCGTAAGAGAACCTATTTTTTTTTTGTTTTTCTTAAAGGTATTTTATTTTTCGAGGTTAAGTTCTTATGTTTAAAAAGAAAAAAAACTGGGATATTTTGATCTCTAGGTGCCAGAACGATTAAAATTTCAAAATAACCCAATATTTAAAAAACGAAAAATATAATAAATTGTGCAAATATTTGATTATTATCCTCAAGTATGCTGGAAATATTATTTTTGAACAGAAAATATTTATTTAAGAAATCGAAATCGCGATTGAACTTTAAAAAAAAAAGAATTTTTTGTAAGAGAAATTCTTATTATTTTTTTATTAGTGAGATTTGTTGTTGGTCTTAAACTATTTTCTTTTTTGAGGCAAAAGTTTTTATGTTTAAAAATGAAAAACTGAAATATTTTGTACCCTAGGTGCCACAAGAGTTAAAATTTCAAAATGATCCAATATTTAAAGACCGAAAATATAATAAATTGTGCAAATATCTGATTAATATCGTCAAGAATACTGTAAATATTATTTCTGAACAGAAAATATTTATTTTAGAAATCGAAATTTTTGCAAATGCATTTTTTTTAATTTGTTCGATTTTGTTGTTGGTCTTAAACTACTTTCTTTTTTTGTTGTGCCTTAGGTGCCAGAAGGGTTAAAATTTCAAAATGACCCAATATAAAAAAAACCGGAAAATATAATATGCATATTGTGTAAATATCTGATCAATGTGCTCAAATATGTTGGAAATATTTTTGAACATAAATATTTATTTAAGAAATCGAAATCGAAATTTTTTAAGAAATTTTTTTTACAAAAATTTTTTTTTAGAAATAAAAATTTTTTTTATTTTGTTTGTTTTTATTGTTAATCTTGAACTATTGTTTTTTTTTTTTTTTTTGAAGCAAAATTTTTTTAAGTTTAAAAACAAAAAACTGGGATATTTGACCCCTAGGTGCCAGAAGGGTTAAAATTATCCAATATTAAAAAACCGGCAAATATAATAAATTGTAAAAATACCGGATTAATATGCTTAAATATATAGGAAATATTATTTTTGAACAGAAAATATTTATTTAAGAAATCGAAATCGAGATCGAAACATTTTTACAAAATGCAAAATTTTATTTTCTTAGAAATTTAATTTATTTTTTGTGGTAAAAGTTCTTGTTTAAAAATAAAAAACGGGATATTTTGAACTCTAGGTGGCAGCACGATTCAAATTTCAAAATGATCCAATATTTAAAAAACGGAAAATATAATAAATTCGGTAAATATCTGATATATTTATATATATATATATATATGCTGAAAATATTATTTTTGAATACAAAATAGTTTTTAAGAATTCGATCGAGATCGTACTTTTTTTTAATACAATTAATTTTTGTAACAGAAATTAAAATTTTTTTAATTGTGTGTTTTGTTTTTGAGGCAAAAAGTTCTTATGTTTAAAATAAATAAAAAACTGGGATATTTTTAGCCCTAGGTGCCACCACGATTAAAATTTCAAAATGACCCAATATTTAAAAAACGGAAAATATAATAAATTGTGCAAAATCTGATTAATATCGTCCTGTGTGCTGGAAATATTATTTTTGAGCAGAAAATATTTATTTAAGAAATCGAAATCGAGATCGAACAATTTCTACAAAATGCATTTATTTTTTTGAAACAGAAATTCAAAATTTTTTTTTAATTTGTTCGATTTTGTTGTTGGTCTTAAACTATTTTCTTTTTTGAGGCAAAAGTTTTGATGTTTAAAAATATGTTGTGCCTTAGGTGCCAGAAGGGTTAAAATTTCGAAATGACCCAATATAAAAAAAAAAAAAAAAAAAAAACGGCAAATATAATAGATTGTGTAAATATCTGATTAATGTGCTCAAATATGGTGGAAATATTATTTTTGAACAAAAATATTTATTTAAGAAATTGAAATCGAAAATTTTATTTACAAATATTTCTTTTTTCGTAAAAGAACTAAATTTTTTTTTATTTTCTTGTTAATCTTGAACTACTTTTTTTTGAAGCAAAAGCTTTTAAGTTTAAAAACAAAAAACTGGGATATTTTTAGTCTTAGTTGCCAGAAGGTTAAAATTTCAAAATGATCTAATATTTTTAAAGACCGGAAAATATAATAAATTGTGAAAAAAATACCGGATTAATATGCTTAAAAATATTGAAAATATTATTTTAGAACAAAAATATTTATTTAAGAAGGCGAAATCGAGATTAAAATTTTTTTACAAAATACAAAATCTTATTTTCTTAACAGAAATTAAGAAAAAAAAAAATAGCATTTTGTTATTTTAGTTGTTGGTCTTAAACTATTTACTTTTTTAAACTATTTACTTCTTATGTTTAAAAATAATAAAAAAAAAACTGGGATGTTGTGGCCCCTAGGTGCCAGCAGAGTTAAAATTTTCTGAAAATACTATACATTAAAAAGTTTGTATTTACCAACTCCAGGGGGCATTTTGTATAATATAATTTAATTTTGATGTATGGAAAATTTTATATTAATTTATCTTATTTTAACTTTGATGCGGCATTGAAGCTTTACACACATAATTACAATTTAACCCATGTTAATCTGGTTCGATCAAACAAAAAACCTTTGAATGTCCTCTTCTCTATAAAAAAAAGCGAAGCCTATTTTATAAAAATATTTTTATATTTTTTATTTTGAATAGGCCGGTGAATATTTAAATTATAATTTTCAATGATAACAAAGAAGCTGCGTTAAGTTTTATTTATATTTTTTTTTTTATAAATTAACATTGTTTTCTTTTTAAAAATTAATTTCTTTTGGACCAATAATAATGAAATATTTATGTATTTCAAAAGTATGTATTAATTCAAAAATTATAAAAAATATTTTATGTAGTTTCGTCAAAAATTTCTGAAGAAATATATATATTTTTTTGTTTTGTCATTTTAATTAACAAATTAATATGAATATTTATTTTGAAATTTTATTTTCATATATTTTTTATTTTTTTTTTATTAATTTTTATCATTTAAAATGATATTATAGGTAATGTTTAAGTATATATTTTTAATAAATTTTTGTTTATTATTAAAAAGATTTTGTTTATTATACATTTATATTGTTAACTTATTTTTTTTATAATTAATATATAAATATATTGTATTATTTTATTATATTTTATTAATAAAGCCTAGTTATATTGTTTAATAACAGTTATATGAGACATTTTTTTTCGTTTGTATTTAAATTAACACAAATTTATCGATTATATGATTTCTGTTTTTTTCTCTTATAAAAAAATTAAAATTTTCTTTTTCACAAAAATTAATTATTATCACGAATTATTTTGCTGATTTATAATTTAATTCTGTTTTTAACTTTGCAGACTTTTAAAGAAATTCTTATTAAGTTTAATGTAAAATATTTAAAGCGTTTAGAAAAAAAAATACAGCAAAAATAAGAAACCTTTGAATAGTTAAATCATATTAATTGCAATTTTTAAAATGTTATAAAATAAGTTTTATGTTTGAATTTCGATTTTGTAATGTTACGAGTATAATGCTTAAGAATATTAGGCAAAATAAAAACTTACCAATTTATTTTTCAATCGTTTGGATTTTTTTTGTAAATAAATAGTAATGAGTAAATGTTGTAATGAATATGAAGCAACCCACAAATAAATTGATTTGAAAAATTACTTCTTTTTATCTTTTTTCCTGTAAAATAAAACAACAAAAAAAAAACGAAAATAGAAAAATATTAAAAAAATAAAAAATTTCTTAATAAAATAATATATTAGATTTGGAAATAATTATATTCGTATTTTTGCAAACTATTCGTTTGTTTTTAGAAAAAGATTTTTTTTGTTTACTTTAAAAAAATTAATTTTAATACATCAAAGTTAATATTCTAGCGATAATAGTGAATTAGAGCAGAAATTTGGTTTGGAGCAAATACAATTCCTCAAGAAAAGAGTTGAAGTCGGTCTGGGTCGCCCATCGATTTTGGGAAAAAATCTCAAGTTCAAAAATGATCAAATCTCAATTATACTTTATGAAAAAATAATTGTTGTTCGTAGAAAAAAAGCATAACACAATTTTGAATCAAATCGATTAATACCACTTTTTGATTTTGTTTCTTTTAATTTTATTATCAGTGCATGATTGACGTCCAAACTAATTTCTTTAATAATAAGGCGGTGATAATGATATTAACCTTTCAGTCTTGAGTAGTAAAACGATTGTATCAATATAAAAATTATTTTTAGCAAAGTCTACTTTCAATAAACTTGATTGTTATTTCGATCATTTTATTGTAATTTTTAGATAAAAATAGTTAAGCTTGAGGCCATTGTTGTTGTTATAATTCAATTCTTTATTTACGAGGTTTTGTTATTATTGTTCTTTGAGTTACATTAGGTTAAAAATGTTTTTATGTTATATTTATGAATTTAGATTCCTGAAGATGCTATCTAATTGATAGCGAAATATTGAATTAAATAAAGAATTGAATTATAACAACTACAATGGCCTCTATTTTTAACTATTTTTATCTAAAAAAAAAGTCGACTTTCTTTTTTTTTAAATCCCTTTTGTGTAAAGAGCACGCAAGGGAACTCACAATCACTGAATACCGGTAAAATAAATTAGCAAAAATGTATCAATGGAACAAATTTTATAATATTAGATATAAGACAAATCAGACACATTCATCAAAGATGGAGAAACTACGAATTAAGAAATTTAAAAAATTTAAACTAAATTTTAATGAAAGCTGGTTTGTAAACTATACAGACCTGGAATTTAAAACTGAATTCAAGTGGATTTTATCTTTAGGCAACAAATTTGCACTACCTGTAAGTGAACATAATTTTTCCCCCATCCCTCTTATAGCTGATATTGAACAATGGGTTCAAAATATAAAAGACGAAACAGAAAAGGACATAACGAGATCAAAAATCGCCAACCGGATAACGCATTTCAGGCGAAATTTACGAAATACAGAAAAAGAAAAATTCATACTGGGAATATTCGATGAAACAAGAAAATTTATTGGTAAACATAAGGATAATATTGTTATAACTACAGCAGATAAAGGAAACAAAACTGTGATAATGTATAAAGATAATTATAAAAGTAAAATGGATAAGTTGCTGGAAGATAGAAATACTTATAAAACTATTAGAGTTGATCCCACGCCAAAACTCCAACGAACAAACAATAACCTTGTTACACAGTTATACAAAGACAAGCACATATCAAAATTTGAGAAGATGAATATGACATCACATGCAGCTGCGGCCCCTGAATTATACGGTTTGCCGAAAATCCACAAGGAAAACGTCCCACTCAGACCAATTTCATCCTCTATCAAAGTACCCTGCTATAATCTAGCGAAATATATTGGAAAAATATTGAAAAATTTGATCTCACCAACATATAACATTAAGAATGCTTTTGACCTAAAACAAAAATTGGAAAACGTGAAAATAGAAGATGACGATATACTAGTGTCATTCGACGTGGTATCATTATTTACTAATATACCGACTCATTTAGCGATTAAGAACATACTGGATAAATGGGAAACATTAAGCACACAGACCACAATATCGAGGAAACAGTTTCTAAAACTACTTCAGTTCTGCTTGACAGAAACTAACTATTTTACATACGGGAATAAATTTTATCACCAAACGTATGGTATGCCCATGGGCAACCCTTTGTCGCCAACAATTGCTGATATTGTTCTGGACACCCTTTTGGACGATGTAATCAAAGAACTTAAGGAGAAAAATGTAAAAATCAAACTAATTACTAAATATGTCGACGATTTATTTGCTATAATAAAGAAATCAGATGAAACTAAGATTTTAAAAACACTTAATTCGTATCACAACAAACTGCAATTTACAATAGAACGAGAGATCAACGGAGAAATTCCTTACCTTGATATAAAAATAATAAAAGACGATAATAAACTTATAACTAATTGGTACACAAAGGAGACATCCTCAGGAAGGATGATCAACTATAACTCCACCCAACCGATAAAAATGAAGATCAACACGGCGACAAATCTCATTGAAAAGGTACTACATATAAGCGACGAAAGATTTAAGAAAAATAATATAAACAAAATACGAAACATATTAACTATGAACAATTACCCAATATTTATAATAAACAACTTAATCAACAAAACACTAAATAATACAAAACACAAAAATGATGACCGTAAAGAAGATTTGGTTTTTTGCAGTGTACCATTTATCCCAAAATTAACGGAGACAAAAACAATGAAACATATGATCAACGATGAAAACACAAGAATAGCACACAAGTCAAACCAAACCCTTAGGCAACTGTTTACGCAGAACAAAACAAAACAAGATATACTTAAAATTGACAACGTTGTTTACGAAATAAAATGTGATGGCAATGAAAGGGAGCAATGTAACAAAGTTTATGTTGGTACAACAAAACGAAGGTTAGAGACGAGAGTATTGGAGCACAAAGCCGATATTAAGAAGGAAAAAGAAACAACTGCATTAGCACAACATGTAAAAGAATGCAACCATAATATGAATTTTGATAACATTAAGATATTAGATAAGGAAAAAAGAGTAAACAAACGCTATACATTAGAAAGCCTACGAATACAAGAGAGAATTCATCATGCAATGAACACGAGAGAAGATAAGGATAACACAAAGCTCCAATACTCCGTTGCAATATTTTAGAAATTAGTTAAAGTTCTGTGATACTATATTAAGTTAGACCTGTGATTTTGCGTGTACTGTGTTGTCAATATTTATTAAATTTATTTATATTTTTTAAAATTCTGTGTAGTAATGTCCAGTTTTTTATTTACAAATAAATTTTACAAATTATATTCCTGACGATGTAACAAAGAATCGTAAGTTAAACTGTGATGTAGTATTTAAGATATTTAATTAGAAATTATTAATAATGTTAATTTGTATATGTCGCCAGATTTTATAATAAATTTACGCTCCTGAGGAAGTTTGAATAAAGCAAACGAAACGTCGAGCAGAAACATGATATTTAATTGATTTTTATTTACACATAAAAACAGATTATTGACCAAAATAGCCCGTAAGGTAACCCCTCTTTTTTAAATCTAATTTAAATATTACCAATTGGTCACAACAACAAAAACACACTTTTTATGTATTTGTTTATATTTTAAGCACCTTAAACCAGATCTCACAATCGGTATAGCTAGGTCCGAAAGGGATAAAACCAGAGTTCAGAAAAAAACACACACTGAATAAAAAACTCGTACATATATGTAAACAAACATAACTTAGACCAACACACACATATTTTTATTTTCATATCAATTATGTTTGTTTTTAAATTTTCTTCGGTGCCCAACACAACCATGACTGTGTTCGTTTTAATATTTCGTTATTTACACGAACATTTTTGTATCACGTACTTTTTGTTTCAATCACACATAAAGCACACATTTTTGAGTGTTGCTTTATTTGAAGTTCATGTTCTTACGTGTACTGAAAAAAAAAAAAAAAACAAAACATGTACAATAAACAGGTTCGAGTTCAGTTATATTTTAAGTCGTGTTGTGGCTCGTGTAGTAAGAAAAAACAGAACATGTACAATAAACAGGTTCGAGTTCAGTTATATTTTAAGTCGTGTTTAAGTCGTGTTTAAAATATAACTGAACTCGAACCTGTTTATTGTACATGTTCTGTTTTTTCTTACTACACGAGCCACAACACGACTTAAAATATAACTGAACTCGAACCTGTTTATTGTACATGTTCTGTTTTTTTTTTAGTACACGTACCAGAACATGAACTTCAAATAAAGCAACACTCAAAAATGTGTGCTTTATGTGTGATTGAAACAAAAAGTACGTGATACAAAAATGTTCGTGTAAATAACGAAATATTAAAACGAACACAGTCATGGTTGTGTTGGGCACCGTAGAAAATTTAGAAACGCACATAATTGATATGAAAATAAAGATATGTGTTGGCTGCTTTTGAACAGAACATTGTGTGTTTCATGTGTGTATTTTCTGAACCTTCGATAAAACTGATCGGTCACTAGTATTTTCGAAAAGTGCGAAAAAAATATCAAAAAATATAATTTCAAAAGATTTAGAAGAATTAATTATAAAACTATGGAAAGAAAAATAGTAAATATAAAATATATAAAAATAAAACAAGTAAGAAAATTATAATCGGTCTAGGCCGACTACATGATACCTTATGCGTTTAGAGACCCTATCTCTTAGGCCCCACTAATTGGATATAGAAAATAAACATAAACCAAATTTGAGTGGCATTGTATTAATTTTTTTTCTTTGAATATGAAAAAGTTCATATCGGATGCTATACTTATATGGGAACTAGGTCGAAAAATGGACCGATCCTGACCATATTTGGTAAGGTCACTTATTTTTTGCAAAAACATATACAAACCAAATTTGAAAAAAACCTGTGCAATATTTTTGTTTTTTGATAGATATATGGGGGATTTCATGTCAAGTGCACCAACTTTTGAAACCGATGTCTTCCGATCGGGATGAAATTTGCACCAAGGTTAGTCCTATTGGATAGTAGTTTAGACACAATTTTTCAACAAGATCAGTCCAGATATCTCTGAGTTAGAGGGGATCAAAATTTGACATTTTGGCCAAACAGGTGTTTTTTTATCATCCATGTAACTTATTACCTATTGTTCTTAGAAAATTTTCTCCCAAAGAGTTTAGATAGCTATTTCTTCAATAATTCGGAAAAAAATACTTAAAAAAAAATACATAAGAAAGCTTAGGATTTTTCCCTTAAGAGCTTTTTGGTCGTTTAGTGGGATGGGAGTGGGATATCTATCAAAATAAATGTTTTGTAACTCAAGACAACGGTTTTTCAATTTTTCACAAATGCACTATTTTGAATTTTTTCCTATTTGTGTCTAAAACCTTACAAATAAAACTTATACTGAGAAACTAGACAAACTAATACCCTGTAATACCCAGAATATGTTAACCTCAGGAAAAAAATCGCTTTTTTTCTATAGAAATGTTTATTTATTTTTAATAATAATTAAATTAATGTATAATAATAATTATATTAAAAATAAAAAGATAAATAATTTATTAAAATTTAATCTTAATTGCATTAGATCCATTTATATCATAACTATTTTTATACTTAATTTATTGTAGCTGATGAAGTATTTAAGTCTTGTAAATTTTTAAATACCCAGTCTTTCATCCAGCTTTTTTGTCGCCTTTATTTACTGCGTTTTTTTGTCAATCCTTTCTTGGCATTACTAGGTTCAGCTGTTGATTTCGCTGCTGGTTTATTTGTTGTCTTTGAAAAGAAATCGCATTGAAGAAAGGCAGAAAACTTTTTCAACTTGAGTCTTCCATCGACAAGCGGTATAAAAGCATGGTATTGAGCGGTGCCATCGATTGTTACCGCAGCATCGAATCTGCTCTTCAGTGTTTTCAATGTTTCCAGATGATCCTCTTTGCTACTAAAAACTATTTTAGTTTCTTTACAATAACTATCTTGATGAGAGCACTGGAGGCTATACTTCGCTGCATTTCTTTTAAGGTTTGCTCCAATATCAACACATGCTCTTTTACCATGAGCAGTAAGATGAAAATGCCACTCAGCTGGCATTCCAAAATATTTTTCATGGGCCATAAGATTTCCCAAGCTACTTTTGTTTTTAAAATGTTGACGAGCTCCGTCCGAAACGTAGTATACCTTCTTTACTGTAAATTTAGATTTTAGAAATTTTAGTATTCTCTTCTGGTACTCATAAACTGCAACGGTATCATGTTTTAAATCGTCGGATATGATTGCCATACTTTTGTGTTCCAGTTTTTCATCTTTCCTGTAGTAAATAACTACTGTGAACATAGTTGCTTGGTCGTTATTGAAGTGGAATGCTTGTATGGCATCCTGAAGAACATATTTATAATTCTCTGCGAAATCATATGAAATAACGAATTCAACAGACTTCAAATGTATCTTCAAATCCTTGAAGAATGACCATTGCTCTTTGACTAAAAAGTCATGGTTTCTCAAGTTTAGCAATCCTGTACACATTTCTTCCACAAAATCATCCACATTTAAAATGATTGTTTTCAATGTGCATCTGTCAGTCTGAATCCAAGAATCAAATTTGACCTCCTCTATATATTCTCGATCTAAAGAGTTGATTAAATTTTCTTTGATGAATGTGGTTTTCGGGCAATTGGTACATTCACCTAAGTGGCAAGAAGTTGTTGCATTAGGACACAATCAATTTAAGGCAATCGCGGTAATCGTGTAAATCTTCTGCCGAATCATCTGTTAAATACTTTAAGTTGATTTCCTTCAACATCAGTTTAACATTTTCATGGTAAATGCAAACGCATACTGTGTGAGTTCCGCTGCTTTCTGCCAAAACGCAATGTTTTGGCCTCATTTGGGTTAATTTCGTGAAGCCAATTCTAACATCCTCGTGTTCAGATTGAAATGTTGCAAATAACTCTTTCAGGTTACAGATAACCATTCTCTTCTGTTATGTTATGAAGGTATGTTACATACCTTCGGAAAGGTTAATTTGTCTAGTTTCTCAGTATAAGTTTTATTTGTAAGGTTTTATACACAAATAGGAAAAAATTCAAAATAGTGCATTTGTGAAAAATTGAAAAACCGTTGTCTTGAGTTACAAAACATTTATTATGATAGATATCCCATTCCCATCCCACTAAGCGACCAAAAAGCTCTTAAAGGAAAAATCCTAAGCTTTCTTATGAAAAAAAAATGCCCTTTTTGAAAAAAGGCAAAAAATGCTTTAATTTAGCAAAAAAAAAAGTCTAAATTTTTTTTTTTTTTTAAAGTATTTTTTTCCGAAATATTGAAGAAATAGCTATCTAAACTATTTGGGAGAAAATTTTCTAAGAACAATAGGTAATAAGTTACATGGATGAGAAAAAACACCTGTTTGACCAAAATGTCAAATTTTGATCCCTTCTAACTCAGAGAGATCTGGACCGATCTTATTGAAAAATTGTGTCTAAACTACTATCCAATAGGACTAACCTTGGAGCAAATTTCATCCCGATCGGAAGACATTGGTTTCAAAAGTTGGTGCACTTGACATGAAAACCCCCCTTATGTGAAGATTGGGAAGCAGCATTATATGGGGGCTATGACTAAGAATTGCCCTATAGGGTTTATTTTTGTTCTACTGATTAATGGGTGTAATAAGTGTGTGTTTATTACCCAATTTGACCGAAATCTATATGATAATTTGGATCATATGGCAATTTAAGTCGATTTGATAGGTGTCATTTGTATGGGGACTATGTCTGAACATGCACTATGGCTGATAGAAGCTTAAATACCAAATTTCATCAAAATATGTTCACATTTGCGACCTGTAGTTTGATTACAAAGTTTACATGGACACACAGACGGAAAGACGGACGGACGGACGGACATCGCTAAATCGACTCAGAAAGTGATTCTGAGTCGTTCGGTATAATAAAAGGTCTGGGTCAAAAATTTTTGGTAGTCACAAACATCAACACAAAGTCATTATAGCCTGACCACATAGTGGTATAGGGTATAAAAACCGCATACATTACATTATAAAAACCTTTCAAAGAAATAATTCTTTCGAAACACCTATTGTTACTAAAATATCGGTAGCAATATTATAATGAATAACGCAATTGTTAAATTTTTGTTTAATTTAATATTAAATACTTATAGCATATACAGTTACTCACATATGTATTTTGCTTACATTTTCGAAGAATAAATTTGATTTTTATTCATTAAAAGTATGGAAATTATTAGATATATTAAAACATTTTATTTCCTTTATCATAAAATACAACAAAAAAAAGAATACCAACGTTCAATTTTCACTTATGTTTTTGTTGCTTTTTCATTTACTACCTCCCATTTTCAACGTCGCAAAAGTATTTTGCTTTTTAAAGAAAACCGCTATTTATTGAAATGCATTTTTATCCATTTTTGTTTTATTTTTTCCATTTAAAATAACACTTGTTATGTTTGTTTCTATCATAATTAGTAAAAATTTAGTTAAAATCGTTCGCAGGCATGAAGATTTTGTCATAAAAATGCCTAAAGGAAAGGAATTTAATTGTTCAGAGAAAAAAATAATTTTATACCTTCATAATCAGGGCAAATCAATAAAAATATATTTGTGAAATGTTTAATCGGTGTCGGCAAACAATAGAATATGTAATTAAACGTGCAAAAGAACGCGGTAATATTCAAAATGTTCCATGAAAGGGTCGTCCAAAATTGTTGAGTTCAAGAAATGAGAGACAAATTCTTAAAGAAAACAGGGAAAAATCCCCATTTGTCTGCACTAAAAATCAACGAAAAGCTTTAGGGAACACTACGGACACGTGTAAGTGACGAAACGGTCCGCAGGGTTCTTAGAGCCAATAATAATAACGGTCGTGTGGCAAGAAAAAAACCTTTTACTTCTGCAGTCAACAGACAAAACAGGTTATCATTTGCTAAACTCAACAAAACTTTTGATTTTTGGAAAACTGTAATATTCAGTCTTCAATCTTTTTTGGTCAGATGGACGACCTATGGTCTGGCGTAAGCCACATGAATCCTTAAAATATAAAAAATATAAGACCAACGGTAAAACATGGTGTTGGTTCTCTGATGGTGTGGGGCTGTATGTCGGCCATGGGAGTGGGCAAGTTGGTGTTTATTGATGGCACTATGGATAGACATGTATACTTTATCCATTTTGAAGGAAAATTTACATGCCAGTGCTGAACAAATGGGGCTATCAAGAAATGGTTATTACTTCGAACACGATAATGACCCAAAACATACAGCCCTTAACGTCAAAATGTGTATTTTATACAACATCAAACATCTGCCCACACCACCACAAAGTCCCGACATGAATCCCATTGAAAATCTTTGGGCTCATTTGGATGAAAAAATCCGGGAACACAATATTCCATCAAAAGCCACATTAAAACAAGCATTGGAGGAAGAATGGTACAAAATATCTCCTAAAAAATTTCAGAATTTAGTGGAATCAATGCCCAGGCGTCTGGAATCAGTTCTGGCTAACAATAGATACCATACAAAATATTAAAATTGTTCTTTTTTTTATATTAAAAAAATTATATAGTAAAACTGAAAAAGCAAAATAATTTTGGGACCTCAAAAATGAGTGACAAATTGCTATTTTCTTAAAAATCTCATGCATTATTAAGTTTTTTATAAAAAAGAATTAAAGTTTAATTTTCCCTTTTTTAATATTCAATAAAATATACATTACTTTATAAAAAAAATATCATTTTGTATAGCGTTTTTTTTTTTTTTTTTTTTTAATTTCATTATATTTTACACATGCAAAATACTTTTGTGACTAACTGTACATACATATATAATTAAAAGGTTTTTAGTGTTGAGTTCTAATTTATTTTGCTAAGACCTTAAAATGTTTCAAATAAATTAGTAACAAAAATATTGAATCATATAAAAATATAATAAAGCAGGAAAAGCTTGAAGAAGAAAAAGAAGAAGAAAAAACAAATTTGAATAACATTTATGAGGTGTGGATTTGCTGATGATGACACATGAATTTTTTAGTGCATGTTATTAGAGTCTAGTTAAATAAAACCTTATGTTTTTTTATTATTATTATTAACTTATTCTTTTATGTTATAAAAAATAAAATAAATTTAGGAAAATAAACACGACCACCAGGCAAAACTACCACAGCCATTCGATCTGCAAAGTTAAACGGAATAAGAAAAATAATTTTGAGTGAATTTTGAAAAGAAAAAGTGAAGAAAAGTGGTGGCATTGACGAAAAACGAGAGGAAATAAAAAGCCGTAACACAAGACAAAAATGGGGAATGAGGACAAAAAAAAATGGAGTAAGCTAAGGCGAACGAACAATTGCACTTTACTTTTTTATACTTTCTATTTTTTATTGTTAAATATTGTTTAGCTTTAATAAATTAAATAATTTTGGCATACAAATTTTAAAAACAATTTTAAACAAATATTTGATATACTAAACTTACAACCGAATAATTTGAAAAAGATAATATGATTTTTATATACAGTTAATGAAAATTCAGAATAAAAATGATAATTTATATATAATTTGGAGCAGAAAAGAGAACATCTTATACTTCTAAACGAACAGCATTAACAAGTCACGAAAATGTTCCTTTATTCTTTGTGCAATTCTTCACAATACGGTATAAAACCTTCAGGATCAATGAGAGAATAAAAACACAATTAAACAAGAACAACATCCATGTACTCAATTTTACACACGAGCTTTTTCATAATTATAAAAAATAAATGAAAGCTTGGCAGTTATATTGTATTTTGTTGTAATGAAAGCTATAGTTTATGACCGATTGTTATTAACTGCGAAAGCTTAAAACTATGGATTTCCTAAAAATAATAATACATAATGTATTATTAAATATACTAAAAACACGTTGTTAACACGTTTTTTTGTTTCTGAAAATAAAATAAAAAAAAAATTATTTTTTTGATTAGTATTCAAAATGTCTCTCTAGTACCAATCTAGTACGAAAAAAAAAATTTTCCGATTGTAATGATTTATTTATATATATTACAAAACATTCCCGAAAACAAATACATAAGAACGGTAATTCTTCTTGTTATTATGATGTGAGTGCTCAAAGTTACATCTTGTGAAATCCTGTGATACGTATACATTTTATCATATAAATTAGTCGAGTTTAAACTATTATAAATTTTTTTTTTACCAAAGAGATATTTATTTCTTTTTTTATTTTAAGAATATTTAAATGCCTTAAATCGTACAGTGCAGGACAAAAATTCAACTTTATCGTACATTATGCTATGTTCACACGGACAGCAAAATTCACGGTTCGCTCTCTCATTCACGGTTCGCGCCCGAATCATGATTGAATCTACATGATTCGTCATACAAAATTTTGAGAGCGAACCTACTTGGTTCATTTTGAACCTAGTTGTGAACCTAGAAAAATTGAGTGCCATCTACAATTTTGATAAAATATTATCGCTAGTTTATCTGAACTAGCTGTCAAAAATATATAAACAAAGAAAAAACAAAAAATTAATGTGTGCAATAAAATAAATAGAAACATATAACAAATAAAAAGGATATATTTACATACATATATTCAAATAAAAATGGAAAAAATTAAATAGTGAAACGTAAAGTGTAGAAGGATGTCTTCAAATATTTGCACAAAAAATATAAACGTCAAAATTAAACAAGAGCAATCGTCTGAACAGCAAGGTTCGCAATTGTGATTCAGAGAGCGAAGCAAGTGGTTCATTTTGCCGTCTAAACATACTATTAACTTCTAAACCAAATACTTATGAAAGCGAAAAAATAAAAACGGAATCTTAAAGAGCGTACTTTTTAATCAAAAAATGATTTTTCATATATTTCACAATTTGTTTTGTTGATTTTAAATAAAACAAAAAGTACAAAACATAAACAAAAGTACAAGAATAAACATTTTTTCAGAAAAATTTGTATATATTTTTTCTTAATGGAATAGAACGCTAGTTTTTGGTCCGCATTGGTCGGCAGGCTTTGCCAGATATATTCACCAATCGCCTTAGAATTTATTTCTAAAGATAAATTTTGCGACCATCTGCGATGCCGAAAACAATGGGGTGATAAGAAAACCGCATTTTATATTATATAATTACATATTTCTATTAAGGTGGGCGTGACAGTTATCTAACCGCTCCCTTTTTGTGAAATTATTTCTATATTCGTTGAGAATATGTGTATTAAATTTGAAGTGAATATTTCATATTTCACAGAATGTTTTGTTGATTTTAAATAAAACAAAAAGTAAAAAAACGTAAACTAACATAATCTTCGATTTTTTCAATACGTTTAGTATTTGGTATGATAACCCTTTTGAGATATAGCAGCATTAAGACCATTTTGCACTGAATCAATCAGTTTTTGTGTATTTTCTGGCTGAATTTTACTCCATTCCTCTCGCAATGCTGTTTTCAAGCTTTTTTGCTAGAAATGTTGTGTTTGCGAATGTTAGTGTCTAACAACGCCCACAAATTTTCGATAAAGTTTAAGTCAGGAGACTATGCCGATGGTTCCATGAGATGGGGACAATTCCATATGAGCCATGTCTGCTCTACTGTCAACTTATATTTCGGGACGTTGTCGCGGAAAGTTGCTGCGCATACCTAGTTTATAAGCAAACTGTAGCAAGTTTCTTTTAGAATACCTGGGTACATCATTTTATCCATGTTCCCTTCAATGAAAACTAAATTTTCAACTCCTGATGCTGCCATGTAAGCTCAAACCATGATACCGTGTTTTACAGTCGCACGCAAATTTTTTAGCTCAAGCTGTATACTGGGCTTCCGCCACACCAACGTCCTTCCATCCGAGCCAAATATATTGAATTTCGATTCATGAGAAAAAAATTATAGTTTCCCAAAATTCTGAATCCTTTAGTATTTTTTGCGACAATTACGGCAATTCTTTTTTTTTTTTTTTTGCTTTATGTAGGGCTTGTTTAGTTGTACTCGATCATGATATGTGATCGGAAGAGAAAACGAATTGTTAATGCACTACAGGCCTTGCTAAGAGGATTGTGCTCCTCAACAGCGAATTTTTGTGCCAATAAATTGGGGTTTTCAATAACTTTTATTTCATCGTTCTCTGTAAGAATTTTATTTGGTGCCTTTCTGCCATTGTCCTTCACTCTATTTTCTCTCAAAAACCGTTCTATAATATGCTGAACTGTAGAAGACGGTATATTCATTTGTTCAACAATTTCACGCTGACTTTTCAATTGTTTATATTAGAGGTTGACCAACTCCCGCTGGTCATAGTTGTGCATCGGCCCATATTTCAAGTTTTAGAATAAAACGAGAAGTGCGTTCGTTTTCGAATGTTTACTTTAGAATATTTATTTTTTTTTCACGAAATGACAAGTTTACAAATTCAATAAAAAAGGCTAACAGTATCAATATCGTTAAAAGTTGACTGCATCAAATAAGGTGCTCAATGTAGAAACATAGTTTTTTTTTACTTTTTATTTTATTTAAAATCAAAAAAAAAAAAAAACTGTGAAATATTTTTGAATAAAAAGAACGCGGCGTGATCGTTATCCGTGGGCGTAGTCTTTTTTCATAATGTTATTTTCGCAGTCAAAAAGAAACTAATGCCGAATTTCAAGTCAATATAAGTAAAATTGGATTTTTATAATCCGAGATTAGCCAAATGTAGAACTGTGTGCGGCGTAAAATAATTTGTAAGTTTTGTAAAGAAAATCAGTCAAAAAACAAAACAGATATTTTTCACGATTTTAAGGACATGGGATTTAAAAAATCTTTCATTTATAAGACAGTTCAATTGGTGGAAAATAATATAAAGGAAAGAAAAAATGATCTGGGCGGAAAATGTCGGTTACAGGATCAAAAGTTCGGTATAAATTAAAAGCATAGTGTAAAATCATAGCGTGCGTTGGAAATAATATGAATCGAATGCCACAAAAGCGCGACCAATTTTTTTTACTATCTTTACATTAACTTTAGTATGTACTCACACTAAGAATGTGCACTTAAACTATAATTGCTTTTGCTATTAATTCGTAACATAACGGTAGTTGGAAAACCTATGAAATTTCGATAGATGATAAAACAATCGTAGATGAACAATTAACTCTAAAAACGAAAATCTAATATCAGCCGCTTAGTCCGAGTTCACACAAGGCAATTTTTGTTGCGCAACTCTTGAGTTTGTAGATGTTTGCGGTGAGGGGAATAAAAAGGGAAAAATAATTGCCGGTTCTCGGCTATTTCGAGCAATTCTCTCATTCGCTTTTTTTTTGTTGAATATTTGACATTTCTTTTCATTCGGTGTTTCGCTTCTTGGTGTGAATAATTCGTAATTATTGTTTACTTTATTAAAAAGTCCTTTAAATGCAATCGGGACTTAATTGAAAAATTAATAATCATTTTTCAACAAAACCAATTAAATTAATTTATGTATGTATGTATTTAATTTTATTATTGTTCTTTACGACTAGAGCACAAATGTCAAATTATAAGAAAATAAAAACAAAACAAAACAGTAAAATTGCCGAAGAAATTGTCGTGTGTGGACATAAAAGCAATTTCAAAAGAGAATTGCCAAAAAGTTGCGCAATAAAAATTGCCTTGTGTGACCCCCGACTTAAGCTATTTTCGCGGTCATGGCTCAATATGTTCTATTAGTCTGGATTCACACAAGGCAATTTTTGTTGCGCAACTTTTTTTCAATTCTCTTTTGAAGTTGCCTTAATGTTCAGGCAGAGAAATTTATTGCCGCAACTTTTCGTTTTCTTTTACTTTCAAATTCTTACATTTTTGACTGTTCACTTTATTAGCTTGTGTAAAAAGAATTTATTATTGGTCCAAAGTGAAAAATCTATTTGTGTGAAAAAATAGAAGTCAAAGAAAAAATGAAATAATGAAAAAAATAATAAAATAAATGAAATAATAATAATAATTTTTCACAGCGAAGTAAAGAATAAAAAGAAATGTCAAATAACTTCGTGTTTATAATTACGAATTGCACAACAAAACGAGTTGCCGAGTATAAGCACTCCGTACCAAATACCACTCTTCTTTCCCCTCTCTCCAACAAACTCAAGAATTGCGCAACAAAAGTTGCCTTGTGTGAATTCGGACTTAACACATTTATTGATAGTTGCGAAAATGAGTGCATGCGAGTTGGTGTTGTTTTATACTTTCCCCCTGCTAAATCTGTTTTTTCTCTCTTTGTATTCTATACCATTTTGTTAAGAATAGAAAAAATGGTTTAATTTGCTTTGTTTTTGTGTTTTTTTTTAATCACTTCAAAGTGCAAAAAGTAGTAACATATTCTTATTTCTACTCCCCTTTGTTTGTAATAAGTAAAAGGTCTATGCTTTAAAAAAGTTTCTAATCTTTAAACACTTCAATTATAGAACACGGAGTTTTTAAACATTATTTTAAAATTTGTGATTTTTTTTTGTTTAATTAAGTAATTATTGTGATTTAATTTATTGTATTTTGTTTTTTGTTGTAATTTTAAAATAGGTCTGCTAGCAATTAAATTGTTTTTTTGTACAACTACTCTATTTTTGTTTTTTAAAAAAGGAGATTGTTTAACTTTATTGTTGTACAACTACATTTAAAATTAATATTTTTTGTAAGTTTTTTTTTTTAAAGAAAAAACAACCACCTAAAGCTATAAAAGTGAACTTACATATGCTTTTTATATCTGGATATTTGTGTAGTTTTTTATGAACTGTTGTTTTAAGATAAATCATGAATTGTAGCAAAAATTAAAGTAATTCAAACAACTTTTTTCTTGTTCTTTAAAAATTGAAATTTCAGTTCAGTTTGGTTTTACTGTTTTATTTTTTTTTTTTATTTTTAATTAATATCAATTGTTTCTATTTTTATATATTTTTTTCATCTTCGAAACTATGAGTTAGTTTTAATATTTTCCTGTTTACTATTTAGAGTTTTCATATTCAGAATATTATGTGGTTTTCTTTTAAGCTTTTTTTTGCATATTATTATTCCTTTTTTGCAAACTTATTTAAGAAGTTAATTGATTAAAGGGGCTGCAATTTAAAAATAAATATAAAACACTAAATTAAAATTGAAATATGTATGTAAATATGAAATTTTTTCAACAAATTTTCATTTCAAATACAAACAGAGTGGGGTTTCTGTAAATTAATGTAAAAATTTTATAAATATTCTGAATTTGATGGACGTCAAAAGGTACGATTTAGATGCATTTCAAAAATAGCTTGACTGCATTAGCCTTCGAGGGCTATAGTTTTATAAATTCGACCATGCCAAATCTTAGAAATTTTTTTTGTAGAAGACATTTTTTAATGGTTAACATATTTGTTGAGGGAAAAATAAATTTTCAAGAACTTACAAAAAAAAAAATTAAATAAAAAAAAATATTTAAACTGAAAAAAATTTTTGAGCTAATTTTTTCCACATCAAAAAAAAAAAAAAAAAAAAATGATAATGTGGACAATTTTTAATGGTTAACATTTTTTGAGGGAAAAATAAATTTTCAAGAATAAATATTTTGGAACTTGGAAAAAAAAATATTTAAACATTGTCAAAAAATGGCAATGTGGAAAATAATTTATTGTGAAAAATTCAAATTAAAATTTCGAGGTTATCAGGTTATCCCCCCCCCCCAAATCTTTTATGGTTGAAATTTTTGTTAAGCGACAATTAAATTTCAATAACAAATATTTTGGAATTTTTGAGGTGAAAAAAAATTTGAGGTGATAAAATTCAAATAAAATTTTGGAGGTGAAAAAATTACATTCTTGAAAGAAAAAATCAAGTTTTATAAATTAATGAGATGAATTTTGAGTTCAAAAATGTAAGTAAAAATTTTGGAGTGAAAATGTATTTCTTTCTTCCTTGTTGGAGGACATAGCCCCATGTGATGGGCAATATTGTTTTAATAATAAAAATTATCCCGCACCACACTATCGCAAATAATAAAAACATATTTATTTATTTTTTTTAATGATTATTAATAGTAAAAATATTAAAAAGAATATTATGGTGGGACTCTTTTCCTTTCAAAATGGACTTTTAGATATATTATTGCCGTGAAAAGAGTAAAGATTCACACTACTACAATGTAAAAATGTACAAAAATGTAGCATTCTCATTTTCACTCATATCTATTCATCCAATGGCCGATTTTGCAAATTTTCTATATCAAACCCTTTCGGATTACAACAAACGTTTTCAATCACAACCAATTGTTGTGGGCATGATTTCAAGACAGACAGTGCACAAATAGCACTGAATATTATTCTGTTCTATGAGTATCAATAAATAATAAATAGATACATATATTTTTTTTTTCAGTTTTTCGATGATAACAATGTTAAGCTGGTTTTTATAGAATTCATCTGTTTAATAATAATTTGAGATAAATAAATTTTAAATAAATTTATGTTCGATTACGTTTCTAACACCAAAAATGGCATTACAGGCATCATCATTGTTCAATTATATAATCTTCCAGACTGTTTGCATTAGAATAGAATAATATGTATAGTCAATAAATAAATTCAAAAATGATAATTGGCAAAAACGAAATCAATACACTGCTAATTAATATAAATACATATGTACAAAATGTATTTACATAATATACATTTAAATTAGTTATACGAATTATATATATGTTATTAAATTAATCAGTTAAAATACAATGGTTTTTAAAAATAATTATACGCTTTTGTTACAAATAAAACGAACAAAGCTATAAAAAGCATTTCATTATATATTACTTGTCCAGGCTTAATATAATTAAAAAATCAGGATCAAAAATACAAATAAATAGATAGGAAAACACAAATTATAAAACGAATCAAATAATAGCTATGAACGACTAATGAAGAACAATAAATAAAGTTTTTAATAATTTTGAACACAATTAAAACGTTTGTATAAAGGTTTCACTCATTATTAGTACAGATTTTTATGAAAATGATGAAAACAAAATTTAGATAAATTTTTATAATGAAAAACCTTTCACTTTTATTGTTGATAGAACCTTTAATTTAAATTCTATTCAACAAATTGAATAAAACTTTTATCTTTCTATTTGATATTTCGTATAACCGACCTAAACTAATTCGGAATACACCAAATTTGCTATTATGGTATTTTAATGAAACCCTTTTAAAACCATACAAAAAAAATCACATTCAGTAAACAACCCATTATGATTTGCTAAAAGACAACGGACGAAATAAATAGGTACACTTGATTTTTTCATTTGCATGATATTAAGAAAACAACCTAATCATATATGAATGAGATAAATATAAAGGGAAAAAATAAACAGAATATTAACAAAAACAATAAAAAAAAAAACAACGATTTTAATTTGGGATTTAAAAAAAAAATAATGAAATAAGTAGCACAACACATTTAGACCACACAAGCTGAGAAAACTCCCATTACGCGTCAGCCAAGATCTTGTTGTTGATCACTACGATCTGAGCGATAAATGGTAGGTCGATTACTATTACTGTACCTGTTTCCTGATTGTTGTTGCAGCTGCTGCTGCTGTTGTTGCGGTTGTTCAGATTGAGGTTGAGATTGTGATGATTGTTGTTGCTGTTGCTCTGTGGCATTAATACTATTTGGTGATGCTGAAGACGTTGGCAGAGGTTGTAAACGTATTGGTTGTGGTGTTACAACCTGAGTTTTAAAGAATTTATCCGTATCCTCTTCGTTTAATTGATTACACTGTTGCAATTCCAATTGTTGTTGGTCAGCTAATATTTTAGCTGACAAAATTGACACATACGCCTTATAACGACGTAACTGGCGAAGAAAGCGGAAATGGTAAAAAACAATTTTTATTTAGAAACTAATATTTATGAAATTCGTAATCGAGTTTTTGAGATGTCAATTAAGCTTAGTTAAGTTATATCTTAAGATTGCGTTTTTGGAATACCAGTTTAAACTTCGTATTTTTTAACACTATTTGGCCAAGAAACGGGGGTTTTTTTTTTGAATGTGAGTTGAGTTAGAGTTAGTTTCATTAAACTTAAGTTTTTATTTCTTAAAGTGTGTTTTTAAACTAAGTTAAGTTAAACTCTGATTTCTTATCACTTACAACTTTCAAACGATTTAACTGAAGGATTAAAATTCGTAAATTTCCCCAAACTAAGTTTAATCGACACCTCAAAAAATGCGTCTAAATCTTTTAAACTATTTAACTAACTGACATACCCCAAACTCCCTCTAAGTCAAATAGTTTAAAGTTATGAGACCGAGTTTTTTGGATGCCAATTAAACTTAGTTTAGTTAAACTCTTTTTTTCGAATTCGAATGTAGGTTCGCCGTAACCTTTTCTTAAAAATTTACACTTTCTTAAAAAAATATATTTTCTTTAAAAAAATAAATTTTCTTAAACAAGTACCATCTCTTACAAGAAATACATTTACTTAAAAAAGTATCTCTTCCTAAAAACTATTTTTTCATAAACCAATACCTAATCTTAAAAAGCACTTTTTCTTAAAAAAAAATACTCTTTCTTGCAAAATGCTTTTTCCTAAACGATACCTTATCTCAAAAGTACTTTCTCTTCAAAAGTACCTTTTCTTGAAAAAATCCTTTTTTTTTAAAGTATATTTTCTTAAAAAAAGACAATCATAAAAATGTTCACTTTCTTCAAAGAGTACTTTCCATAAAAAGAGAACTTTTTCATGAAAAGTAAATTTTCTTAAAAAATACCTCTTCTTAAAATATACCTTTTCTTAAAAAAGTACCTTTTCTTAAAAAGTGAATTTTCCTAAAAAGTTATCTTTTCTTGAAAAAGTATTTTTTCTTTAAAAAGTATCATTCTTAAAAATACATTTCTTAAAAAAGTACTTAATAGAGTACCTTTTCATATAAAAGTATATTTTCTTAAAAAGTAAATTTCTTTAAAAAAAAAATACTTAATAGAGTACCTTTTCATATACAAGTATATTTTCTTAAAAAGTAAATTCCTTAAAAAAAAGTACCTTTTCTTAAAAAGTACCTTTTCTTAAATAAGTAGGTATCATATTTCTTAAAAAATTACCTTTTCTTAAAAAAATAACTTTTCTTAAAAAAAGTAATTTTTGTTAAAAAAAAAAATAAATGTTCTTAAAAAGAACCTTTTCATAAAAAGAACAATTTCTTAAAAAAGTACCGCAAAGTATTTTATCACTTTATTATTTTTAAGAAAAATAAATTTTTGAATTGAAATTTTTTTTTCGTATTCTAACAGAAAAATATTTAATTTGAAAAACATTTTTTTTTTTTTTTGAAAAGGCTTGCTTAAAATTTTTCGAGTTAATTTTTTTAAAAGAAACATGTTTTAGTTGGAAAACATTTTTTGAAGTGAGAAAAATTTTTAACTTTGAAAAGTACCCCTAATAAAAAAGGTAATTTCTTAAACAATATTAATTAAGAAAAATTATATTTCTTATTAAAAAAGGTCCTTTTCTTAAATAGTATATTTTCTTAAAAAAAATTAAAAGTAAAAAGTAATTTCTAAAAAAAAAAAAAATGTTCTTAAAAAGTACCTTTTCGTAAAAAGTGCAATTTCTTAAAAAGTACTGTTAAGTATTTTATCGAAAAATTTAGACAAAAAAAATTTATGAAAGAAATTTTGGGTCAAAATATTTTTTGGGGTTATTTTTTTTTAAGAAAAATAAATTATTGCAGTGAAATTTTGTTTTCGTATTGTAAAAGAAAAATATTTAATTTGAAAAACAATTTTTTGTGAAAATTTTTGTGCTGAATATTTTTTTTTTTTTTTTTTTGATAAAAAAAAATTTTTTCAAGTGAATATATTTTAATTTTTTTAAAAGAAAAATGTTTTAGTGGAAAAACATTTTTTGAAGTGAGAAAACATTATAAAGCTTGAAATTTTATTGATATTTTTATACCCTCCACACCTCAGTGGCAGAGGGTATATATAGGTTTGTCATTCCGTTTATAACGCATCGATATAAATTCCGGAGACCCATATACCATGTATTTTCTTGGTCATTATAACAAGGGAAGTTGATTTAGCGATGACCGTCTGTCCGTCTGTCTGTGGAAATCACGATCACGCCGTCAATATCCAAGCTAGACCGTTCGTTTTTGTATAAAATCGTTTATTAACATCCCAAAGGAGTTGCTATTTAAAATCGTCAAAATCGGTCAAAGGGGTCACGAGTTATGAATGAAACTTTGAAAAAATAAAATTTTTCAGTGTGTTTGTTGTTTTTCTTAAGATATGTTGTAAATGTTGTAATTCTTCGTCTTTATTGAAGTCATTACAGTTGTGTGTTTATTAATACTACACGTGTCACATTGGCCTAAGCAAGTTTTACCACACATTTTTTTACCATTAAAATTAAATATTAAAAATTAATAAAAATAAAAAAATAAAAATAAAAGTTGAATATTAAAAATTAAAAATGGAAAATGAAAAATGAAAATCGAAAATTGGAAAATGGAAAATAAAATAAATAAAATAAAAATTGAAAAATGAAATATGAAAAATGGAAAATGAAAATTGAAAATTAAGAATGGAAAATGAAAAATGGAAAATGAAAAATTAAAAATGGAAAATTAAAAATTAAAAATGGAAAATGAAAAATGGAAAGTGGAAACTGAAAAATGGAAAATGAAAAATTAAAAATGGAAAATTAAAAATTACTAGCTAATTCAGATAAAAATATTTTAAAATTTGATTTTTTTAATATAATATCTGAAAATTTTTAGCCAAGAATCACCAAGAATCAATCAGTTTATTTATTTTTTTTTTTTTTGAATTTTCATGAATTATCTCAAAACTTTCTTATAGGGATCAAACTTTGGGTGTTAAAACGCTGGCTGCGTTATATAATGAATTTCATTAGGGGTTTTCTACTCTAGTAAAAGAAAAATAATGCCATTTTTCAAACAGTAACAAATTCTTTCTATAGAAGACACGATAATTGTTTTTTATAACAAGAAATTATAATAGAAACTGACCAACATGAAAATCAATTAGCTTTAAATTTAATTGGTATTTGAAATTTAAATTTCAGTACCGGCTATTGGGTACGGCTACCACTGTAGCTACCACTGTAGCCGTACCCAATATTGGTTGTAATAGAGTTTAAGATGCAGGTGGCGGGTATCATACATTCGGCCCAGCTGAATTTAATACTCTTACTTTTTTTTTTTTTTTATTAAAAATTTTTTTTTTGGGGTGAATGTATTTTTTTTTTTTTTTTAAGTCAAAAAAGTTTAGGGCGAAAATTTTTAAATCTTAAAAAAGAAATAAAAAAATAAGATTTTATTTTCTTTTTGTTTTTTTTTTTTTTTTTTAGAAAAAAATATATAAATTTAAATTTGAAAAAATTTATTTGAGGTGAAAACTCTTTTTTAAGATGTATAAAAATATTAATTTTTCAAGACACTATGATAAAAAAAAGTACCGTTTGTATGAACATTTTAAAGGACTCTTCACATATGAACTTATAACTTTTGATCCAATAAACTGATTTTACTAATTTCCAAAACCAAACTACTCGGGATAATAACAAATATTATTTACACAAAACAAACAGCTGGACATCACTGGATCGACATTGCTTGTGATACGAATCAAGATTTTTTTTAGACATTTTTACTTACAAACGGAATGAAGAAATTATAGAATTCTGGAGGGTTTACAAATAAGAACGAGTAATTATATTATATGGTTTTGATATAAATAAAGCGATTACAAAATAGTTTACAATACTCGAAAAAGACAGATTGTAGCTAGTTCTTAAAGACTAAAAGTTAAACTATTTGTAACTAATCAATCAATCCATCATTACAAACATTTCTGACAGTTATAAACATCAGAACAAACCCATTTTATCCTGGCCATAGAGTGGAGAATTTTCTAAATTAACCTGGCGTATGAAAACTATTTATTTCAAAAATGGCTTCAACATTTGTCAAATATGGACATTTGCAATCTTAATTCTGTTCCCATTTGAGTATCAGAATATAAATCTCACAATTGTGTATAAAAGATAGGACTTACTTCATATTGTAAAAATGATTCTTTCTCTTTGTAATTTTGTAAAGCTAATCCTTTAGAGGGTATGGGACCCTTTTTATGTTCTAAAATTGTATTTTCCAATTTACTTAATTGTTGTTCATGCGACTCCAATTGTTCTTTCTATAAAATATGGAGAGATAGATAGATTATGGTTTAATTTTTTTTTAAAATTAATAAAAATAAAAAATTCTAATAACATACCAATAACAATCTGGTATGTGAACTGGGTAAAAGTGGTCTTTGGAATCTCTTTTGACTACCCACTCCTCCTTCTAGAGGAGGCGCTGAGTAGGTGGCACATACATAATTTATTGTTTCTACCCATGATTGCAATTCTTTCGAATCACTAGTTTGGAATAAATATTCAGCTTGATCGGCTGTTTGCAAACGAAATACATGTTGTTTCTTGGTATAGTCCGTGGCCTTGGTAGCCAAGGCATGATGTATTCGTATGGCATTATGTAGATTGTCTGACATCTGTTTGGGTAACAAAAAAGGAACATTAGCTCAAAATTGTTTTCATTAAGTTAAGATATCTTTAAAAAAAAACCCACTTGACTTTTACGAAAACCATGTTCATCTTTATGTAAATACAACACCAAATCCCTAAGTGTACAATAAAACATTTTCCAAGAACGTTTGCCAAAAGGTGCTGTAAAGAATTAAATTTTCAAAATTTATTATTCATGATTTTTTTATGCTTCGCTCAACAACTTACTTTTCTTATAGTTTACATCATAACAACATTTACGCATAACATAACCCTTTTTATATTCCACAGCATTGGCAGCTTCTGGTAAATCGAGAAAAGGATTTTGACCCAATTGACCCGAATTTTGTTGTAGTATTTTATTATCGACTTGTGTTTTTTGCAAGTCAGCCGGATCATCGTCCCTAAAAAATATTAAATTTAAAACATAAACAGAAATCTTGATGTACTAGAGTATTTAAGAGGCATTTCGAACTTACAGTGCCCATTCCAAAGGTTGTGATTTAATAGCTTGATATAGAAATTTTAACACATCTTTAGGGAAATTTTCGCCATCGTTGAGTTCAGCCAGATTTTCAATGAATTCATTGCAAGTCATTTTACGACCAATATTTTGGCCATGCAGATCGGTATTTAACAGCATTATAGCACATGTTAGGGTATGAACAGCATCTAGAGGAATGTTGGTGGTTGATTATTAAGATTTTAATTTAAATTTGAATATTTAATTAAAAAAATTTTCCAATATTCACATTTCTCATAGTAGTAAATTTGTGCACTACTTACCCTGTGAATTAATTGTTCCTGGATTGCAGTCTAAATAACGTTTTGAAAAATGTACTAAGACACGTTCACGCTCCTGAGTTTCACCAGATAATGAAAATTGTTGTAAAAATTCCCGCAATGATTGATCCAACGTTTTCGTTTCGAAACTAAAATATTTCAAATATTCATCAGCCACGGCACGATTGAAATCATTGCTAAAACAAAGAAGGTAGCGGGATTAAAAATGTTTTTTTTTCCAAAAACTAGGGCCGACTTTCACAATCTTTCGTTTACAACGGCAATATTGTATGCAGTATGCACATTCCTTCGACGTGTAGGTGTTATTGCATCATTTAGAGAATATGCGGTATGAAATCTAGCCATAAAAATTACGAATCGATCACTGATTTTCAAAGTAAATAATTTGGTAGCGTTGTTCAAGCGTGAATCTATTTATGATGATTGAAGTGAGCGCAGTATGACAGTTCGTTTGACAGCTAACATTTTCGTAAGTTCTATCTAAACAAAAAAAAAAAAAAAAAACCCCTTTGTATTGACCTTTTCGCACTCAAGCGCTGCAATTGAAAGACTGTTCAGAGTAATGAATTTTTTTAATAAAATGTTTCTATTAAAATTAATTCTCTTGAAACGTATAAAAAATCAAAATTTTATATGAAAACAATACTGTGAAGATGAGGAAGAAAATTACACGTTTTTATTTGAAAATGAACAGATACATATAATAAAAGTTTTTAATGTATTTTTTTTTATATTATTATTGATAGACACTTCAAAACGTTTCATTAAATACTAAAAGAACTCAAATTCACAAGTTTTCCTAATATATTTGTAGATAATAATAGCCTAACACACCCCTTGGACATTGCTGACGGGTTTGCATGTTTTTGGTCCTCTCTTAGCTCGGATAAAGCTTTCAATCCTCAGGTCATAGCTACCAAAAATAATTTGAATATTGAAAATCTACTACCAACAGATCAACAGGTTGTTGCAATAAACCAAAAAATTCAAATATCTGAACTAAATGATATAATGAAAACTTTAAAAGGATCGACTCCAGCACGTGATAAAATTACATATGCCATGATAAAAACGGCTCAACACACTATAAAAATATGCCTTTGTGAACTTTACAACAACATACTATCCACTGGAATATTCCCGCAGGATTGGAAGACTGCTGTGCTTTCGCCTATACCAAAACCCGGAGAAAACTCCTAACAGTCTTGAAGGTTATAGGCCGATCTATTTGTTGCCAGTTTTATCAAAAATACTTGAATCAAATATATCAAAAATACAGAATTTGTCAACACTCCAATACGCCTTTATACCTAGATATGGAGTTCACAGCATATGTCATCAACTTGAGGAAATTCTTCGTCGAAACCTTAAAAATGGTAAGCATAATTTGATCCTTTCAGAGGACATTGAGAAAGCTTTCGATCGAGTAGTATCCACTTTTATCATAATGGAGCTTCATGATTGGGGTATCCCGAAAAATATCCTTAAATTATTAGATTCGTTCTTGAAAAACCGCACGGTAACCGTTTAAGTAGATGGATACTTCTCAATGACCCACTCACTGGATAATGGAGTACCTCCGGGTTTCCCCCCTTTCGGTGGTTTTATACTCTCTGTATGCAAACTCTCAAAGCTGTTGAAAACCTACCAGTTATCGACTACATTGGTATTTATGCCGACAATGTTTTTGCAGTGGCTTCGGGTAATCCAGAAGTCGTTCGATTAAATTTAGACAATCATGATACGAAGATACATCAGTGGGCTAAAAGCAGAGGTGCTGTTATACCAGTCCATAAAACAGTCACATTTGTAGAAAAAGGCACTGTACAGGCAAGACAATTTCTATTGGAGACGTTAATATTCAACTTTCGAATCAAATGCGAATTTTGGGTTTGCTTTTTACCAGAAATCTTCTTTGGAACAGTCATGTCAAACAGTTAACTAATAAACTAAGTAAAATTAACAACCTGCTGAAGCTTATTTGTTCAAGGAATAAACGTATGTCGTTCTTTAACAATCGGAATAATTTTGCATGGTATAACCATTTACGGCTGGACTAAAAATAAAAATGTAGATAAAATTAATACCTCCATCAACAACTGCTTCAGAATAGCCTCTGGTATGCTTCGTACAACGCCGATAGAAAAATTGAGAGCTGAGGCTAATTTCACTGATTTCCGTACTCTTTTGCAGAAAACTGCTGCCAACGTAGCATCCAGGGCGATATGGCTTACATAAATCTTTTCGGAAAAACCTGAACTCTACAACAATCTGTCCACCATCTGCCACTGCTAACGTTATCTCTATTTGAAGAAACTTGAAACTTTAAGAAAATCGAACATTTCGTTAACACAGAAGCCAATAACACCCAGATTTTCTAATGATTTTGTTCAGGCAGATGATGGTTTGAGTCATTTCATCAAAAACAATACTGATCCAATGTGTTTCAAGAGAATGTTCGCTGAAAAAATGTCATCTTTTGCTCCAAATATGATTTATTATACAGATGGATCCTTTAACAATAGTATAACATCTTATGTCATAGTTAAACAATTATCAACCACACTGTTTGAAACTATTAAAGAGTCTCGATTACCAAATCATACGGGGATTTTCACGGCGGAGATTGCAGCTATTAAAACAGCCATTGGTCTTGCCATTCAGCATGGTTGAAAAACATTAATTTGTATCGATAGCCTAAGTGTAACGCAGGCCATAATTAAAAATCACAACGGTGTTTACGATGACATAATACAGTTGGAGAATGGAACTCAACAAATTTAATTCTATGGATTCCCTCTCAAATTGGAATTGAAGGTAATGAAAGAGCTGATTATGGTGCTAAAAAGGCACTGAGTTAACCCCAGATAACAGAAACTCCCTGTTTCTCTAAAGCCATAGCAAATCCGTTTAGGGCAACCCAAGATCTACAGAACATGTCTTCAACAAGACTTAGATACAACAGCAATTTAACCAGGTCTGAATGTATTATGTTAGCCCGACTAAGGGTGGGTAAATGTGTATTTAACTCAAAACGCTACTATGAAAAAACTGATCCGCCAAGATGTTTCAATTGGAATGTTATACTTGATATTCCTCATTTGTGGAGATACTCGATTGTGCAACTACCAAAAACATCACAAGAATCAAAAGACAACATTCAGAATGTTTAGGTCAAAATTTCATAACAAGTTTGTTTTCTCTTATAAATTTTAAAAAATTATTCTTTTTAACTTCCCATTTTAATTTTAGTAATTATGATTAATTTTCGAATCATATTTTGAATATTAAAATGTAACAGTCGTATTCATAAAAATTAAAGTGTACTTCAAGTAGACTTTATCAACAAATTTTGTATGAAAAACATACAATAAAGTCTACTTGAAGTATACTTTAATTTTTATGAATACGGCTGTAAATATATAAAAATAATTTGTCTTTTTTTTTTAATAAGAGCGGTCTTGTTACCGGCGCCCTTTTCCCTATATTTTATGAATTTATTTTGTAAATAAATAAAGGATTTCCGAAAATTAATACAAATAATTTTATTTTTCTACAAACATAACTAACACTTTTAGTTTCATTCTAATTTAGAGCCTTTTAGTGCTTTTTGGGATACTGTTTTGCGGTTTTTGCTTGGCATAGCTGGTACTATCCTATCACAAAATTATCCGCGCTAAAAAATATTAGTTTAAAGGAACTTTGATTAGCTTAAAATTAAAACTTCTGTATTTTCCTAGTTCATAACCACAATAACTCGAGATATATGAAATATTTGTGCGTAAAATTAAATCTGTTAAATGTGCCTTTAAAATACCTCTTCTTTTCATTAATCCGTCTCTTGCCACTTCAGGAAAAATAAAAAAAATGTTACCCCATTGCATCCCTCCTAAAATGAGATTTGCACCAAAGTATTGGAAATGTAATGATGGGTGTTCACATGAAAGGAATTTCGAAGACTTATCGAACGCATTTAATTTTATGCCTAAATATTGTTAATTTCTCGCGTAATTGAAGAATTCATATTCCTCTTTAACAGTTGCAAAAAAAAAAAATAATAATAAAAAAACGTTTTTGAGGAAACGCCTTAATGCACACGTGTGCAGTCGCCATGTCAAAGTTCCATGTATTGGGCTACGAATTGCTACCTCATCCGCTATACTCCTCTGATTTAGCCACCAGGTACAATTTTCTTTTTCCAAGCCTAAAGAAATCTCTTGGTGGAAATAGATTTGGCTCGAACGATTAAATCAATGAGAACCTTGGGAAATCAATTATTTGGTTGTAGTAAAAAAAAAAATTGGAGATACGTTGGGCAAAGTATTGAGCTAGAATTAGAGCCTAGTTAGCCACCCGTAACCGTAACCAAACGTGTCAGCTGTTTTTTTCTGTTATACGAATAGCAATTAGAGCAGTTACCGAACTCAACTGTCACGTAACCGGAACGTCCCAATCTGTTGAAAAGAGATTTTTGCTACGTTTGTACGTGACATTTATGAACAGATGATAAAGTTTGGTTAATTTTACACAGCAACATGCTGGTACGTTTTTTACGTTCTATAACTGCATTAAATGCCAACGTTACATTTACAGTACAGATACATTTTAACAACGTGTGGCTAACGAGGCCTTTAGTCTTTTTCTAGCTCAATACACTTTGTCCTTTGTGGATTTAAAATAATCGTAGATCTAACAATGCCGAATTTATTAAAAAATTCTAGAATTCTAGCAAAACCCTGATATTTTCAAAACTACATTTTGATTACTTTCAGATATTATCATGCGAAAATAACTTTTAGTATTTGGTGACTCTAGTTAATTTGACAACTAAACATATTCACGGTAAATTTCTTATTTGTTTGCTTTTTTTTTTTTTGATATTTTTTCAAAAATACGACTAAAATGACCCTGAAAAAAATTTCTTGTGATATTTCGTCTGTCTGGTATTTTTACGTCAGTTTCAATGTCAATTGTTGACATATAAAATGAAATTGCCAACAGGATGAGTATTTGACGAATGAAATTTTATTTGAACAGTTTATAATATGCATCACACTTGGGCGGAATTGTCGAACTGTAGAAAAAAAAAACTTAACAAAAAGTAAATATAGGGTTTGATAGGGTTACATCACTGCTGCAATTATTATTTTTTTATTTGATTTTTTTTTTTTTTTTTTTTTTTTTGTTATGCAGTATAGTATAGTTATATAGTATTTCTTTTTATTTCATTACTGTAGTGTTGCAGTTGCATCAGAGAAAAAATTAAGAACTGGAGGGAATCACAAATTGTCGAATACTGGGACAAAATTCACGGCCAACCGCAAGCTAAGAAATAACTCCATTCAGCGTTAAATCGGGACGATTACTTTCCCTTGACAAGAAGGACTAGTCTTAGATATCATCTACGAATAAATGGTCTGTCTGTTACAGACACGTGGAGGTTCTGCGAACAGGGGATAGAAACAGCAGAGCACATTCTTTGTGAATGTCCAAGACTAGGTGGCAAAATAACCCTTGCCCGTGGAGGACACACTGTATATCACCGGCACATATGGTCTCTCATGCCAAATAGGGTAATTGGCTTTATAAGGAGCCTTAATCTTTAGGACAACCATGGGCTGCACAAAAGATCAAATTGGTCGCAGGCGTAGAGCCTTCTTAATCTATCCAAAAATTATTTTTTATTTATTTGTACTTAAATAATAAAATAATAAATTATTTATTCTTTGTATGGGAGGTGCCACGCCCACATTAATAAGTTCAGGAGTCGCACAAAGTTTGTAGGCTTTCACTAAACCCATTTCCAAAACCATTTCCCGTTTGGGATCGTGATGGAGTGGACAGGCATCTGAATAAGATTTAAAAGAACACCTTTTGATTCCCGTTATGCGGAAATGTTGAAGAATACATTTTTAATATAATTAAAAAAAAAAAAAAACAAGAGCATATTATATATACAAATATAAAAAAGAAGAAAATTAATTTTAAAAAACGATACAAAAATTAACACATACAGTCACTCACAGCTTATTTGATGCAGATAAGTTTTTTCAAAAACCGTTATAAATTTAAAAATTTTGTTCTAAAAATACAAAAACAAAGAATGTGGTTTAGTCTATTATAGTGTTGTAATTTTACTTAACAAAAAAACAAAAACAAAAACAAAAATGTGCTTTGTGTTCTCAAGAAGCTAAAAAATGCAAAATAAGGTACAAAACTCATGTCACAGCTTAAAGGATGCAGTTTATTTTATCGTTATCCTTGTTGTTGTTTTCAGCTTAAGATTTTAAAATTATTATCTGCACTCATTCCTAATTGTGTTGTTGACTGATACGCATTAAAAAAAATAAAAATAAGTGAATTTTTTCAACCATGGCATCGCGTACATCCATTGAAATGCGTGAGTTAGTATTAAAGCACTATAAGAATGGGCACAACTCCACGGAAAATTGCTGAAATGGTTAATTTAAGCTCTTTAACAGTTCAGCATATAAAACGCTATTTACATAGGTGAAAATCGTGTTGAAAACGAGGCTAGACAAGCTCCAAATAAAATTATTACTGAAAGTGATTCTAAGTGCAACAAATTCGTAAAAATCCAGCAACAAGCGCTCCGAAGCTGACTTATGGCCGAAAAATATTTGGGAAAGACATGTCATCCTGAAACAATTCACAGAATATTGAGGGACGCTGATTTTAATGGCCGAATTCCTCGAAACAAACCATTTATAAATGAAAACAATAGAGTAAAATGGCTGCAGTTTGCGCGGGACCATTTAAATAAGAGACCAGCAGTAATTTTTGTTTATGAAGTGAAAGTTAATACATTTGGACCAGTTGGAAGACCCTACAATTGGCGCAAAGTTAATACTGAGCTTAAACCTTACAATTTATGTGACACTATGAAACACAGTGGTGGAAATGCTATGGTTTGGGGATGCATGTCTTCAAATGGAGTAGGTAACTTGGCCGTTATCGTAGGGAATATGGATAAAAACATGTATTTGAAGCTTCTTCAAGAAAATCTAATTCAAAGAGCGACGAAATTGCAAATTGAGGACGCCTTTCGCTTCTACCAAGATAATGACCCTAAGCACAAATCACCATTAGTACAGACTTGGTGGATATGGAAATGCCCGCATATAGTTCAACTCCAGCACAATCACTTGACTTAAATGTAATTGAAAATTTGTGGTCAATACTGAAGACAAATATTCGAAAATACGATATCCATAACAAATCTAACTTAAAAAAGGTGTTGCAAAAAGAGTAAGATAAAATAGATCCAGATTATAAAAAAAAGCTAGTGGACTCTATGCCGAAAAGGCTTCAAGCGGTTATAAATAATAAAGGATATCCTACTAAATACTAAGCAATCGAAAAAATTTTAAAATTACAGTAAATCCTTTTTTATTTAATGTTTTTTAAAATTGCATCATTTAAGCTGTGACCTGAATTTTGTACCATATTTTGTATTTTGAATTTCTAGAGAACTTAAGGCAAATATTTTTTTTTTTTTTTGGTAAATATAAATAACGCATAATTATTAACTAAACCACATATGTCGTTTTTGTATTTTCAGATTTTCAGAACAAAATTTTTAAATATATATTTTTAAACATAAAATTTATCTGCATCAAATAAGCTGTGAGCGACTGTGTGTAACAAAAAAAAAAAATATAAATAAAAAAAAAATACAAAAAATACAAAAATAAATAAAAATACAAAAATAAATAAAAATAAAAAAATCTAAAATAAATAAAAAAAAAAAATTTTAACAAAAAATAAGAAAAAAAATTTAAATATAAAAAATAATCGTTACTCGAAAGCCCTTTAATTTGTTCCAATAGGGTTTTTTATTATCGGAAAAAAAATCTGTTAAGGGTTCGCGAAAAATCGCTCTAATCGCCAAATCTCAAAAATTTCCTTATCGATTTTTTTCTTGAAAGCGGTGATATAGTTCTATCAAACCCAATACTCACTTTTTGTGGAGTATTTTTTTCAGCAGTTTGTCAATTCCGCCCAGGTGTGGTATTGAAAACGTAATTGACAGAAAATGATGAGATTCAGTTGAGAACATTTTCTTTTGTTAGTGAATTTAATTTTTAATGAAAAATTCAGTTGTGGTTTTTTCGGCACAAGCATCATCTGAATCAACTTTTAGTCTTTGTTGACCCCTAGAAAAATTAACAGCTAAACGTATGCTAAACGTAAAAAAGTACCAAAATTACCTAAAAATGCTCTACAAAAAATTTGTCTTGAAATTTTATAGAGTACATCTAAACACAAAAATTAGCTGCGAGGAACAGTAATATTGTTTCTTCAATTCAGTTTTGTGCAAAAAATAAATGAACACTCGAAAATGCCATAAAATAACACATTAACCCTAGACATTAGTGCAGCGCAAGAATTTTCCACCCCAAGACCCAAAACGCTGCAGTTTCTTGCACAGTAAAAAGAAATAAAATCTGATTAATTCTCAATCATGAAACCGCTTTACTTCAGTTTAACGGAAGATTGTGAAAAACCCTGAAACAAAAATTGTTAGACATACTTTTTACTTAAATGACGCGAAACATCACTTTTCTTGAAACCATCAAGAGTATACAGTCTTTTAGCCAAACGTATAGCCGATGGCATATCCACAGCCTTAGGAGAATAGTGATACGAATGCAATGACTCAACATCACTGCCATCATCGGATACCGGTGGCGACGATTCACGACCATCACCGCTCGCATTATTCGGTGACGATTGTTGATTGTTGATGGCATCCTCATCGATTGTGGCAAGTTCATCTTCAGAGTTTCTCAAATCTGAGCCAAGAGATCTTGTTGAGGAACCATTAATATTAAAACTATTTGAATTGGAATTGGAGTTATCAGCGCCTCGCACTTGTATAACAACTTTATGTTCGGATGATTTTTGTTGTTGCTGATGTCTTTGTTGTTGCTGTTGTTGTTGACGCTGCACAGCAGCATCAGACACCAATATTGTTGAATCCGAATCACTGGGATCACTAAGTACCATACCGCCTAAAAGATCGCGAGAACTGAGTAAGTTATCATCATCCTGATAGTCAGGGCTAGAAATATTGGATATGGCTTCGGAGACACTATGATCTCCTCCGCCACCTCCACCACAACCACAACCTAATGTATTAGTATTAGTACCACTATTACCACCACCACTACTATAACCACCACCACCACCACCTACTCCTCCTCCTACACCACCACCACCACCGCCATTGTTAGAAAAGTGTAATAAGCCCATATTAGTAGTTATACTATTAGTACCACATGAATTGTTTATACTACCATTCGTAACAACGACATTATATTGCTGTTGTTGTTGCTGGTAGGTATGACCACCATTATTAATTGTAAGATTACCACCAATACCTAAGGCGCCTTTGGATCCCGATGAAGACATTACGGAACTGGATACCGAGGTAGGAGAGGCTGGACTGCCGGCCGAATGTTGTGGTGAAGAACTCATAGATGATGAGTGCGAATGATTATGAGCATTATTTGAAGTATAATTTGTAGAATACTGTTGTTGTTGCTGCTGCTGTTGTTGTTGTTGTTGTAAAGCTGCCAATTGATGAGGTTGCAACGGAGCGTTATAAGTCCACACGATACGATCACGATCCGAAGCCTATTTAAAAAATATTCATATTAACAAAAGTAACTTAACAAATTCAATTCAATCAAATATATAAAAAGCATTTTATGCTTCAAAACTAATCCTCTATTTAAAAAAAAAGAAGCACTAAAAATTTTTTGTTTCAAAAATTTCTATTCAAATAATTAATTGTACGTTATGCTAGTTATCGTTTGATTTAGTGCTTCTCTCACCTCTAACTCTATTGATAACAGAAACAAAAATATTAACACCTTGGTATCGTTAGAGTGTCATCGCTGTTTAACCTTTTCGTTATTATTTTGTACACATCAATATAAATTTTTATTAAGTAGTTTCAATTTAAGCGTTTTTTCTTTTAATTTTTGTTTTCAATAATATAAATTTACCTAAACTTAAACAGTAATGTGTCCTGCTTGTGTAGTAGGTGTGTTTGTTTGGGTGTGTGTGCGTGTGTGTGGGGGTGTGTGAAAGTGTAAAGATACAAAAGTTGATGGCAAATAATATATTTAAAAAAATATTAGCGTGCATTTAGAACCGCATGCCCTTAGAATAGTGAAGTTTTATATGGTTTTAAAAATACATGCAATACCTGTTAAAATGGATAGATGATGAGAATACCTAATTATGTAGAATGCTATTTTATAATTGTTTATGTGTTGCCAAATGTTAAAAAAAACACATTTTTAGAAAATCCACTGAATTTCAAATACGTTCGCAATGAAAGAGATAGCGACGAATAACCATAAAGATTTTATGTTAAAGCTAGGAATTGATGCTTGGACATTAAAAGAAAATTGTGCTATATGATATTTCGTAGTTAAAATAATCAATCACAAATTTCAGCCAGAGTCGTAGTCAGAAATAGATAAATCAAACTGTTTTTATTCCTAGTTTAGTTTTTCTAGGAAATCGTTTTAAAAATTTTTTACGAGAATTGTGAAAATATTCAAAAAAAAATCTGTTATAAATTTTGGCTAGAATTCTAATCACAAATGCATTCATTAATCAAATCTTCTTTAAAAGGGCTCCGTTTTTTTCTGTTCAAAAAGTATTTTCATGAATTTGGAAATAAACATTTTTATACTGAGACTTAATTTCTTCAGAAAAAAACGGGTTCCAAAAAAGCTTACTTAGCAGTTCTAAAACACCACTAAAGGCCAGTTTACACTATCACACTTTGTAATACGACCTGTCAAAAAGTCGAGTATTATGAAAAATTCGTATCATGTAAAAAGCTTATGTTAGAAATTGACAGTCTGTATGATTTTAGAAACAATTTTCATCGGCCCAGTTTTTTTTTTTTTGTTACATTAAAAAAAAGGTAAACAAAAATAAAGAAAGTGGAAATAAAATATAAATTTTAAAATAAATGGCCTGTGATGGTGTAAATGGCCTAAGGATGCAGAAATAATGTCGGTACGACTTTATGACAGTCCGATGACTTTCATCGGATTTTTATGTCGAAAAATCGACTGAGTGGTATTATGTAAATTGGCCTTAAGCAAGATTAATGTTGTAAATGCGGAATGCGATATAGTTGGTCAGGTTAACTTTGGTGGAAAATAAATGACAAGATCTGTAGACGAAAGGACGTATGTCACACAAAAATAAATAAAATAAATTTTAAGCAATCCTGGTTCTGGTTCATTAACTGTATTTTTTTAAGGCCTATTATAACTTAAACCAAAGTGTATCCAATTCGCTCATGTTCTTGTAAAATACAGTGCTGGAAAATATAATAGGGACGATTTATTCTTATTAAAAAAAAAACTTATTAAAAATAAATAGAAACAAGTAAGAAAATTATAGTCGGTCTAGACCGACTATACGATACCCTATACCATGCGTTTAGAGACCCTATCTCTCAGGCCCAACTAACTGGATATAGAAAATAAGCATAAACCAAATTTGAGTGGGATTTTTATTAATTTTTTTTGGCTGCAGATATGAAAAAGTTCATATCGGATGCTATATCTATATGGGGACTAGGCCCAAAAATGGACCGATCCTGACCATGTTTGGTAAAGTCTCTTGTATTTTGCAGAAATATATAAATAAAAAATTGAGAAGAATCAGTGCAATATTTTTTTTTTTTTTTTTTAAGATTTAAGTGAAGATCGGGAAGCAGCTCTATATGGGGCCTATGACTAAGAGTTGACCCATAGGGATCATTTTTGGACTACTGATTAATGGATATAATAAACACATATAAACCCAATTTGACTAACATTTATATGATAATTTGGATGTTATGACAATTTATGTTGATTTGATAGGGGTCATTTGTATGGGGGCTAGGTCTGAACATGGTTTTTGGTAACATTGAAGTACCTTAAGTTGATATATGTAGTATGTACATTAGGTGACAGCGGTTTGTATAAAAAAAAAATTTTGGTCGAATTTTGAGGTGTCCAGGTCGGATTATTGTGACACTGGATCTAAAACTTTAGTGCGCAAAATTTGAGCCAAATCGGACAATGCTGTCTGGACGCGCCTTGAGTTCAAAGTTCAAATATGCATTTATATGTAAAAAAAAATATTAAAAAAAAAATAATTTTTCACAAAAATTTTGATATTGATACTAGCGTTTCAATTAAATTAATTAATAAACCATAATCTAGAGTAAATTATCTTTCTAATGAAACAAAAAAAATCTATTATCAGTTGGAAAACAGCCAAGTTATATCAAGTTCCCCAGGCAATAAATGCGCCGTGTGAGTCATTGCAGCACGAAAACCGGCAAATAAGGACATGTTATGGAAAGTTATCCAAGAGGAGTGGCACAAAATCACTCCAGGCCAGTGCGCTTCTCTGGTAGCCAGCATGCCATAGCGATGCACCACAGTATTGAAGCAAAAAGGTTGTCCTACTCAATATTGAGGTAACCTAATGAAAAAATGGGACTCTTGACAAAATTTATTACTTATTTCTAAAATTTCAACAATTTTTTTCAGATGACTTAATTATGTGAGCAGCTGTTTTTGGCTAATTTCCGAGTTTTTTAATTTTTTTGGAATGAACCAAAATTTTGTAATTTTTAACTTCACTGTAAATTGATTGCTAACGTATAAGAATAATAAAAAAAAATTATATTAGAATTTAAAAAAAGGGTTTACGTATTTTTGACAATAATGTAGAGTAGCATACTAGTGACTTAATTATATGAGCACAAGTGTATATACTGAATTTTATTTATTCAAGGATAATTAAAAAATATTAAAAAAATCTTTAATATTTTGTTTTTATTAATTTTTCCAACGCTGTATATAAAAACTCAGAAATGTGTCTAGACATTATTTTTAACATTCATTGTCTATTTTTGTATAGGCTTTGTTATTTATTGAGATGTTGAAACATGTATTATTAAACATCAGTTATGTTGCAGAATGTTTTCCTATGCATGTTTATAAACAAAAACATATGCAAACATTGTTGAGTAAAACAATCTGCAGACTTTCTGATGCCAATGACTGAGCGAAAGAAAATTGAATGAAACTAAAACTTCTTATTATATTTACACTTTTTGTCTATAATAACTACATCTCTTTATGTATAATGATGTATACAGTGGGTGACAATACATTGGAAACTTTTACAAAATTCTGAATTTGCCAATTTTGTTTATTAATAATATTGCGTTATGTCCTAAAATGTTGCATTTTTGCGCAATCACTCTTTGCTGTGTTCTGTACCTCTAAAACAAATACATAGATAAATGAAAAAAAAAGTATTTTATTAGTAAAGACAAAACAATGGAAACTTCTATACCAGAGTAGATGAAATCAATAAAAATAGAAAGTAGTATGAAAGAAAATACTTTAAAATTTTTGTATTTTTTCTGAAGTTAAGCTATTTTATGTTAATTTTTTTTTCTTTTTTAAATAAATAAAAACATAAACATTTTTAAATTAATAAAAATAGTTTTTAATGTTATGATCTAATTTTTTGGTATTGACCGTTGAAGTCGTCAAAAATATACTTTTTTTAAAGTTTCCATTGTATTGTCACTTACTGAATATATATACGTACTTTTATTTATTCAAAGCTAATTACAAAATTTAAGAAAATCTTTAAAATTTTTGTCGTTCTTATTAATTATTCCAACACTGTAAATGAAAAATGTGTCAGACATTTTACTGCAACATTCATGGTCTATTTTTTTTTTTTATAGGTTTTGTTGTTTATTGAGATCTCGAAACATGTATTTTTAAACATCAGTCATGTTGCAGACAGTTTTCCTATGTACTCGTATGTATGTTTATAAACAAAAACGTATGCAAACATTTTTGAGTAAAACAATTAAAGAATTTCTGATGCCAATGACTGAGCGAAAGAAAATTGAACGAAATAAAAACTTCTTATGATATTTATACTGTTTAGTTAAGGTGCTATTACACGAAGTGTTTTTTACATATGTACTGTCACTTTTTTTTTATCCATATGAAATTCTTCATGTCTGTCAAAATTGTCTTTTACATACGATTCATAATTTTTGCTATCACACGTGCGTTTGTATTTCCGTATGACATAACCTCTAAATGTAAACAACAGCTGATTTAATTTGTGAATTTACAAAAATTTGTTGTTAAAAAAGGTTATATATTTTTTAATTGTTAATTAATACTAAACAATTTATTTTTCTTTCAATATTAATCTTTAAAATTTACTCTGTTTTTATTTCGCCACAAGCAGTGTTGTATTTTCATTTGTTTGTCATGCAAAAATAGAACCTGTTCTAATTGAAAAATGTACATGTGACTTTCCTCATGTATTGTACATAAACAATGTTTCATATGTATCACACGATGTGTACAACTTTTGTTGTAGGAAAATTTGACAGTACATATGTAAAAACACATCATGTAATAACACCTTTAATTAAACTACATCTCTGTATGATCAAAGACAAATATATCTGGTACTGATAGAGAGACGTCTAATTAAATTTCTTCAATATTAGTTTTCGATGAAAATTTTCCTTATTTTTTTTTATATTTTATATGTTGTTTGTAAAATAAATTTCTTTTCCTATGTCTACTAAATTGCTCTCTTGTCTAAACGTATATAATTAAACAGTGGACGAAAATGAGAGAGTCTAGAAAAGAGGCACTGAAATCGATAAGTTTAAAGAAGCACATATAAATGCGATATTGTTTTGATTGCATTACTGACGACGATTCCTTCAACATTATTTTTCGGAAGGTCTGCAGTACAGCAGAGACTTGACCTTTTTGTTAAATACTTAAATAGAAAATAGCATTCTACACCAAAGCATAAATATTTTATAAAAAAAAAAAAAAGTTTTAGTTTTCTAGTCTAGTTAAATAGAAGTAGTAATTCCTTTGTGTTTTCTATTAACAACAACCTTTTGTAAAGTTAAAGAAGAGCTTTTTGCACTCGTACAAGTGTGTATGGTAGTTGTTGTTATACAAAATAAAGATGTTGTTGTTGTAGTAGCTGAAGTAGTACAAGTCGTAGTTGAATCCAATCGCGTAGTTGCAATAATTGGTGTCGTAGTTGTAATTTTCTCAGATGGTGTTATAATAATTCTCACTTTACGACGACGTTTATTGAATATGTCGCGTTGACTACGGGCTTCCGGCGAAGCGCATAATATCGTTGAAGCAGTAGTCGAATTGTCATTGTTATTATTATGTTTATTTGTTAATTGTATACATGTTTTAGTAGATGAGGAAGATTGAGATTGCTAAAATATTTTTTTTTATTTTGTTAAGCATAAAAAATGTTAAACACACATACAATGTATAAAGAAAATTCATTTTCAAAACACAACATTAAGAGAACATATAATGAGTTTATTTTGTTTTACAAACACACACACACACATATTTAATTAAGTAGAAAATTCAAAAACAAATTTCATATCATATCGTTAAAAAAAAAAGTATTTATTGTTTTGAAGAAGAAAGTGAAATTAGTTGATAGAAGACGAAAAAAAGAATAGAATAAAAGAAAAAAGAAAGAGAAAAGTATAGAGCACTTGTAATAAAACATATATATGCATTTGAAAAAGTGTTCAATATTGAAAATAAAATTAATAAATATATATGTAAATAAAATAAAATGAAAATTCACAACACTACTTAAAGAATTTTCGATATGATTTCGTTGGCATACACAAAAATAAGATCACAATATTATATGAGATCTATTTATGAGAAATCTGTATAAAAACTGCCAGACCCTTTACAGCTATATAACATCTAAGCTTAGATTGTGTGTCTCGGTAATTTAAAAATGACTCCGTAGGACATTTGGGCGATTATTATACTAATGCCGGTTTTCTCAATGTACCGTCAAACTGGCTGTTACTTAACCACGACATAAATTTATTGTACCGATAAACTGCCTGTTAACAATTTTGGTTTTCTCAATGTACCGACAAAAACATTATTTTCAGTTGGCAATGCCTCTCAAAATACGTATGAAAGTTGGGAGAATTATTTTCAGTTGGCAATGCCTCTCAAAATTGATATGAAAGTTGGGAGAATAATTTATCTGTACGATAAATAAATAATTGGCAGATGAGTGCCGGTTAGCTTTGCGACAAAATAGAAGCAAACCAGACATTGAGAAAACCAAATTTCTTTAATCGGCAGTTTCTCGTTGGGATAAAAGATAATCGCCAATTGAGAAAATGGGCATAAGAAGATTATTTGGTCTCGGTGCAGTCTCTTTAATAGCTTCTAAATAATACAAGGTGGAGTAAAAGTAATGTGCATTTTTTTTTGCAAATTACGCCAAATGTCTATTGTGCTTTCACCTTTATGTTATAGACAGATAGAGAATTAGTTGACAACAATCTAAGGAGCGATACTCATCCGAAGAACGCGGAATTATTGTTACTGCATATCAATTGCCGGTCTGTTGTTTTAATGCAGCGTGAATTTCTACGTCCCTTTCCTTTTTGCCCAGCGAGCAATGAAGAATTGCATTTGAAAAAATTGTCCATCACAAATTTGAAGAAATCTGCTGAACTAGTGGCACGATTCTATAAAGGAACCGTATTTTATTAAGCTTATTATATATTTATATAAATTTTTTAAACTCTTTTAACTCAATTTCTCTGTCTGTCGTGGGTGGACCCCATTCCCCCTCATCCAATTGATATGAAACTTGGCCCATAGTCTTGTTGTGACTAAAGAATATTTTTGGGGTAGTCACGTACAGTCACGCGCAATCACGGGGTGATCAAAATGTCATTTCCCCACATCCGATCGATCTGAAACTTAGTCCATACACTTGCTGTGAAAAAAAGATTAACTTTGACTTAGTCACGCACAGTCACGTAGTAATGTAAAACCCATTTCCCCTTATCCGATCGATCTGAAACTTGGTCGATAGACTTGCTGCGAAAAATATTAAGTTTGAAATAGTCACGCACAGTCACGCATAGTCACGCACAGTCACGGAGTGATCTAAATAAATGTCATTTTCTTTCATCCGATCGATCTGAAACTTGGTCCATACACTTGCTGTGGAAAAACGATTAACTTTGACTTAGTCACGCACAATCACGCATGGTCACGCGCAGTCACGTAGTAATCTAAAACCCATTTCCCCTTATCCGATCGATCTGAAGCTAGGTCCATAGACTTTCTGTGAAAAAAGATTAACTTTGACATAGTCACGCATAGTTACGCACAGTCACGTATTGATCTAAAACCCATTTCCCCTTATCCGATCGATCTGAAACTTGGTCCATACACTTGCTGTGGAAAAACCATTAACTTTGACTTAGTCACGCACAGTCACGCATGGTCACGCGCAGTCCCGTAGTGATCTAAAACCCATTTCCCCTTATTCGATCGATCTGAAGCTAGGTCGATAGACTTGCTGTGGAAAAAGATTAACTTTGACTTAGTCACGCACAGTCACGCATAGTCACGTATTGATCTAAAACCCATTTCCCCTTATCCGATCGATCTGAAGCTAGGTCCATAGACTTGCTGTGAAAAAATATTAACTTTGGCATAGTCACGCATAGTTACGCAAGTCACGTATTGATCTAAAACCCATTTCCCCTTATCCGATCGATCTGAAACTTGGTCCATACACTTGCTGTGGAAAAACGATTAACTTTGACTTAGTCACGCACAGTCACGCATGGTCACGCGCAGTCCCGTAGTGATCTAAAACCCATTTCCCCTTATTCGATCGATCTGAAGCTAGGTCGATAGACTTGCTGTAGAAAAAGATTAACTTTGACTTAGTCACGCACAGTCACGCATAGTCACGTATTGATCTAAAACCCATTTCCCCTTATCCGATCGCTGAAACTTGGTCGATAGACTTGCTGTGAAAAAAGATTAACTTTGACATATCGCGCACAGTCACGGAGTGATCTAAATGTCACTTTCCTTCATCCGATCGAGCTGAAACTTGGTCCATAGTCTTGTTGTCACGCATAGTCACGGAGTGATCTAATGTCATTTCCCCTCATGCGATCGATCTGAAACTTGGTACATACACTTGCTGTGAAAAAAAGATTAACTTTCACTTAGTCACGCAAAGTCACGCGTGGTCACGTACAGTCACGGAGTGATCTAAATGTAATTTCCCCTCATCCGATCGATCTGAAACTTGGTACATACACTTGCTGTGAAAAAAAGATTGACTTTGACTTAGTCACGCATGGTCACGGAGTGATCTAAATGTCATTTACCCTCATGCGATCGATCTGAAACTTGGTCGATATACTTGCTGTAAAGAAGGATCAATTTCGACATAGTCACGCACAGTCACGGAGTGATTTAAAACCCATTTCCCCTTATCCGATCGATCTGAAACTTGGTCGATAGACTTGCTGTGAAAAAAGATTAACTTTGACATAGTCAGGCACAGTCACGGAGAGATTAAAACCCCACTTCCCCTCATCCGATGGATCTGAAACTTTGTCCATAGACTTGTTGTGGCCAAAGATTCATTTTAAGATAGTGACACACAGACACGGAGATATTCAAAACTCATATGCATAAGGAAAGAAAGAGTTTTAATAAAAACTTTGTTTTTATGGGTTAGATTATTATTTAACAAAATTGTTTAATTTTTCTGGCGTTTTTATGGTATTATCGACCTGCTGATATTGTTGACCTGCTGAAGACCACTTTCCCCGAAAATCTTTGTCATTCTTGGCAACTTTCCTTGTTTCCTTGGTTTCCCTTTTGACCTAACCCCCTGTCTTTCAATTGACCTGGGTATTCTGAACAGTTTTGAGAATTTGTTTTGCGAGACACCATAAACACATTATTTTTTTTTATTACCACTCCAAGTCCTCTTTACTGTAATGACAAGAAGCTAAATCATACCAAAAGAAAATGAAAACCACATGGTGTCTTAACAAACTCTTTAATGTAAATTTCCGAGTTTATTGTTCACGACTAGCCTCCTATCGCCACAGCCTTATATACAGGGTATTTTTTTTTTTTTGCGTTACAGAACTTTGAACTGGCTTTATTGGATATATAATTTTATGAAATTAATGCTTAAAAATCGCCCCGGTAGGTGAGTAGATAGCGTGCTCGCCTATCATGCGGGGGTCGTGGGTTCGATTTCCACCAGAGGCTATGGTCTGTCGCTGCAAAAACCAGCCAAATGGTATTTGACACCCGGCTTATCCCTGGAACCAAAATTAGAATACCAATTTACTTTGTATTGTAATTAATATAAATAAATAAATAATGCTTAAATATGATTTGAACCATGTGGCCGCTACGGCTGGCTCGTACAGAGCGCAATCTGGAACTCCAATGTTCACACACTTTTCGCAGCATTTGCGGCCGTATTTTGCCAATAACTCGTCGAGAGTTTCGGTTCCAGATGTTAAATAGTCTCTGGTTTATCGGCATAGACAAGGACTTTACATAACCCCAAAGAAAATAACCCAATGGGGTTAATCACACAATCTTAGTGGCCAATTAACAGGACCATTACGTGAAATTTTTCGTTCGTCAAAAATTTCTTTGAGTAAATTAATTGTACCGTGCGCTGTGTGGCATATGGCTCCGTCCTGTTGGAACCACATATCAGCAAGATTAATGTCAGCTAATGGAGGTACGAAAAAACTTGTAATCATTTCTCTATACCTTTCACCGTTGACTGTAACATTCTGCCCATCATCGTTTTTGAAGACATATGGGCCAATGACTCCGGCGGCCCATAAAGCGCACCAAACAGTGGATTATCTTCACTTCAAATGCGACAAATTTGCTTATTTAAATACCCATTCAACTAAAAATGAGCTTCATCGCGCATACGCTTTAATTCTTGTACAAGTTGAATCGTAAAAGCTCGTAAGCCAAGATTCTTTCTTAAAATCTTCCATAAAATGGATGCACACATCCACATTTGCTGAGAATGGCGCTGAATATATCGAAGTGGGTCTTCTTCGACGCTTTGCTGTACAGCGGCTACAGCTTGTTCGGTGTGCACTCTTCGGCATCTTACGGGATGCATATTATCATTAAGAGTAAACGTGGTGTGAAAACGATCCATAGTTATACGAAATAGCCGCTCTGATGGACGATTGTATTTGTTATATAATGGACAAAGTTCATGATAAGTTTGGCCAACAGCTGCATTATATTGATAGAAAATTTCAACAATTATCCAGCATTGCTCTCGTACAAGGTTTATTCGTGATGAAATGGCAAACCAAATTAAACAAAAAGCAAGTATCAGCTGTTAAATCGGTTATCAAATAAAGCAGTGTTCCCAACTCAAAGTTGTGAACCTAAAAAAAACAACTTTAGCTTATCATACCAGGAATTTTCAAGGAAATTTGGACTGCTTTTTTGGCTTAAACCTTTCTTCAACATTCCTCCATGAGTTTGTTGTGTAAAACTTCTGCGCTGAAAGCTGTGAAAGGCTGGCTAAAACATAGATCTTGTCGTCCATGATGAAGCAATTAAACTTATCAATAATAACTTAGTTTACGTACTTCTTATTCGCTTGCAATTTTGAAATTGATAAAAGCGTCGAGCGAAGAAATTTAAAAAGCTTAATATTCTGTTTTTTTTTTTTTTCTTTGAGTGACTTTCAAAATATTTTTTAAGTCTAAAGTAGTGAACAATTTTTTCAAACGCAGTCCTTAAGCGTTTGGATGTGCGTCTAGTGCAAACTTGGTCCTCTAGAGATGTATCAAGAATTGGTCAGCACCGTACTACTCGTTAGACCGAGAATATCGCTGTTCTGGCCGAGGACGTCCGAGAAACAACGATTCAAACAATTTAAAATTAGCAGACATTCATTGCTACGAATTTAGGTGAACGATCTGAAGATGTTTCCATATAAAATGCAAACCGTTCACCAATTACTGGGTGTTGAAGACAATTTACTTCCACGTTCTTTTATACCTGTTGTAAGAAGCGGACGTTTTCGTATCCCATTTCCACTTAAGTGAGTAAGTGAATAAACAAAATTTGCGATTCTAGGGCATTTGGTGAGGCATTTACAGTGAAAAAGTGATTGGCCTTTATCTTTCTGAGGATGCCGATGTGAACGCTAAAGACAAATGTTAAACGAGTTTTTTGTCGCGAGTTGCTGAATTGACAATTGTTGCTTCCAACAGGATAGAGCATCCGCTTACATAGCTCGTAGCTCGGGAAACGAGGGAGATTTTGAAGCACGAATTTCTGTGTCGTGTGATCTTCAGCAGATTTGGCGATTCAGACTAACCGGCCAGAACTGACGGCACCAGACTTCTTAGGGGCTTCTTGAAATCTTACATTTACCACAAAAAATCACTAATCTTACAAGTCTTGATAGAAAACATTGAAAAATAAATCAACAATTTTAAGCCAAATGTTTTGGGACCATCAACTCAAAAGGCATCAGCTCAGGAGATGGCCATTTTACCGATATCATTTTCCCAAATTAATGACAATTTTATACCTTCAAATAAACTTTCCGTGTAAAACCGAGCCCAATTTTTTTTTGTCATTTCTAACCAAATGCCAATAAAATCACATTATAACTTTACTTTTCCCCCACCTTGTAGACGAGTCAAGCGTTCTTCTTTATAATTTCAGAAACGTTCTGAATGAATGAAATTAATACATTCGTTGCATCTTATTTTTGTGTAGCATATCGAAAAACATAATGAAATATTTAAATACTACTGGAATTTTTTTTGTCACAGTATATAAACAAACAACAACAGGTAACTAGAGTTTTGTACTAAAAAGCAAGGGGAATTTATTGGGATTAAGGAATATTTGATATAGTTTCAACAGTGATAGGGACTTCCCAATATACATACAACATTATTACCAACCAATTGTTTTAATTAAATCTTAATATTATGTTGTGTAGTTAGAGCCTTATGGACTTATTCTATCAGGTGTACAAATAAGTTTCCGTTGTTTGACAAAAGATCGCGCCACAGGAAAGTTTAAATAAATTTTCAGATGTTAAAAAAACGTCATTTCTTCAGGTTGAATATCTGTCAACAACATAACCTTGAAATATTAGTGAATTTGTTAGCAGAATCATATTTTTTTTACCGTGCTCATCAATTGATTGTAGAAGAAGCATATGGTGAGGCTGCCTTAAGCAAGAGAAGTTGTCGTGAGTGCTTTAAAAAATAAAAGAACAGTGAATTTGACATCGAACCAAAGAACGTAGCGGAAGTACGAAAGAGTATGAGAACGCGGAATTGGAAGCATTAATGGATCAAGAAGAACTTGCACTAACATTAGGAGTGACTCAAAAAGAAATTTCGCATCGTTTAAAACCATTGGGAATGTTTCAAAAACAAAGAACTGACGCCGAAAAACGATGAACGCCGATTAGTCACATGTGCAATGCTGCTTGTCAGGTACAAACGAAAGGAATACCTGCACCGTATAGTCACTGTGGAAGAAAAATGAATCCAATATGATAACACAACAAGGAAGAAATCATAGGGACCACATGGACCATGCTTCAACATCTACAGCTAGGTAAAATATTCATGGTGAGATCAGCCTGAAGTCGTGTACCATCAGTTTCTCAAACCGAAAGAAACCATTACTGGGGCTATCTACCAAACATAGTTAAAGTGATTGAGTCGTACACTCAGGCATGATAATGCTCGTCCAAATGTAGCGGTGCCCGTCAAAACCTATTTTGAAATACCAAATTGGGAAGTTGCCAGACATTGCTTCTTTGTTTCGATCGATGACACATGGCCTGCTTAGACATATGAAGACACCAAAAATAGGATCGATTTAGCCTCAAAAGATGAAGCATTCTTCCGGCGCGGAATCCTTATACTGCCTGAAAGATAGGGAAAAGTAGTGGCAAGCGATGGACAATACTTTGAATAAAACATAAGGTTTTGTACTTTCACTTTTCGATGAAAAAAAAAAACAATAAAGAGTAATAAATGCGGCTGTACCGAATCTTTAATACCCTCCAACCGTATTCTAAACAAAATATTATAACCAAGGTTCATGTGAACGTTCACATATACAAAAGAAAAACAAAAACAACAGGCAAACAAAAATGTGTATGCATAGCTGATACACTTGTTCTGTTACGTATAAACATTTCTCATTATTTTTAGTTTTTTATCTGTTTGGTCTAGAGGCTACAAATTATAACGAACATTTTAAGACTAATAAGTGCGACCCAATCGACCTATTGCGGATAGGAGAATGTTTTCAACAGATAGACAGACAGACAGCGTCAGATCGACTTCTCCTTTTATAAGGATCAAAAATATATAGTTTATGGGGTCGCCAGAATTTATTTCAATGATTAACTAACGGATTGGGAAACTGATATATACCCTCTGCACAGTGGTGTGGAGGGTATAAAAACGATGGAAACTTATTTATACACCTGATATAAAACATAAAGTAACACTATAATGGGAAATTTATATGAAAAAAATTAAAAAAAACTTAAAAAATTAAGTTGTTCACATAGATTTTGAGCGTTTCTTTACGTTTCATTTTATAGCATGAGCCCATTAATTTTTTGGTGAAATTTTTTTTTTTTTTTTTTTAATTTAAAAAAAAAATATTCTATATTAACATCAAATTTTACTGTAATTTTTTTTGACTATACTCAACTCAACTTACCTGAGAATCTTCCGAATCTTGTCGGGTATCTAATAGTGTATTCAAAGAACTATTTACATCCTCATCAATATCAATTGGTATAACAGCACCCATACCTTCACGTTGTATCTGCTGTAAATGATCTTCCGATTTACTCGTTCGAAATCCAGCTGAATCACATTTGCGTACAACTTGACCATTATGGCGACGAACAACACCAGCGGAAGATGACTCCAGTTGACCTGTAGCACCAACACCACTTACACCGGCTAAATTTGAGGGCTCCGGACTGGTGGGTACAGAATTAGCCGTTTCCTTTTCGATTAGGGGGGTAGATAGCGATATAGGTGAGGTGGGTACCGAGAAGGATGTCTCATCTTGTGATGTATTATTACCACCAGCCCCAGCATGACCCATTGTAGAGGAAGATGAAGAAGCCGAACTGCGTGGATTACGTACACAGTCTACAGTGTCTTGGGGATTACGTTGTTTATATCTTAAGGCCGCTTTTTGCTTTAAAGCTTTTAAACGTTGTTTGGTAGAAGCTGAAGCTACAGAATTCGAAAAATCTTCTTCATCTAACTGCTCTTCGTCCTCATCGTCGCCGTATTGCATAAGACATTGACGATCACTAGCCTCATCATCAGCTTGTTGACTAATACCCATACCACCACCGATACCACCACTGTTATAGGTCTCCAAATTCGTAATATCATAATGGGTCTGATCTTCTTCGTTTTCTTCTTCGGCGGCATAACGATCGTACTGGTCACCATCTGGTTCTTCATCTTCATTTCGATAGTATTCATATGATTTGTTTGGTGGCTGTTTTCGTGTCTGATAACGTTTATGCTTTTGTAGATAATGATGGTGTTTCCTATGATGATGTAGACGCTTACGATGATCATGGACTTCATCATTCTCCTCATCCTCATCATCATCTTCATCGCCATCTTCTTCTTCCTCCTCCTCCTCTTCGTCCTCCCCTTCGTCACGTTCCAATTCTTCACAGAGTAGTAAGGTGTCATTGGTTAAAGAATCTTTACGATTGTTATAACTGTTATTAATACTTTCACGTTGTTGATATTGCTGCTGTAGTTCTTGGTGTTGGTGTTGCGCCTGCGCTTGATTTTTACGAAAACGTGATTTATCTTTATTCTTCAATTCTGCAGAATCAGTACTATTTGTGTGTGTAGGTGAATCCTGTGAAGACGACGAAGTGGGTGATGATTCTCCGGAGGCTTTTGGAGCCAGGGCTCCATTAGCTCTGGCTACAGCCGCACGGTTTGGTGAATCTCTAAGGGAATCTACTTTTTTCGCTTGTGCAGGTAATAGATTGCTATTTTGTGGTGTCCGTGAAAGATTCAATATCAAATCTCCAGTCATCATAAAAGCCTCAAAGCGTGGTGCTTTGGCAGCTGGCTGGGGTGGTGCTGAATTCGGTTCATGTTCTCTCTCCTCTAATGAATGTCCTGATATTCTTGTTTGCCGTGTTGTATTGCCACTATAGCTATTTGAATGTTGTAAGTTATGCGGACCCATGACATTATTACCATTGGTTGCATTGGCCACGGTTGAATAATGATTACTGCTACCTGACGTAGCCGCAACAGCAGCGTTGGCGTTAGCAGCTATTAAACCTTTTGTGGGAATTTGTGATGGTCTTGGTCTTTTATGTTGTGGTGACTGTTGTAGTTTCTGTTGGGTCGGACATTTTAAGGCCTGAGGTATTCTAGAAGGGCGACTTGTCGGTGAGGTGGCTGTTGTTGTTGATGTACCAGTTCCGGCACCACTGCCACCGCCTCCACCTAGACCTTCAATGATTTGTATTTTAGCCGAAGAAGCCGAAGAACTACGACTGTGATTTGTTGTCGACGCTTGACGTTGTGGCAAGTTTGTGGGTGATTTATAACGTGTTGCGGCGGGTGAACTAGATGTTGGTAATTGTTGTTGATGTATCGTATAATTGTGCGTTGTCGTATCGTAATGTTGTTTATTGGCAGCTTCGTGATGGTGATAATGTTGAGGTGATGTTGTTGTGTGATGATATTGCTGGTGATAATCGTAATTATTTGTTGGTGGCTCTATATCTATATAATGGGGGCTTTTTGTATTGGCTAATTGTTCTTTAATGCGTGCTTTTAATTTTGGATCTGCAGTTACGGAAAGTAAAATATATATTTAGATTTTTCTTGTTTTTCTTTTTAATTGTTAGATTCTCACCTCTTTTTAGTTCCAATGTTACTAAATCTTCAGATAGTCTTAAACATTTTAACACTTCCTTCGTTGTATAGCGATGAACATCGGTGCCGTTTACTTTCAAGATCACATCACCTGCTTCAACCTGTTGAAGATAAGAAAAATAATTTGAATAAGTAAAGATCTTTATTTTATTTTTAAATCTAGATTTGATATTATTTTTCATAAAAAAATAATATATAAAAATTTTTATTAGATCATATTAAACATATATACAGTGAGGGACAGTACAATAGGAACTTTTAACAATACAAAAAATTGGATCATAAAATTAAGAACTCTTATTATTTTGTATGTTTCATTTATTTAAAAAAGAAACATATTAACAAAAAATACGTTAACTTCAGAAAAAATTTCAATACTTAAAAGTACTGATTTCTATGCTGTTGACTAAACATTGGAAATTAAACAATCCAAACAGTACAGCAAAAAATTTTAAATGGGAAAAGACAACGTAGCTAAACGAGTGAAGAATTCAATATACTAACAAAGCAATTTTAAGAGGAAAAAAACTATACTCGTTTATAACTCATCGAAATAGATTTCGGACACCCCATAAACTATATATATTCTTGAACCTTATAAAAGGAGATGTCGATCTAGCGATGTCTGTCTGTCTGTCTTGAAAACATTCTCCTATCCGTAATAGGTCGTACTAACGGGTGATTTTTTTGAGGTTAGGATTTTCATGCATTAGTATTTGACAGATCACGTGGGATTTCAGACATGGTGTCAAAGAGAAAGATGCTCAGTATGCTTTGACATTTCATCATGAATAGACTTACTAACGAGCAACGCTTGCAAATCATTGAATTTTATTACCAAAATCAGTGTTCGGTTCGAAATGTGTTTCGCGCTTTACGTCCGATTTATGGTCTACATAATCGACCAAGTGAGCAAACAATTAATGCGATTGTGACCAAGTTTCGCACTCAGTTTACTTTATTGGACATTAAACCAACCACACGAATGCGTACAGTGCGTACAGAAGAGAATATTGCGTCTGTTTCTGAGAGTGTTACTGAAGACCGTGAAATGTCGATTCGTCGCCGTTCGCAGCAATTGGGTTTGTGTTATTCGACCACATGGAAGATTTTACGCAAAGATCTTGGTGTAAAACCGTATAAAATACAGCTCGTGCAAGAACTGAAGCCGAACGATCTGCCACAACGTCTAATTTTCAGTGAATGGGCCCTAGAAAAGTTGGCAGAAAATCCGCTTTTTTATCGACAAATTTTGTTCAGCGATGAGGCTCATTTCTGGTTGAATGGCTTCGTAAATAAGCAAAATTGCCGTATTTGGAGTGAAGAGCAACCAGAAGCCGTTCAAGAACTGCCCATGCATCCCGAAAAATGCACTGTTTGGTGTGGTTTGTACGCTGGTGGAATCATTGGACCGTATTTTTTCAAAGATGCTGTTGGACGCAACGTTACGGTGAATGGCGATCGCTATCGTTCGATGCTAACAAACTTTTTGTTGCCAAAAATGGAAGAACTGAACTTGGTTGACATGTGGTTTCAACAAGATGGCGCTACATGCCACACAGCTCGCGATTCTATGGCCATTTTGAGGGAAAACTTCGGAGAACAATTCATCTCAAGAAATGGACCGGTAAGTTGGCCACCAAGATCATGCGATTTGACGCCTTTAGACTATTTTTTGTGGGGCTACGTCAAGTCTAAAGTCTACAGAAATAAGCCAGCAACTATTCCAGCTTTGGAAGACAACATTTCCGAAGAAATTCGGGCTATTCCGGCCGAAATGCTCGAAAAAGTTGCCCAAAATTGGACTTTCCGAATGGACCACCTAAGACGCAGCCGCGGTCAACATTTAAATGAAATTATCTTCAAAAAGTAAATGTCATGGACCAATCTAACGTTTCAAATAAAGAACCGATGAGATTTTGCAAATTTTATGCGTTTTTTTTTAAAAAAAAGTTATCAAGCTCTTAAAAAATCACCCGTTACTTAGGCTTAAAATGTTCGTCTTAATCTGCAGCAGTTTGGTACTGCATTTGGAACCTCTAGGTCCAATAGCCGAGGAATGACGTATGTAAATGTAAAGCATTTTTTGATTGCTTCTTGCTTGTTTTGTTTTTTGTTGTAGATGTGGGCAACAACAAGCAAAAAAATGTGTATGCATCGCTAATAAGCAAACAAACAAAAATGTAATTGTATGTGTTTACATTTATGCTGATTGTATTTCATAATTGCTTTCAATTAAAAAAGCACGAAAATACCAAAAAAAAATTTAAGTATCTTATTAATTTTAAACATCATTGCCATGATAATATGAATCAAAGATACTCTTACTTGTTTTTTTTTTTTTTTTTTTTTTAATTAAGTAAATAAAAAAAATAAATAATATATGTGTTCATGACATTCAGTGGAAACTTTGTGAAAAATATTCTATGAATAAAACCATAATTTCAGAATTATCAGGATATATCGTGAAAGAGGTACGGTGACGACTCAACATTAAGGTAACATCAACATTAATAGTAAGAAAGTTTAAGAAATGTTCAAAAATGATACCTAAAACTATGTGCTGAAACTGCTTCCCGACGTGTAATTGAGACTGATCTTGGTTGCTATCGTCCTGTGAAGAAACCCCTGATATCAGAACAAAATCGTCTGGCTCGCAGTAATCACGATAAAGAACATATAAACTGGCCAGGACGGAATTGGAATACTGTTCTCTTGTCAGGTGAGACCAAGCTGAATTTAAGAGGCCCATGGCCTCTGATTGAAGAACGCTTGTATTACGAACAAATGGAAAAAGACCCAAAATATACAAATAAAACTGTGAAGATTGGCGGTGGTATTATGGTATGGGGTTGCCTTTCGGGCCAAGGAATTGGTCGAATTCATGTAGTAAGAGACTCTACCTGGAATTGAATGCGGGCAAATTCTAAATGACTTACCCCCGTATTCATAATGAAAAGTTAGCTGCTGCTTACATGTCGCGCTCAACGAGGTTCTTACAAGTCATAGTCATAGTCATAGCACATAGTTTATTCATAATCAATTCTTTGTTGTCATCTAATAGCTTTAAAAACAACTCTGAAATTTGTAATGCCACCATATTTTTTGCATTAATGCCACCTGATATAGTGAAAATCAACTCTGTTTCAGTCCTTCATTTTTTAAAATTAATATTTACAAGTGTTAAGTTTACGACAAAATTATTTTAATTTAAAAATTATGTAAAAAAAAAAAAATGTTTAAAAGATCCGCAAAGAAAAAATATTTATTTGCACTTAAAAATAATTTATATATTTTGTTTTGCTTAGTTTGACACACATCAGCTGTTAACATACTTAGTCAGTGTTTGAAAGGTTGTTGATCTGAGTTTAGCAAACGCAGCAGCAAGTGCATTATAAATAATACTCATGCTAGATACTGCATAACTTTTCATTATGAATACGGCCGTTAATGTTTACATACGTGGAGGAAAATATGGCCCTAGTCTGGAAGTTCCAACATGACAATGGATAAAAACACACCTCCAAAGTTGGAACCGAATGGCTAAAGCAGTTAGTATTTTGGAATGGCTAACCCAATCTCAATCCCATAGAAAATCTATGGGAAATTGTAGATCGAAAAATACGGACACGAAATTACACAAACAAGACAGATCTCACATAGCCAGTTAATGCAGAGTGTCAAAAAAAATGTCAATGAATATCATCATCAATTTAATTGACTCCATGCCTCGGCGCTGTGAAGCTGTACTAAAAAATAATGTATAGCCAACAAAATATTGAAACCAAAAATAGAGGGAAAGTTTTCAATTAATGTATAGTAAAGGTTTCTAATGTTGTGTCAACAGCATAAAAATTAATGTGCCAACAGCATCTATAACATTAATAGGCAAGGCGATTCCTTGTGACCGATGTAAGTTTCACAGTTTTACCCCCATTTTGACAACAAATTTATCATTTGAAAGGTATTTCTTTTTAGCTGTTACCCAAATTTACAGATTTTCATCGTCTGGAATAATTTTTTGGAGTTATGATCGTTTAAAGTTGATACTAACACATACATCTTCTAAAACGGCTGGGAATATTCAGGCGGGTGACACTGTGAAGTCTGATTTTTGATTTTCGGTCTGTGGGCGGAGGGGCGTGGCAAAATCCAATTTTCATATTGTACCACCAATGACATACATATATTTATTTTTTGTTGCTTTTTTTTATTTTATTTTTTGAAAGCCGTTGTCATGCTTTTCAAAACGAGATATCAAACTCTTAAATCGGTTATGTAGTTCCGAAGATATTTACAAAAAACCTATGTTAATAATGATCCAATATAAAATTTTACAACTTTCGAAATGTTGCATTCAAAAATCCGAGTTTTCGGTTTATTTACAAAATATTTGCATCATTCGATAACACAAGATATTCCGCGCTTAAGCTGCGTTCACACTACGTGTTTTGCTTGTGTTTTTCTTAGTTTTTTAACACGTGTAATTTGTACACATAGTGTGAACCCTTTCAAACATTGTTTATGTACAAAACATTTTGCAAGACGTATGTAAATTTTTCAATTAGAGCAGGTTCTATTTTGGCAAGACAAACATATGAAAATACAACACTGCTTGTGGCGAAAGAAAAAAAGAGTAAATTATAAAGATTAATATTGAAAGAAAAATAAATTGTTTAATATTAATTAACAATTAAAATATATATAAAATATATAACTTTATTTTTAACAATTAAATCAGCTGTTGTTTACATTTAGAGGTTATGTCATACGGAAATACATATGTACGTTTGAACGCAAAAATTATGAATCATATGTAAAACGCGAATTTTGACACACACACGGAATTAAGTATGGATCGTAAAACTGAATTTACATATGGAAAATACACATAGTGTAAACACACCTTTACTAAGGTGCAACATTGTACAATAAGTTAAAAATCTATATATATATAAATATGAATGTGTGTTTGTTTGTGCTTCATAGGAGGCCAAACCCCTGAACCGATCTTCCTGAAATTTTCAAAGCGTGTTAGTGTGACTCTGGAAGGAATAACAGCCTATAAAAATTTTTGATTGGACAAAGGGGCGGTGCCACGCCCTTATAACCCAAAATTTGAAATCGTCATATCTCGGGAATTTTTTGACCTACAGTGGTCATATTTGGTACATATGGTATTGGCATGAATAGAAATACATGCCAGAAGAAAAGTAGGCGGGACCACGCCCCTTTTAGAAAAATAAAAAATCGTAAATCTTCTAAACTACTGGAAGGATCGTCATGAAATTTTCACAAAAGGATATTTTTGCGAAATAATAAGTCCTTAACTATATAAAGTTGTTAGTGGGCAAAGGGGCGTGGTCCCGCCCATATAACCCAAAATTTAAAATCTCGGCCATTTTTTAACCTACGGCGATGATATTTGGTATATATCATATTGAAATTAATAGAAATAGTACTACAAGAAAACTGGGCGGGAGCATGCCCTTTTTAGAAAAATTAAAATCCATAATAACTTCTATTAAGCCCTTGACTATATAAAGTTGTTAGTGCAATAATTAATTCTAAATTAAATATATAATATTTTGTTTATGTATAAATATATTTTTTTTATTTTATTTTATTTTATAACGATGAGGGGTAGCGAAGCACACCGGGTTCAGCTAGTATAATTATACAATGCTATGCGTGTGTTTATTAAATTTGTTAATGTGTTTGTGTTAATGTGTTGAGTTTGTTTTCTTCGTTTAAAATCTGCTAGTAAAAATTAATACTTTTCGTTTCGTTATTTGTTTTCTGAAGTTAAGCTATTTTATGTTAATATTTTTTTCTTTTTTAAATATATAAAATATATAAATCATTAAATGAATAAGATTTTTTAATTTTATGATCCGATTTTTTTGTATTGAAAGTTTCCATTATCTCTGTTCGTTTACGTGATAATTTGTACAAATTTTCACAAAATTTACTGGATCCTGTTCGTTTACTTCAAAAACCCAGTAAAGGAGAATAAATGAGAGCTTAAAGTGACAGTTCATTTTTTGAAAACTAGTTTTTACTGGATATATTTTTGCCAGTAAGAATTAGCAAACAAGAAAAAACATATGTTTGAAAAACACATGATTGAGTTTTCTGGTAAATAAAGCAAAAATACTACAATTCTATTTTGTGCAAAAATTTTAAATAGTAATTCTGAGGAAAATAACGATAGAAGAAGTAAGTAAATATTCAGGTTTCATTAATTTTAATCTTTTAAAACCGGTTCCTGCCAAAAAAAAAAAAAAAAAAAATATGTGTATCTGCCAATTTCTTTCATAATAAATGTTTTTTTTTTTTCAAAAGCAATAGGTAATGATATTAGTTTCAATGAATATTTTTACATGTTAAATAAATTCTAAATTCTTCTAATTAAGGTATATTTCTTTTTTTAATTTAGAGTTTCACTTCTTCACTTTTAAATGAGTTTACAATCAGCTGTTTCTATGAGCTTGCAAATTCTTACAAATTGTGTTTGAGAGCTAATTTTTCTTACTCTCTGAAATTTCAGTTTTTATTGGGAAAGTAAACGAACAGAGCTATTCTATTGTCACTCACTGTTCATAATTTGTTTTTGCTTCTTCTTCTTTACATTCAGCTGTGTTTACAATCACCTGTTTCTATTTACTGGGTAATTGTCAAAAATTTTGTTTATTAGTGTTTTTGAGAGAGAATTTTTTCGTTCTCTCTGGTATTCCGTTTCATGCCGGTTTTTACTGGGAAAGTAAAAGAGCACAGCTGATGTTTAAATTTTAGTTAAAACATTAAGACAAAAGTTTTATTATATTTGTAAAGCATCTCTGCAAATAAAATGACCTTTATTATACAATATAGTAAATATAACGTGAACCTAATACTACTCTCATAGAATTAAACACCAAAAACAACTGCACTATGAATTGATTTTTGTAGTGGCAGGAATACATATGTACTTAGTTTACGAAAAGAGCTTATATTTCAGTTTTTATGCGTGATTTATATTGATTTTTTCTTATAGCAAATATAATTGCTAGAAGTAAATATTATATAATAGATATTTCAAGAAACAATACATACTACATATTACATATGTATGTATGTAGTAAACTTTTTGACACCAAACGAAAACAAAAAGCACTTGATATCGCAGAGATGTCTAGAAAATGCATAACAAAAATATAGATTGAAAGCTTTTTGAATGAAGACATAAATTCAAAAATTACTAACAATTTTCAAAGTAAAAACAGGGTGTCTTGTTAAAAATCGTAAAAAATGTCAATACAAAAAAAAAATTGCTAAAACAAAAATGTCGGCGTAACTTTCAGATCAACCTTCAAGCTTTTAAGTGATGAAATGTGATCTATATGAGGGCACCTACTTAACTTATAAGGAGTGAGATCGAAAAATCTCAATACGCAGTTTTCCTCTTATCTTTTTTCGCAAGCATTATGTAATTTTTTTTGATCCAGTTATCCTCGAAAAATATGTCAGTTATATTTAATGACAACCCTGTTCATTTGTTGATAGTTTGATTAAAATGAGTGATGAAATAGAAGTATGAGCTGAAATTATTAAATATTATCAACAAAATCCAACTTGGTCCCAAAAATGTTGGCCAAAGAATCAAAGATCTGCCGTCAAACTGTTTCCAATGTTATTAGAAAGCATCAGAAAAATTTGACCCTTGAGAGGAAGAGAAAAAGGTGTACATGGATGTTTGTATAGCCAAAGAAGTAGAAAGCATATTGAAAAGAGCTCCCAACACATCCGGTAGAAAAGCAGCTTGGTTAACTCAGTGCTCGGACTATTTGAAAAAGTCAAATACGGCACACGGAAATTGAAATCATGTTTCATAAAAAATACTCCTGCTGCATAACGAATGACGAAAAGTACACTACCGTCCACGGTGACAAATACTACCTCTTCTCCTTGAATTTCAGATGTTCATTTCTTTATTTTTCAATGAAAACTCTTCAACTGTTCAATGAAAACTCTTTTACTATTTACTTAAATATTTGAAACTACACTTTATTATTAACCCTTTCACGACCGAACCTAAACTGCTGGAAAATTTTTATTTTCTTTTGCGGATTCGTACTTAACGACCCAACATTTCTAAATAAAAGTGTCGTCAAAAAAAAATTTTTTTTTCAATTCCGTCAAGGAAAAAATCCATGGGACATAAATATATATCCCATTGGTCGTCAACGGTCAAAATTAGTGAGCAACTAATTTACTCCGCTCAAAACAAGTCAGTGATTTTTGTTTTTATTTTTTACATTAATAACTGTAGTTTTGATTTTGTATTTGTTGTAAATTTTTAAATATACTCTAGATCACAGAGAATCGATTACTACTTTTTTAGTTTGTACTAAAAATGGAAAGGAAAATCGGACAAACGCAATATGTTTCTTTTTTAAAAAACCTTTTTGTTTCACAAAAAACCGTAATTGCTTCGAAGGTTACCATAAATGATTTTGTTTTTTGAGATATTTAGAATTAACCTTTTTCTAAGTCTTTATTTATAGTTTAATTAATTGTTGATTTAATACTATGAATTTTTTTAATTTAATAAAAATATAAAATTATAAAACATCTTTTTTAGCATTGACGACATTTGACATATATGTATGTCCCGTACTGAATTTTGTTGAATAATAAACCGATTCCAAATATTTTGGTGTTTCTGGAAACCATAAATACTGGTCCATGTTATATCAAAATTTTAATGTTTTTGGTTCAATAAAGTCCGAATTAATGACATCCAAATATGATTAAAAGAAAAACATAATTTTCAGAATTTGGGGTCACCGTCCTAGGTCCTGAGAATACATGTGCCAACTTTGTTGGTATGGTCTGAAAGCTAAAACTATCCTCTGCCGACTCAAGTCAGCTTTAAAAAAATCGGTTGGAAAATGTGGAAAATATAAGAAAAAAAAAATAAAAATGGGACATATATATCTCATTGGTCGTGAAAGGGTTAAATTTTAGATTCATCAATGTGACCATCTCCATTCGCATAATTTCACGACATAGTCTTGGCATCCTTTGAATCAATTTGTTCAAAGTTTTTGAATTGATCTGGTTCTATGCTTCCCGTAGTTTATTACCCAGGTCTTCCTTAGATGTAGGGCATGTAGTTCGAACCTTTCTGCTCAATTCATCCCACAGTTACTCTATAGGATTGAGGTCGGGTGATTGTGGTGGCAATTCTAGGTTCCAGCTGGTTCATGGGTCTCTAAATACTGCTTAAAAATTTTTTGCTATATGGTCATTATCTTGCTGAAATATGAATTTCCGAGCCACAATTCTTAATGCAGTGACCATGCAATGATATTTCAGGATAATTTTGTACTGGGATTTATCAAGCATTCCTTCGTTTCTACATAACTCGCCAATATTTTCACCTGCAAAGCAACAGTTCGGCGTGTTTGGCTGTTGGCACTAGCATGCATCCGACCACGTTCTCCATTTCAAACTTCGATTCATCGGATCAAAGGAACCTTGCACCAAACGGTGAACGCCAAGTTTTCATATTTTTTTACCCCAATCTAATCTTTTTCTTATATTTTGTGGCGTAGAAGTTTTTTCAAGGCGCTATAAGGCGTGGTTTTACTGGGGCCTAATTTTCACAGTCGTAAGCGAACGTATTTTTATTCGAACGTGCTAAATTTTGTACTTTTAAGATTTTCTTATACGATAACGAATAATATGTAATGAAATTTTTGACTGATTCTGGAATTCGATAACGAGTGGGATTCGTTAACAAAATGGCATACAAAAAAGGTTTTTCCCAATTGAAGTAATTTAACTCTAGTTCGTATAAAGTATATTATTCTTGGGATAACAAAACACGTGTTAAATAAATGTCCTCTAAGTTGACAATACGCCCTGTATACAAACAACCAGCAGATACCACAAATTGATATGTGTAATCGTAACAAAAATGTTTTTCTTTGACTTTATAACCTGGGTGGAGAAGGGAGATTGTTTTTTTTTTTTTATTTTATTCAATATAACTACACTATAGATTATTGATGGTATGGAGAGATGGATGATTGGGATATATGCCAAAATCACACAAACACTCTCACATTGAAAAGTGTAGTTGGTATATATGTATTGTGGTTTGATTTTGTTTTCCAATAGCGGTTACTAGCTATAGTTGTTGAAACTTATTGTTGTTGTTTTTGTTTTTGCTGTAACGTATAACTTAGATAATCATATTATATGCTTTTATAGATTTTTGTTATTATTGTTTATCGCACTACACTTTAAGAATTTTTTTTTAGCATTTCCCCTTAGAAAATATAATTTTTATAATGAAAATAATTCTGAATAATTTCTTATTGAAATAATTCAGTACATAATAAATTTTGTCATTTGTCTTAATCTTCAATCCTATCTAAAGAAAAAATTAACCTCCGGGGTTTATACAGACCAAAATGTATATGTATTTTAATTAAATATCTGTTTTCTTTAAAAGTTTTATTATCTTCATATTTCTTACGCTAATCACTGACTCACTGACCCTGTACCGCCGTTTGAATAATATTTAAGTTCATAAAATTATCACTCATGCGTCTATGTATTATAAATAAAGTACTTTTTCTTAAATAAGTCCGTTTTCTTAAATAAGTACATTTTCTTAAAAAAAATAACCTTTCTTTAAAAAAGTATCGATTCGTAAAAAAGTATCTTTATTTAAAAAGTAAATTTTCTTGAAAAAAATAAGTTAAAATATCTTAAAAAAGTACCATTTCTTAAAAAGTATATTTTCTTTAACAAAGTTCCTTTTGTTAAAAAAAATAACTTTCCTTAAAAAAAATTTTTTTTCTTTAAAAAAAAGTACCATTTCTTCAAATAGTACATTTTCTTAAAAAAGTTTATTTTCTTAAAAAAGTAAATTTTCTAAACAATTTACCTTTCCTTACAAAAGTACCTTTTCTTAAAAAGGACCTATTTTTAAAAAGAAAATTTTCTTGAAAAAGTATATTTTCTTTAAAAAAATAGCTTCTTTAAAAAAAGTACCTTTTTTCAAAAAGTAAATTTAAAAAAAAAATATTTTTTAAGTACATTTTCTTAAAAAATATCGTTTCTTAAAAAAGTATCTTTTCTTAAAAAGTACGTTTTCTTAAAAAAGTAATTTTTCTTTAAAAAAAAAAAAAAAAAGTACCTTTCTTAAGAAAGTATATTTCAACGGCGTATACATATGTTTCAACGGACGTCGTAGACACCTTACAACTAACTAGTTCAATTATATTTTCAAATGATAAAAATAAGATAAAAAAAAATTTAACTATATTTCCGATAATCAAAAACTGATAAATTTGATGCGATTTGTGCATTTTGAAAAAGTAGTACTATTAAAAGAGAACATAATCGAAATATTTGTGTACACGGCTTTGAAAAAAAAATTTCTTTACATTTATTTAATAAAATAATGTTTATTTTTTTTTTTTTTTTTTTTTTTATAAAAGAGAATAATAATTAAAGCAGATTCGAGTGCAACTTTATTTTTCAACTTAGCCAATTAACAAACCAACACTTTTCTGGTTTATTATTATTGTGAATAAAGATAACAAACTCATTAACAAACACATAAACAAATTTAATAAACATACACATTAAGGTGGGTCGCATATGTATGGGGTAAAAATAATTATCGTATTTTCCTTTGGAATAGTGATAAAAAGTTGTATTTAATCGAAAAAACCCATTTGGTGAATTTTTACTTGAATATAATGTAATCTTCAATCCGCGCAACACATACAGAAGTTCTAATAATTTAAAAAAAAATGTGAGTGTCCAATTTATTGTTTTTATCATATAAAATATTAGAGAATGTACATGTAAGTTAAAGAAATATGCATTTTTACATTTTTCCTACATAATCTTTTTTGCTTTCGAATTTTGGCATAAGTTGTCTTGAAGCTAAAGTAGCTTTTATGGATCCATCTCTTGATTCTTTTTCACATAACGTTGAAGATACTTCCGTCACCAGTTTGACTGTTCGTTCAACGGCCTGCGTATGACAAGGCAGTTCTATAAAATATGGCGTCTTGTTCTCCAGACTTTGAATAAACGTGTGTAATTCTTCATTTACAATTTGTCGAAGAACAGGTGGCTCTGCAACAACATCTTCCCAAGTAATGATGTCATAATAATTTTCTGCATCGAAATTAATCTTAGGCACAGTAAATATACACGGATTCTCGCCTTTGTCTGTAGAACTTCTGGCTTTAATAATCCTTTCGACTGCGATTTCTCTCACTTTTTTTCATCGTCGCATAACATCGCCAAAAGAACGTTTTCTGTATGTGCAAAGAATGCGTTACGTTGAATTACTGGGTCAATAATTGTTTTTAATTGGATCGGAAGATATCGAGAGTATTTAATTAGTTTTTAAAAGTTTTTGGAGCCATGAATTACTTTTGAATGAGTGTTTATTTCAAACCAGATAGGAGCGTATACTTTAATCACAAATTCTGCCAATATCATCAAGTTTTCTGACGGGTTTTGTGTTGCTACATAAAGACGCAATATTCTATTCGCCTTTGTCAGCCATCGTGCATTTGACAACTTTCCTGGAGCTCTTAATGCTAAATCTTCAGGACAATTTCCATTTATTATAGCGTTTGTCATTTCATATAGATATTTTTGATCAGTGCTGATGTTTTCTGACTGAAGATCTGGAAGTTCACTTTGTATTATTTTATAAGATATAACTGGTAGTTTTTCACAGTTTTCTATCAATTTTCTGATGGGGCCAATGGAAGAAGAAGGTCCAATTGTAGAACCATCTAGTTTATTAAACAGGTGCCTAAGAGGCAATTCATTCAAATGAAACATACAATACAAATAATCCACTGCAGTGGGCGCTGAAGATTTTTTTCAAACAGCCTTATCACGCCATTATCTTTTCCTGTATTTACCAAAGTACCATCACATCCAATGGCCTCCAAATTATTAAGATGAATTTTTTTAGAAGTAGATCTTCCATGGATTCTTCTATACCTTTAGCAGCCAGGTTCGATGAGAACCGTAATATGTTCCTCCTTCACTTGCTGCCTATAGTTTTTTGCCCCATTTCGTACTATCTTCAGGGTTTTGTCCTATTGTTACAATAAAAATATAAAAAGAAGATTCATGGAGAATTTTATAAAATAATGAAATGCATGAATATTAAAATACCTTCCGCTCGTCAAATTATAATGCATTAATATGAATGTGCTCTTCATTACTCGAAAGCACAGCACGATTTTTATCCTTCGCCCGCCGAAGTCTCGATTTATCTATAACACCAACATCAGCTGATATGTCGTGTAATATAGCTGAAGCTATAGCTGACGCTGCTCTGTCTGAGACACCATAACGGTCGCAGGTGAGAGCCAAAGTTGGAAAACTGTTGTACTTTGTTGTTTGAGATTTCACATTTGGAAGATCAACATTTGGAAGCTTAATTTCTTCTAAGGAGCTGTTTGACTTTTCTGTTTCGGATGATTCATCGAAAGATGAAAATTGCTCCTGCTCTTTCATTGATTGATTAACGGCTGATTCAACGGTAGTTTTAATTGAGCGTCTACTTATCCTCTTTTGCAGTTTTGCTGTTTGCTTAGCATCGATACCGCCAATTACCATCTTTCTCTTAGTGCGTTGATCAATCAGAAACTGACGCTCTAATTGAGGTACCTTCCTCTCCTTTGGACAGCAACACGATTCAATTTGTTTGCATTTGCAAGAACATATATCAAAAATAAGTTTGATTTGGTGTAAGAATTCTTCTTTTGTGTTCTCACTTTTTAGCTTTAAAAACTTCTTACACTTTTCATGGTAATTTCTAATCATTTGGAGCACTCGTTTATGGCTAACTGTAGGAATTGAAGCCTTTGCCCATATATCCTCTATTTCAAGCGCAACTATCTCACATATTTCCAAAATCAAAGGCTCTTTCGTCGTTTGTTTTGACTGCTTTATATTAAATCTATGAAATTCATAGCATTTCATCACATCTTCAAAAGCTGGTAGTTCATTGCTAATAAACTGTTTTGCTTCACCAAATAGTGGGCAAATATAAATTTTTTCTTTACAAGCTGCTCTTGTTTCCATTATTTACAACCGACACTATCAATATTTATTTCACACTAAAATAGCTAGAGACAGAGAAATGTCTCGTGGCAATAATAAATTCAAAATAGTCCAAAAAGTACCGCTATGTTTTGTCAGCTCGTCGCCAATTTATATCATTTTTTTGGTTCTTTTCTCGTGTAGTCGAAATTAACAATAAGCATTTGCATTCATATGTATGTAATTATTAAGAAAAACGAATAAAACTTATTTGTCCATACATACATATGTACATATGTGCTTGCATACGAAAATTTTTCACTTCTAAATGCATTTATTCAAACTTTTAAATAAAACGCGCGGCATGTTAAACCCAACAGAATCAAAAAATATTTTGGCTACGATAATGTTTAATCATTTCATAAAAAAAATTTTACTAATCCAAAAGAATTTTCAAAAAAAAAAAAAATAAAACGACCCAAGCTAATACACATATCATATGTATAATTTTATGTATGTGTTAGTAGCAACTTTAAATGCAATTTATTCAAAATAGAAGACAAAATTTAAAAATCTGTAAATCTGGGAAACAGCTAAAAAGAAATACCTTTCAAATAATATATGTTTGGTCAAAATCGAGATAAAACGGCAGAACAAAATATCAGTAACAAGAAATCGCCTAGCCTATTATTACTATAGATACAAATAATACCCAACTGGTTTCTTAGTTTTTAAATAATTCTTAATCAAAAAAAAATTTTTTTTTTAACGGCTTAATTAAATTAACAATGTGCTATATCTGATCAAAGAATATCATAAAGGTTAATCGAAAAAAATTGTTAGATTCTGACGGAAACATCAACCTTGATTACATCCCACACCTCCAAGCCATACATATGTATGTAGAGCAAAGAGTAGTTGGAGGTACTTTATACTTCAACTAGATTGTCAATAAAAGTTTGTTTTTTCTAAGAGTTGCCTACAAACAAATAACTTTGTGACATTTAATAAAATTTTCTGCGTGTATTATAAATTGTTTGAAAAGCAATTCAGAAAAAATCAACAATAAAAAATACTCATGAAAATATTATTTATTTTGTTAAAACAATATAATGTGTATATTTTGTTTTTTTTTTCCTCTTGCAAATTTAAAACAATATAAATATTTACATTGTACTTTATTTTCGTTTTGGTTACGTTGAAAAGATAAAATGTTTTTATATATATTTTGTGTTGTTTTTAATAAAATTTCAATGCAAAAAATATTCATGTCTCTGATCATTTAACACTATTTATAATTTTTTTTTTTTGTTCAATATTTCAACAAATGTTTTCTACGTTGAAATGATGTTGTTCAATATGTTTATGAGTTATAACGAATTCATTGTTTCTTCGTAAAAATTTTTATTGTTTCCATGCATTTAATAAATAATTTATTATTTAATTTGTTTAAAAAAAATTTCTCTTGAAATCATTTATCATTTATAAACACAATAACAACTACCATGAGACTTACAATGACGGCGCGACCACGACACCGAGAGTGATGATGATGATGAAAAAGAAAACGGAACGGCAACAAAAATTCTGTTAAATACCTCAACCATCAACAATGAGCTTAAGTAAACTACTGTCATCAATAACGTACATTTAGTAGAGAAATATGGCACAACACTGAATATATGGACGAGTATAAGGAAAGGGTTATAAACATGTTGGAGAATTAAGTAAATATGGATAGAGGAATTATATTAACACATATTATTACGTACAAAAACATATACACCATTAAATCCTGGCAATCTTAAATCTCTAAAACAGGTACACTAGGGATAAATCTTGACTGTACAATCTTTTTAGCTTGTGGACCCAATGTGAACTTGTTTAAAATGATTATTTATAGCGCCTAAAATGAGCGTTTGCTATACATAAATTGATTTTTTTGCCAATATGTGGTCAAAAATACCTAACCTTGTAATTAACTTACAAGTGGCATATATGATAACAATTTAATAAAATGAGATGGGATCGACAGATTTTTAGTCGCCAGTTAAGCAAGCAGCTCCTCGGAAATTAATTAAATCTGCTTTAAGATATATTCTATTCAAAATTGATTTGTATATGTTTTAGGAGCGTATTAGTGAACTCACTAGTCAGTGAACTAGTATTAGTGAACTCACTGAACGGGTCATTTTCAAAGCCTGATGACCACATAATACTCTTATCCGATATGAACTTTAACACAGTTCCAGACAATAAATATATGGATATGCAACTCATATTTGATTTATGCTTATTTCCTAAGTCCATAAATAACCTCACCAAGTCGCGCTTTTACGAAACAGAAAATGATGCTGAGCCGATCGGTAAAACATATTCAAGTAGATTAGGTTGCATAAACTCTTGAAGTTGTAAATAGTATAAAAAGAGTTAAAAAATATTACAGACTAAAAATATATTACAGACTAAAATTATAAGGTCTCTAATTTCAATATATAAATTTCGTTTCTTTATATAATCAGATATTATTTTTAAGAATTATATAAAAAAAATAATAATGCAGTTGAGACAAGTTAGTTAGATGATTCTTGCACCAAAGTGTTTAATAATTTTCTGGGCCATAGTTTGTATAACCCAGTTTACACGAATTTTCCACTTGGTGTGGTGACAAAATGAGTGAGAGAGGAAAAACAATATGTTACCAATTCGAAAATTATAAAGAAACAATAGAAATGGAACAAAACAACAGTCAACAACAACAACAAAATGAGTCTATATAAGAAATGATTATCATATACAGTGTTGCCACAAATCATATTCATAATTACACATGGGTACTCGCAAAATTACACAAAATTTATAAATTCTTATGTAATTGTGATTTTATCAAACAAAAACAAAATCAGTATGAAATGAATCTTTTAACAAATTGTATTTTCGACGAAAAAAAATTGGATCGTAAAATGAAAAACTCTTTTATTAATTTTAAAATGTGTATGTGTATAATTGAAAACTTTCCCTATATTTTTGGTTTCAATAAATTGTTGGGTAACCATTAATTTGTAATACTGCTTCACAACGTCGAGGCATGGAGTCAATTAAATTGTTGATCACATCCATTGAAATTTTTGCCAGTCTGAATTAACTGGCCCTATGAGATTTGTCTTGTTTGTGTAATTTCGTGTCCGTATTTTTCGATCTAAAATTTCCCATAGATTTTCTATATGATTAAGATCTGGTAATTGGGCTGGCCATTCCAAAACACTAACTGCCTCAAATTGTAGCCAGTCGGTTAAAACTTTGGAGGTGTCATTGTCATGTTGGAACTTCCAGATCACGGTCATATTTTCCCCCGTATATGGCTACATTACGTTATTTAGAATTAGCCTACATCCAACCGTTAGAATATCTTTTACTACATGAATTGGACCCTTGGCCCGAAAAGCACCCTATACCATAATATTGCCACCGCCAAACTTGACAGTTTTATTTGTATATTTTGGGTCTAATAGTTTTTCCTTTGGCCGTTGTACGCATCTGAAAAGAAAACAATATTCCAATTCCGTCTTGACCATCGGTGGTTTCTTCACAGGACGATAGCAACCAAGATCAGCCTCGATTGCTCGTCGTGAAACAGTTCGAGCACATATTTTTAGTTTCAGATTGTTAAGGACTGCTTTAGGTGACATTTTTTAATTATTCCGTCTTTGACTCGTTCTACGGTTCCTGCGCCTAGATGTTGAGTCGTCACCCTATCTCATTCACGATATATCTAGATAATTTTTGAAATTGAGGATTTATTCATAGAATATTTCACACAACGTTCTTCTGCTTTTTAACACTTCACTAAACTTTAGTCTTGCCATTATTTTATAATAATTAATTATAAGACTAAAACGTTGAAATATACAATTGCATTCGAAAAACAATTGAAAGGAAACTTTAGAAGCTATAAATATTCAAATAATGATTAAGATTTTATGTCGTCATCTACATAAATTTATTGTTTTTATCAACTCTGAAACAGAAGTTTAAAAGTTTCCTTTGTTTTCCTATCTTATCCTATTTTCGTTTATCTATTTTTATTTTCAATTATATTTTGTGTACCCTTGTGTAGAAAGCATTTTAGAATATATAAGAAAAATAATAAAATTAAAATTTAATCAGAACTTATAGTCTTTACGATCTAAACGTAATGATCTATACACACAACATTTTTATTGTAATAAATAACTATTTTAACTTGATTACTGCGTTATCATAATTAAGAATATGATTCTCGTAGAATGAATGGACCAGTCAAAGTTTTTATAAACATTATTAACTAATTCAATTGAGGAAACTAAATTAAACCCACTATAACATGATTAATTCTTTAATATTGGTAGTAACGACATCTAATTCTATTAAAGCAATATATTTGGAATCAAATTTGTGTTTACAGATTGTGATATATTGGTGGTAAATAAAAATATATTAGTAGTTAGATATGCACAATGGGTGGAGGGCAGAAAAAGGAATATTAAAACTAGAATTTGAAAACATAAGTTTTAACACAGCACGCGTTAAGGTTCAATTCTCCACAAAAAACTAGAACAACCAAGCTTCAATTCGAATACGACAAATACGCTAGGAGCAACACTTCCAACATCAACAAAGTCAACCTTCAACGAGTCATGACTCTTTAACGAATAACGAATAATATTTCTTCTCATTTGATGGTCAGTATTAGAAAATTCCATCAAGCTATATAATAACCTGCCTCGGCTAAATAATTGCATGGTCAACTAATAAAGCATATTTAACAACTCGGTCGGTTTCAATAACTACCTGTGGATAATTTTAATGATAATTTTTTACCAATTAAAATATAGATACACAAATAGGAAGAAACGAGTCCTTATTTATCATCTACTGGTACAAAACTGCAACCAGTAGTTATGCGGATCAAGATCTAAGATATTTTCATCTTATTCCTTTTTAATTTGTAACTGTAAAATAAATAAATAATATTTAAAATTATTTTGAAAATATTTATGGGCAATTCACAACAGGTGTTGTAACTTATATGTTGTATTAAATACAATACACATACACATACAATACACAATACAATCATTTGTTGTGAACAGTCAGTTGTATTTTCATAATGTAAAACGTTTTCTTTAGTAATTTTCGATCCAACGAGGAAACGTCGCTTCGTCGATTCTGTTATTTCGTAAAACACGTCTCGGTGTTTGCTTTTTGGTCACAAGATATACCCTAGAATATTAGTTATGTACCCCTTCCATCGAGAAAGAGGATATACATACTAAAAATATAAACATTAATTTTTATATAAACATACCGATTTGCGTTATTTGCATTATTTGCCATTTTTTATTTCATAATTATTTATGCTGATAAAATTGTATGTATTTGTTTTTTTCTTTTGCATAAAACAGGCATTCACTTGGGACTGATATGTTATGATACAATATACAACATTTACTAAACATAGCAAATTAAGTTGTATCGTTGTATCAGAGTTTTGAATGAAAATTATCAACAACAATTTTACACTATTGTAAAGTAATACACGATACATCAGATAAAACGATACAATACAGATAAAACAGATAAAACGATACAATAATATAATATATATTTATAAATTTGTAAACTCAAAAAGGAAATCTACAGGATATCCAACTGTATTGAATTATCTTAATCGTGAATCTCGAGATGATGTGGTTATTAGAGAAATGTTTGCTAACTTTTTAGCACAACTTATTCTGATGTTCAATATGACATTTCAAACATTTTTCAGTTATGGAAAATTAATCAATTTCAATTATCAAAAATAATGTAAAAACATGGAAATACTCAACTAACGGTGAACTTGACAGTATTCCTAATTCCTCCATAAAAAATGGTGATTTTCCAACATTTTGGAAAAAATCATACATTATTCCCTAATTTAAATCTGGAAATGTAGCTAACTATAGAGTCATAGCTAATTTTTGTGTTATTCCCAAATTATTTGAGAACTGTTTAACGGATTGTTTCTGTCATCAAGTTTCTTCTATAATCTCACACTCACAACATGGTTTTCGTAAGGGATGCTCTATTTCAACTAATATTTTACAACTGACAACTTTGATTTATCGTGGTTTCGTTAATGAGCAACATACTGACGTTATTTATACTGACTTCAGTAAAACATTCGATACAGTAAATCATGATCTCTTACTCAAAAAAATATATTTGATGGGCTGCACAGCAAACAGCATAAGCTGGATAAAATCTTACTTAACTAACAAATCAACGTGTTTATTTTCAAAATACTACTTCAAAGAATATTATCGTTAAGTCTGGCGTGCCTCAAGGAAGTCATCTGGACCAATTTTATTTATTCTCTTTATAAATGATAATGATTTATAAATGTTCTAATGTATGTATGTTGATGACGTAAAGATTTTCTTAAGCTTTAAGAACTATTGCGATCAAATCCGTCTCCAACACGATCTAAATAATTTTGATGAATGGTGTCGCTTAAATTTAATGGAATTAAATTTAAAAAAATGTAAACATATGCGACTACTAGAACATTAGGTGTATTAGGTTCTTATAAATTTGGAGATTACTAGTTGAAGCAAGTAAATAATACCCTCGATCTGGGTGTTCTATTAGATGCCAAATTAGAGTTTGTTCAACATATTTCAATGACAAAGCACGTGGTGTTCTGGTCTTTATAAAACGATGGGCAAAGAAATTCAATGACCCTACAGTAACCAGACATCTATACACCTCTCTACTTAGACCCATTTTAGAATTCGGGTCTGTTATTTGGGATCCACTCCCTAACATTCGCAGTGCCAAGATTGAATCGGTCCAAAAGCAATTTTTCCTTTTCTGCTTAAGACGTTCTTATCCAAATTTTCTGCCATCTTTAAAACGCCGAGGAACAATGTTTAACGTTATATTTTTAATCAACTTAATTAGAGGCGACATATGCTCAAATTGTCTTTTGGACATTATCTGAAACAACATTCCGCCACAGTCAACTCGTTTTTACACTCCACTGTTGATCCCAGTCTGTCGTCAAAAGTTTGCCGATGCTGATCTATTTAGAAGAATGTGTCATGATTTCAATGATCTCTACAATTTAATTCAGTTTTCTTTAAATGATAATGTTCTTAAACGCAATATTATATTATTTTTAAATACCTAATCTCAAATTTTTGATTTAATGATTTGTAATTATTTTATTTTGATGTGAATTATTTTTTATCTTGTTTATTGTTAAGTAGTTTTAAATTAATTCAAAATCTCGAATTTTTTTTTTTTTTTTTTTTAATTTGTTAAAGAGATTTTAAAAAATCAAGGATTGGATTGGGAACATAAATATGTATAAGGGATTGAAAATGGCAAATATTGTATTGTGTATCTTTCAACATTTGGCGAGGGTGTCGTTTTTATTTCATTGGATTACGAGAAAATCTTAAGACACATTAAGACACCACAAGTCTTTAATTTGGGAAAAATTAAGGGGAAATTAAAATACTCTAAACTGGTCCTATTGAAGGTCAAAGATCAAATTTTAGGGAATTTTAATTTTATTAAAATGAAGTATTGAAATAACAGATATTTGAAAAAGGATTCTGATGAAACTTGTTGATAATATTTTTATTGTTCTAAAAAATAATATTCTGTACCTAATTTCTGAAATGAACCCTTTCTTAATTAATAACGTGGTCTGCGGCGCATTATGTCCTATGGAATTTGTGATAACTTGCCTGTTTTTATTAATTTATTATAAATATATAATTTACTGCAAATTATTATTAATTAATGATTTTAATTAAAAGGCAATCATTAATCTCAAAATTTTTGAGAAATCTAATAAAAAAGTCATTTCATTTCCATTTCCATTTCCAAACTTCAAATACGATGTGCGTCCCGAAAACATTGTCCGATTTGACTCAAATTTTTAGCACTGTGCTTAAAATCCTAACGCCAATCCTTAAAATTCGAACATTGTATACTTCCCAAATCTCCAAACAGTGTTATTTGGAAGTATTAATATTTATTAAAGATCCCAAAAGAATCCATGTTTCGAATATATAAAATAACATAATATATTTTGTTCTTAAGAGCTGTACGCAGCTTGTTAAGGAATCTTAACAGAAAATTTTCATATATTTCTTAAAGAAAAAAAAGCACAAAAGTACCTTTCAGTGCAACGCTAGAAATCAGCTGTTTTCTGTCAATTATTAAGAATTGTGAAATTGAAAAAAAATCAATTCTTCGGTTCTGCTTTATTTGGCCTGCTAAACGCTTTTTAAGCTCAGTATCAAAATTACCCATCCGCTTCTTGTTTTTTTTTTTTACCAAATTTTGTTCGTTTTTTCCCAGGTTTGCAACTGAAAAATAACTTTTATTTTTTTTAGCATATTACATTTTGTTTATGCTTACCTCTCCTGTCAAAATTCCTTTCAGAAAGAACGAAAAATTTGATATTCCTGCTCAAAGCCTGGGTTGCCTAACTTCATTTACGTCAAAAAAAATTAGTAAAAACAATACTACTTTTTTAAAAAGCTGCGGACTATCAACAGAAATTTTTTGACAGAAAAATTCCTTAAGCATTTCTGAAGCGTTTTTTTATATGAAGTTTTTGATTCCTTAGCAAGCTGCGTACAGGCATTTATTCTAAAAAGCTTGTAAATTGTAAAAACGTATTATTCAATAGAAAATTATAAAAGATTTACGTCACGAATAAAATATTTTAACACAGAGAAGAAAAATAAATTAAAAGAGCACAACGTGAAAATGGAACAATAAATTACACATAATATGTGCAATTGCATCAAGTGGTAACCCTGCATGAGGATGAGGGCCAACAAGATTTTTATTGTGTTTTTTATCTTCCTACTTCTGTCTGTTATTCTCACTAAAAACAAAAGAAATCCTATAGCAATATAGAGTAACAAAATAAAAAACAAAACAAAAAAATGAGCATAGAATTTGTAAACAATAAGAACAAAAACTAACAAATGAAAAGTGTAAAAAATAGCAAAACCACCGCTGCGTCAGTGTTTTGGAAGAACAAGAACAAGAGTGCAGCCATTAGAAACAACAACAAAAAAAAAATAGAAATAAAACAACTTAACTACAGCACGGCAATTGAAACTGCATAAAGAGATAAATTATAAAGAATGTGTTGCGAATTTAGATACGATACGAGTAAGAACGGCAACATATAGCGGAGTGGCATTGTGCATGGCTGTAGCGTTTAAATATTACTAAACATTACAAATGTTGATAATTGTCATTAGAGTGATTATAATTATTAACGTGTATAGTAAGCCGCTAACATCTATAATAGTGGCTATGCGTGCGTATGAGTAGGTGGAGAAGTTTGTTTAAGTTTAATTTAATATTAATTAAACTCAATTTGCAATGCAAATGATGTGTTCGAGATATTAGAACAAAAGATAAGAGGTCTGAAGGCAATTTGATGGCGTGATAACAGTTAGAAAGAGGGAGTGGGAAATAACGATTTACTATAAACTACATTTAATGTCTTTGGCTCTGTCTGACCTCGATAATTTGATGGCACTTTTATGGGGAACACAGGAACACACACACAGAGACAGACACACACATTATTCACATTTTGATGTTAGATTGACATGAAGAGAAGAAAAGCTCACAAATAAATAGTGTCAAGTGCCAGTTTGACATTGATTGACATTTTTAACATGCATGTGGATTCAAATTTTTTTTACCTTTCATTGTAATTTTTTAAGGATGGCGGTAAAATTTTATTTAATAATAATTACTAAAAGACTGTTCAGCAGTTGCCAGTTTATTCCTGTTAATGTTGTATACTGTGAAAATCACATAAAGGCTCCGAAAACCCACATCAAAGCTATATTATTGAAAATCTTACATATTTGTACTCAAGCCATGACTTGTTTAGATATACTCCCAATCTAAAAATCCTTCTATATGCCTAAGCGCCTCATCTTTGCATTTTGTACAAATTTGTCATTGTTTTCCCATACAGTATTTTCATATTTTATTTGATTTTTATTTTTATTTTTTTTTTTTGCTTCAGTTATCCTTGAAAAATATGTCAGTTATTATGTTTAATGACAATCCTGTTTTGTTAGATTTGCAGTCATTTTTCAGACATATTGCAATTAATACTGTAATTAATATGCAAATTCTAATTTTGTTTCAATGGTGCGTGGTAAAGAAGAAGAAAAAATCATATATTTCAAAAATTCATAACTACACTGTATTCTTAATCGGACCGGTTTTCGGCATTTCAGCCTTCCTCAGCGATTTATTGAACATCGTGATAATTGTTATGTTACAATTGAATAGATTGTTTCTATACGAAATTTTTCTACTTAGGGCGGCCGTGAGGTTTGAACCGTGAACATTCACATACACTCGTTCCTGCACATTTTGGTCAGCGCTTTAACACACTCACCTAAAGTCAGGCCTACAGATTTTACTTCGTATTAATTTCAGAAGATACAACTCTGTCCAAACAAACAATCGTTATTTTTGAATTTTTAATATTTTTGCATTTATACTTCCTGTTCATTTACTGTTAGTTTGATTAAAATGAGTGACGAAATAGAAGTATTTTCGAAAATTATTAAATATTTTAAACAAAATCTATGTTGGTCTTACAAAAAATTGGCGAAAGAATCAATGGTCTACCGTCAAACTGTTTCTAATGTTATTAGAAAGTGTCAGGAGAATTTGGACATTGAGAGGATACATGGTTCGGCAAGAGAGAAAGATCCATATGATGTTTGTCAGGCCAAGAAAAGAGAGAGCATATTGAAAAGGGCTCCCCACACATCCGGTAAAAAAGTAGCCTGGTTAGCCCAGGCCTATTTCGTGAGAACACACAAATCCTAAAGAGTTGCAGACAGAACGTTGTACATAAAAAAAAATACTCCTGCTGCATTATAGACGACGAAACGTACGTAGTGACAAATTTTGGGCAGCTTCCCGGTAAAAATTTTTATGTTGGTAATGCTCGAATATATGTTAAAGATAAATTTAGGACATTTCCAAAAAAGTTCCTGTTATGGCAAACAATATGCAGTTGCGGCAATAGAAGCAAGTCTTTTGTTACAACTGGGTCCTACAAATACCGAAATTTATATTAAGGAATATTCTTTAAGCCAACACAATGTGTACATATATTTTTGGCCGAATTAGGAATCCTGTCATTGCGGTAAGAAAGCTCTTGGGTGATGCAAGAACAATTACTTTGTTTATGTACGAAGGAAGGCAAATTCTCCAAACTTTCCGAAGCTTAGGCCAGTGGATGGATATTGGGCTCTTGTGATAAGGGTGTTGAAGAGCACAAGAAAAGTGTCCATAAGATCATAAGTAGTGAAAGTTATTTATTTTTTTTTTTTTTGTAAACTCTAATGTAGTTTCAATTAAATAAAAAAATTAAAACTCTAAATTAAATGGTTTCCTTATTATTACATTTTATGTTAAACATGTTAAGCTTTTTTTCGGTCCCGATCCATATCCCGAAACCCGTAACGAACGATTTTAATATATTAGACTTTTTTGTAACATTCCACAACTTATTTGTGAAACGCAACAAATACAACGGTAAATTTATTTATATAAGAATTAACGTTTATATATTTTTAATACGTATTTCCTCCTTTTGGTCTCAACCGAAATGCATTCGTCTGAACCCAACAAGAAAGTGGACAGTGGTAGAAGAAATGTATGTATTAATGCATGTTTAATACCGAATATTGAAAAAATTGGAATCCGTGCCACTTTCAAGCTTTATGCGGACAACGACCCCAAGCACAGCTTATTCAATGGCTAGACGGTGGCACTCTATAACAGCCCAAAAGTTTTAAAAACTCCTGCAGTCTCCGGATATGATTGTTATCAAACTTCATTGGCATCAACTCGAAATAAAAATATGTAAACATAAAATCTCGAATAAAAGTGACCTTAAGAATGCTCCTAAAGAAGAGTGGAGCCAAATTAGCACCGAAACAGGCAAAAAATTAGTCGACTTGATGCCAAAAAGAAAGGTGTTCCAACAAAATAATACTAATTAATTATACCCTATACCACTATGTGGTTTGGGTATAATGACTTTGTGCTGCTGTTTGTAACTACCAAAAATATTTGACCTAGACCCATCTTTTATTATACCGATCGACTCAGAATCACTTTCTCAGAATCACTTTCTGAGTCGATTTAGCGATGTCCGTCCGTCCGTCCGTCTGTGTGTCCATGTAAACCTTGTAATCAAGCTACAGGTCGCAAATATGAAATGTGGTATGTATGTTTTCACCGGCCATGGGATGAACGCTATTGAAATTGGTGAAATTCGGTCCATGTTCAGACCTAGTCCCCATACAAATGACCCTTATGAAATCGACATAAATTGCCATAAGATCCGAATTATCATATAGATCTCAGTCAAATTGGGTGTGTATGTGTTTATTATATCCATTAATCAGTAGTCCAAAAATAATCCCTATAGGAGAATTCTTAGTTATAGGCCCCAATATAGAGCTGCTTCCCGATCTTCACTTAAATCTATCAAAAAAACAAAAATATTGCACAGATTTTTCTCAAATTTGGTTTTTATATATTTTTTAAAAATATAAGTGACTTTACGAAATATGGTCAGTATCAGTCCATTTTTCGACCCAGTCCCCATATAAATATAGCACCCGATATGAAATTTTTCATATCTGCAGCCAAAAAAATTAATAACAATGCCATTCAAATTTGGTTTATGCTTATTTTCTATATCCAACTAGTTGGACCGAAGAGATAGGGTCTCTAAACCATAGTATAGGGTATCGTATAGTCGGTCTAGGCCGACTATAATTTTCTTACTTGTTTTTTATGATTTTATTTTTATTTTTTCTTTTCAATAACATGTCCTGTACGATTTTAAGTGAACGTTAATTTTTTTAGTTGTGAACATGAAATATATATTCCCCACTGTGAAGAGGATATACATATATAGGTTTGTCATTTCATTTGTAACGCATCGAAAAATTAATTTCCGACCCCATAAAGTATATATATATATTCTTGATCCTTATAACAGCTCGAGTCGATAATAGCGATGTTCGTCTGTGCGTCTGTGTATTGAAATCACGCTCATTCACAAAATATTTATATCTGTAAATGTAACAGGCGTGTGAGTGACGTTCCGATAACAAATTCTATCGATAAAAGCATTAAGTTTCATCTTATAAATCGATCTAATGATATACATAGGTCGGGTAAAATGTAGTTAACGAAAGTTCTGTAGCACGACCTTTTTAAATATTGTTGAGACAAAATTCAAATTCAGAATTACCATTACCATTTCAAAAACAGAATACATATATATTCAAATATCAAATCATCATTCATTAATCGATGAATCCATTAAGCAAGAGCTTGAACTTGAACTTGATAACCGATTAATTATTATTAAAAAATATATGATTCATTTAACAAATAAGTATTAAAAAAATATCAAATATTTAAACAAATCGCCAATTAATTTTTTGTGACTATTTAATTTTTTTTTCTTCACAATTGTTGGTAATTTTTTCTCTTATTTTCTTATGCTTTGTTTATTAAAAATAAAACGTAAGTAACGGACGACGAACTTCAAATTACCTGTAATCACAACGTAAATCACATTATTAAGGTTTCAGTCCAATATTGATTACGATTATATTGTGTATGTTTTAGAGATGTGCAAACAGAAAACAGATGTTATCACTTCAATACAAAACGAAAGTCACAAACAGAACCGAATATACAAAATTCTTTAAAATTAAAATAAAAATGTTTTTAATTTAATTTTATCATTTCATCATCAAAATATATTTATATTTTTTTTATAAAATAATAAATACGTTTTTCAATTGTGTCATATTCACACATGGAATGCAATAATTTGCAACTGTAAAATGTATTAGTATTAGTGTAGTATGTAAATAGAAAATGAAATAAAAGTAATAAAAGTCAGTCGTATTAAAGCAACAGACAAATAAACGTCTAATTATTACAGATTTTGGCGACGAGGTAGAGAAACACGTGTGTGTAATTTTTATGTTCATTTTTTTTTTGGCAGAAAAGTGGTAAACTTTTTACAGTAAAAGAATTATCGTCTGTAAAGAAAAATAAATATAAAAATGGTTAATAACGTGGGTGTTTCTCCAAAGCAAGTTTCCTTTTTCAACTTTGAGCCTTTTGATGCAACAAGTACAACATGGTCGCGTTGGGTAAAACGTTTCAAAACAGCATTAGACCTGTATGAATGTGAGGCTGCTAAACATCAACGTTTGCTTCTTCATTTTGTGGGAACACAAACATATAACATGTTAAGTGATAAAATACTTCCAAAAGTGCCTGAAGATTTGACTTTCAATGAAATTGTCAATACACTGGAAGAACACTACGATCCAAAACCAAATGAGTTAATGGAAAATTTTCGATTCAATTTGCGTAAGCAAAAACCAGAGGAATCAGTGGCAGATTTTGTTGTGGCATTGCGTAGGTTGGCTGTTGGTTGTAATTTTGGTGAGTACTTAAATGTGGCTTTGAGGAATCAATTGGTGTTTGGTCTGCTGGACAAAAAAATTCAGCATAGGCTGTTAGAAAAAAAAACGTTAACGTTAGATGAAGCAACTAAAATGGCGACCGCATATGAATTAGCTGAAAAAGGAGGGGAGGAGCTACATCAAAGAAACACAGAAAGAGTAAATGTTAATAAAATGTTCGAGAAGAACAAAAGAAATACTAAGAAAACTAAAACTCATGCTGGTGAAAATAGCAATAACAAAAACAAATCAAAATGTTTTCGATGTGGCAATACTACTCATTTGGCAGATCAATGTCAATATAAAGGGGCTAAATGTCATTTTTGCAAGAAAGTTGGACACCTTCGTAGTATGTGTTTTAAAGAAAAAAAACAATTACATCAAATTGAAGAAAATTCTTGTGGTACCGTAGAAGATCTTCTTAAAATAGAAGAGCGTGGGGTATTAAATATACGATCAAAGTGGTTACACGAATTTTTGGTAAATGGAAAAAGTATAGAGTTTGAAATAGACACGGGATCACCGGTTTCAATAATAAATGTATCTGATGCTAAAAAGTACGTGCCTAAGTTAAAAGTTTACAAACCTGAAATGGAATTGGTAAGCTACTGTGGAACTGCAATCGAATGCGTGGGGTACGTGTGTGTGAACGTAAATATTAATGACACAAGTGCAAATTTGAAGCTTTATGTGGTAAAATCTGACCGTAGACCACTCTGTGGCAGGGAGTGGCTACAACAAATACGAATCGATTGGAACACAATTTGTAATAAAGCAAATCAAAATTGCTGTGTAAATAAAATTGAACCATTTCGTGTGGAAGATTTAAAAGAAAAATATCCTGTAGTATTTTCATCATCCGTGGGAAAGATTAAAGATTTACAAGCTCGTATATATGTGAAACAAAATGCTACACCAAAATTTTTTAAATCACGAAGAGTGCCATTTCCTTTGATGGAGGCTGTTGAAAAGCAGCTTGAGAAGCAGGTAGCTGAAGGGTTGCTCGTAAAGGTGGACACCAGCGAATGGGCGACGCCAATTGTGGTGGTGCCAAAAAAGTGTGGTGATGTTCGTATCTGTGGTGACTACAAGGTCACATTAAATCCAGCACTACTTGTAGACGAACATCCTTTGCCAACCATCGACGAATTGTTCAGCAAAATGGCTGGTGGTACAAAATTTTCTAAAATCGATCTCTCGAAGGCCTATTTACAATTAGAAGTGCATCCAAGTGATAGGCACCTGTTAACATTAAGTACCCATAAGGGACTTTACCAACCGACTCGTTTAATGTTCGGAGTAGCCAGTGCACCAGCGAAGTGGCAGCGTTTAATGGAACAGTTATTGAGTGATATACCAGGAGTTTCGGTCTTTTTAGACGATATAAAAATCACAGCACCTGATGATGCAAGCCATTTACGTAGAATCGATGAAGTGTTAAAACGATTAGAAAAATACAACATGAGGGTGAATCTGGAGAAATCCGAATTTTTAAAAGAGTGCATTACTTACTGTGGGTATGTAATTAACAAACATGGCATCCAACGGATGCAAAGCAAAATCGATGCAATTCAGAAGATGAAAACACTTGCCAGCAAAGAGGACATTCGTGCATTCATGGGTCTGGTCAATTATTATGGCCGATTTGTTAAAAACCTAAGTGATATAGTTTATCCTTTAAACCGTTTACTACAAAACGATGTGCCGTTTGAATTCGACGTAAATTGTAATACAGCTTTTAATGAAATTAAAAACCAAATGCAGTCGGAAACCATCCTTGTCCATTACGATCCGAAACGACCTGTGGTATTAGCTGTAGATGCGAGCCCTATTGGTGTGGGGGCCGTTTTGAGCCATGTTTTTGATGATGGTTCTGAAAAGCCCGTACAGTTTGCATCACAGACGCTTAATAGGGTACAACAACGTTATTCGCAAATTGATAAAGAGGCGTATGCAGTCATTTTTGGTATACGTAAGTTTTATCAATATTTATATGGGAGAAAATTTATTCTCGTTACAGATAATCGTGCGATATCTCAAATATTTTCTCCAAGTAAGGGGTTGTCAACTCTTTCGTCTACGCGCATGCAGCATTACGCTCTGTTTTTGGAACAATTTGATTATGAAATCAAATGTAAGAAATCAAAAGAAAATGGTAATGCTGATGCTATGTCCCGGTTACCAAATATTGAAACGTACAAATTTACTGAAGAGGTTTATGTCGTAGAAGAGGAGGCTATAAATAATTTACCTGTTACAGCAAATGAACTTAAATTGGGTACCAAATCTGATGTGGATGTAAAAAAGTTATTAGAATGTTTAAAGTATGGTCGTGAATGTGATGGTAAAGATCGTTTCGGTATTCCACAAACTGAATTCAGTTTGCATGATGGTTGTCTACTACGAGGGTTACGTGTTTATATACCAAGGGCCTTACGAGGAAAAGTATTAGATGAGTTACATACTGCTCATTTTGGTATATCTAGAATGAAAAGTCTCGCTAGAGCATATGTATGGTGGAACCATATTGATAAAGATATCGAAAATTTGGTGTCTAATTGTTTTGCTTGTCAATCAACTCGACCTGATCCTAAAAGAGTGATGCCAATACGTGAATGGGGAAGGCCAAGTAAACCTTTTGAAAGAGTACATGCGGATTATGCCGGTCCTGTTATGGGTAAATATTTATTTGTGCTTGTCGACGCCTACACTAAATGGCCGGAAGTACATGTAGTATCGAATATGACAACAGAAACGACCATTCAAAAATGCAGGGAAATATTTTCTACATTTGGCATCCCGAACGTGTTTGTGAGTGATCACGGCCGACAATTCGACTCAGCTGATTTTAAACAATTTCTTACAGTAAATGGTGTCATACACAAGCAGGGTGCACCGTATCACCCCGCTACCAACGGCCAAGCCGAACGTTACGTACAAACAATTAAAAATAAATTGTTAGCAGCAAAATGCAATTCGAATACTTTAAATTCTGAATTATCAAAAATACTGTTAGCCTACAGGCGCTCAATACATCCAGCTACAGGGAAATCCCCATCAATGGCGATGTTTGGTCGTCAAATAAATTCTCGTTTAGATCTTCTTTTACCACAAAATAATAACTACAATTATGTTTCATCAACAATAAAAACATTTTCTGTGGGTGAAAGGGTTGCTGTGCGTGATTATATTTATAAAATCAAATGGCGTTTTGGCGTAATAAATGAAAAGTTAGGAGAACTACATTACAACATAAAGCTAGATGACGGAAGAATATGGAAGAGGCATATAGACCAAATGCGTAAAGTGGGAGAATTGTTTGAAGATTCGCAAGTTCCGGAAAACACAAATTTGCCCAATACTACAAGCGATACACCACAGAGAGATATACCTGTTCCGAATATTTCAAATAATGATACCCATCAATCAACCGAAATGAAAGAACCAGTACAACAACCAACGGTGGTAATCAACGATCCACCATCCGAAAACACGGAAAGTGTACCTAATGAATCATCGGCTACACCAGAAGCTAATAATGTGCCAGTGTCTCCTGCTACTATTCAAAATGAAGTTGTAGGTGAATCTTTACGTCGATCTAATAGAAATAGAAAGAAACCAGCGAAGCTATTGGATTAAATATTCTATAATAGTATTATTTATTCTTTTGAATTTAATGTTAATTGCAAACTTTGATTTTTAAAGTAATTATCAATGGTATAATCGAATGAAATGTTTATTAATTAATATAAATACTTTTAGAATCAAATACCCTTTATTTTTATAAAATAAATAACTTGAATTAAACTTATATTTAGAGGGGAGAGAAGTGTCATATTCACACATGGAATGCAATAATTTGCAACTGTAAAATGTATTAGTATTAGTGTAGTATGTAAATAGAAAATGAAATAAAAGTAATAAAAGTCAGTCGTATTAAAGCAACAGACAAATAAACGTCTAATTATTACAAATTGGTTGTTTTTTGTCTGTATGGCTCTTTCACAACTGATATCTTCTCAAAACAGCTGTTTTTACAAGTTTTACAAAAGTTTACATACAGTCTGTCAAGAAAGTGTTTTATCATAATAAAATGTTGTTGCTTTGACTTTTACGTTTAAAAATATAGTTCTCCTTTTTCCATACACATATAATATGGAAAGTGAACACAATTAAGAGTAAGTATGAATAAGCTAGAACAAAAATAAAAGAAACATTAAAATATTGATGTCAAGAAAGTGCTTTTACATCGAATGCAGCGATGCCAACTTTTTCCAAGCAAAAAGCTCAAAACAGTACCACAAAAAGCGCTAAAAGGCGCTAAATTAGAATAAAATTAAAATGAAGAAATAAAATTGTTTTTATTAATTTTCAAAAAAATTATATAGTATTTGTAGATTTGAGATCATTTAGAATTTAATAAAAGTTTATAACACTAATAATAAAAAAACCTTAAAAACTTTCCATATACCTGTTCATTTAAAAAAAAAACATGTCATTTTCTACCTCATCTTCAGGCCATAGTATTGTTTTTATAATGAATTTCGATTTTTTTTTTTTTTTTGAAGAGAATTAATTTTAACTAGCATATATAAATATTTGTTGAACACGCAGAAGATATATAAATGGGTTTGTTAATAACAATTTTATAAGAGCCTAAAAGTATGCTAATCAATTTTAGCCAATTCATAAACACACGCTCAGCATTGTATAGTTTTTTATTTGAAGCTTAATTATGTGTTTTATGCATGTTATTACTCAAAAAAAAAAAAAAAAAAACGTACCAGATGGTGCACATCTGTAAATACCTTTCAAATGGTATATTTTTTTTGTGAGTTTAGGAGTTGTCACAAAAAATCGCTTGCCTATTAATATTATAGATAGGAACTTTCAACGGAATTTTGTAATTAATGAACAGGCCATGTTTAATCTATAATATTAATAATTGTGACTGATGTTTTGTTCTACCGTTTTATCCCTATTTTAACCAAACGTATATTATTTGAAAGGTATTTCTTTTTAGCCGATTTGCATATTTACAGATTTTTAAATTTTTTCCTTTGTTTTGAGTAAATAGCATTTAAAGTTGCTACTAACACATACATAAAATTATACAATGCTATGTGTGTGTTTATTAAATTTGTTAATGTGTTTGTATTAAAAATGAGTTTGTCTTGATTTGTAAATGGGCTATAATTGATTAGCATACTTTTAGGGTCTATATTTAATGAACAAATAAAATTTCCTAGAATATGCGCTCGAATTTCGAGGGCTGGAATCTCCTAGTATGTATTAAAGAGTTAACATTATTTAAAGATATTCTATTTCTTATTTTATTTTAAAAAATATCTTTATTTCCAACGAAACTTGATAGATAAATTTAAAAACGGGAATTCGTGAGTTTTTAAAGTTAAGAACTTTTTCGATGTTTTTTATCTTTTCCAAATCCTTTTATAAAATTCAGAGTATTTTTTGTAAAAATGAGTTAAGAAATTTAAGAAATTGCAAAATTGTGAACTCAATAAACTTTTGGTACGGTATCGATCTCATCCTCCAAATAAACAAATATACGCGTAGGTCCAATTATCCATTTTGCTAAACTATTTAATAACCGGTATAAGTCATCAAAAAGTTTTGTGTTATCCGCATATTGGGCTTCTGATAAATTTGAGCCACGTACGTTATATATAGTTTTTGATCTTTGTACATATTCTTTAACAGCGTCGTTCCATTAATAATGTTAAAATGAGTTTTCAACTCAAGTTTTCCATAACTGATCCAATGTCCCTTTCTATAGAATGTTGGTGCTCGGAATTTTTCTTGGCATATCGAAATCTTTGTTAATCAACTTGTATATCTTGTTATATAATTTGTGTCTATTTACGAATAAGAGAACCAATTATAAGTCTCCTTGACCAAAAACTTTAAATTTGGAGGGTTGTTCAAATACATACAATTTTGTTTAACATGAACTGTTGTATTGAAAGGAGCTAAAGTACTAAAAAAGAAAAAAGAGAAGCGCCAATTTAAATTTAAATAATAAATTTAGGCTTATGTACATTGGTTTTTTATAACCGAAAACAATTATTGGATCGGACTCAAAAACTTAGTATCTACTACTTTTTATACATTCTGCCAAACTTAAAAAAATCTGTTATAGAAACTTTTACAATACAGGACAGAAATTCGTGATTTTTTCTTAACGTTTGTGAGAGTTTATTAATCTATAAAATAAAAAAAAATTGCAAAATTTTTCGCATAAAATGCAGGTGGTTGAACTTAAGCATATTGCAAAAATAAAATGAAAAACACCTTAACAAAAAATTCGACATTTTACCTTTATAAACATTGATTTTTTTCATTTCGTACAAATTTAAAACGCAGTGCAAGAATTAAGGTTATTGGATTTTTCTTTTGAACGCTAAACTTTCAAAATTATTACAACAAATGCAATATACGAGCATAGTATTGTAGTTTTATGAACTTATTCGTGTGCTCGTACAAGTACAAATGACGTTTTCATAAGCAAGGTTTCTTGTTGTTGTTATTGTTGCTGTTGCTCTTGCTGCTATTGTAGCAATTTTTTTCCGGTGTTTCATTTTTGTAGTTAAGTAGGTGTATAACAGTGTGTGTATAAAAGAAGGAAGTTGAATCAAATTACTAAATAGTTAAATAAACAAATTTAAATGGAATCGATAATGCAAACTTGGGGTTTGAATTACAACAAATACTTAGCAAACCATTAATTTTTTTTAACAGTTAAAAAGGTAAATAAGAAGAACATTCTATGTACATACGTATTTGAAAAATAAAATAGCTTTACATATTTTGCTACAATACATAGAATATTTGGTAGCAGCCTAATAATCTCTTTCGACCCAACAACACGCCACACTTTCAGGAAACTACACCTATGATTTCCGATCTTGAAATTGTCATTAAAAACCGATAAAACACATTTAATAATACATGGCCAATTTCGTAGGTTTGCTTAACTAAATACGATACAACATAAATTAAGCACATTGACATATCGATATCTGCTGTAAATTTTTTGTCATCACTAGTAAAAACAGCTGTTTTAAGAAGTTCACAGTTGTGAAATTATGTTTATTACAAGGTTCAAGGAAAATAATTAAATAATAATTGTTCTTATATATTCTTTTTTTAAATGATAAAAACAATGTTTTTTTTTTAATTATTTGCGGTAGAATGGAATATTTAATATTAAAATTTTTATATTTAAAATTTGACAAAAAATGGTTCTCAAGTAAAAGTGCATTTCCACTAGGATTACAGCTAATATGTACTGTGAGCATCAAAATAAAGTAAACATCTTAGTTACTCATATTAAAAGTTTTATTAAAATGAAGCAATTAACACAAAATCAAAAATAAATATAAAGAATTCAAGAATTATTTAATAATAGCTGAACTCAACATACGTAAACATTCAACAAAAGTAATACAAAACAAAAATAAATACACTTTATTTAGAAAATGACAATATTTTACGCGTCAAAAAAAAAGTAAACAGCAAACAAAAGGTAACAGAACTTCAATACAAAAAGTAAACTCTTTAAATTTTTATACCCTATACCACTATGTGGTCGGGGTATTATGACCGATAGTAAGTTTCTAATCATAACTGAGCCTCCCCCGTGTTTAATAGTGTTGCTAACACACTTTTCTTTGAAGGCTTCACTCTTAGCACACCATATTTTTGGGGGCCTTTTCGCTCCGAAAATTTCGAATTCGATCTAATCTGTATATAATGTTTTTCCAAAGATATAAAGCCTCATTTTGTACTTTTTATTGAAATTCATAAGCTTGCTCTGGAAATGTATGGTTTCCTTCCATGTAGACCATTTTTGTGAAGCGCTCTGCTTAGTGTACCCACACTTACTAGTTTGCCTGATGTCTGCGTTATGTTTTCTGATAATTTAACTGGACCTTAGGCTGGATATGTCTTTACTTCTCTTACTACAGTTCTAACTTCAGTATCACTAAGCCGTTCTGGACTTCCAGTTCTCAGCAAATCTTCAACCTGATGGTGTTTGGCGTATTCAACAACTATTTTTTATTGTGCAGTGGTTCCTACCCACAATTTCACCAATTTCATGCAAGGAGTTACCGAGTTACCAATTATCAGGCAGTGTGTGCTTTCCCATAGTGAGATTATTTTCTGATACATCTTTTTAATTATTATTAATTAGTAAAAATCGACTTAAAACGATAAACGATAACCACGTGATCAGTACAAATTCGTCACAAAAAGTTTAGGTTTTTCCCCGAAATATAAAAAAGCAAAGTAAGTGTTACCACTTTTTACTTTATTTTGACGCGTAAAATCTGATGCATTTTCACTTTCGAGGGATATGTGCAATGTTGGTACTTGTTTTGATTTCATGTTTTATAGTAGTCAAATGTTATCGTAGTAAACTTTGTTATATTTCTTTTAATCGTAAGTCAATAACAACTTTGTAATAAGACAATTTAAATATGAAAAATTGGTGTTTATTTATTTTTTTTTTTTTACGCTCACAGTATTATATGGTTACGAGTTAAATAGATACAGTAAACCAATAAAAAACTTGTACAGTACACTTACTTAAGTTTATGTCGCATTATCTTTGAAACTATGTCCACTACACATATAAAATTAAATGTTAAGATATTCTGCATTTTATCCACATTTCAAATAGGTTGAAGAAAATTTGTGAGAACATCATGTTCTTAACAAAAAATAACAAAAAAAAAAAAAAGTACATTTCATGAAACCAAAAAAAAAAAAAACTTGTACACTCTTCATGTTACACAGTATGGATAGGTACCGTTTTCAAACACAATTTTGTTTTCAGTTGTCTATGCCACTCGCAGATTGCTCTTTATATTTCTAATGTGCAAATGTCAGTTTACGCGAAAAAAATATAGATATGGATTCAAAACAAACTTCATTAGAAATGTAAAAATTTATTATAAATCTTTGGGAAGAGACAAAGATTTTGAGGAAAATTTATAGAATTGTAAAAAAGCCGCACTCTACCGTCAAATGCATTATTGATATGTACCAGAAAAATGGTTTTTTAATTAGACCAACTGGAATAGGAAAGCCAAAAAAAATGTCAAATAGTTCAAAACATTAGTGAAAATTCCAAAATATCGGCAGTCGAAATAGCGCAAAACTTGCCCGAACATTGTATTATTCAGGTACACCTACAAACTGTAAGAAGTTTTTTACTTTCGGAAGGCATAAGAGGCTATAAACCCCGAAACAAGCCTCTGTTGTAAGCAAAAAATATAAAGAAGTGATTGGAGTATGCAAAAGAGAATGTCTCGAGGCCACTAGAGTTTTGGTACTCCGTGATATTTACAGATGAGTCAAAATTCAATATATTTGGATACGATGGACGACGTTGTGTGCGAAAAAAGAAGGGTACAGCATTGTGCCTAAAAAATGTTTATAAGACGTTCAAACATAGCAGCGGCAGTGGTATGGTTGGGGTGCAATAAGAGCTAATAGTGTTAGAAATTTTCAGTTTGTTGAAGGCACGATGAATAAATTTGATTATTTAATAAACATTTTAAAGAAAAATTTGCGAAAAAGAGCTGCAAAATTGGAAATTGCCAACAATTTTACTACGTTCACGACAACGATCTAAAGAATTCTTCGTTTGTGATTAAAGAATGACTACTGTAAAACTGTAAAAAGTGCTACCCCATCCACCCGAATGTCCCGATGTAAATCCAAATGAGCATTTGTGTGACCATATGAAAAAAAAACCAAGATAAAATACCGTTAAAAATACAAAATCGATTAAAACTGCACTCCAAAACATATGGGCATCAATTACACCTGACATCACACAAAAATTTGTCTTTATCAATGCCAAAAAGGTTACACGCCCTACATACGAGTAGTTTCAAAGATAATGCCACATAAACATATGAAAGTATACTGTACAACTTTTTTTATTGGTTCACTGTATTTGGTAGAATTGTTGGTTTTGAATTAAAACGAGCATAATTAATGCCAAACTATGAAAATCTTTCAAAATACTAAATATTATTTAAAATAAAAATGTACTTTCCATACGATTTCAGTTTATTTATAGGTACATTATGTATTTAATTTTTGTTTGGTGTTCACTCACCACCGCTAAAGCGTCTGAGATAAAAATTATAAATATGACGTCATACTGCTATTACCAGACGCTATTTAACTCGGTAAATATTGGATATATGTAAAAAGTTTAAAAACAGTTTTTTAAACCTACCAATATTATTTACACTGTATTATATGTAATTAAAATAAATAATTATTTATAACAATGAAAACGATTTAAAAAAATTCTTTTTTTTTTTAGTAAATTAATTAACTTAATTTTTAATTATATCGTATCGTATTAAAAAAAGTGTAATGAATTTTCCAAGTACTTCATTTTTACATGCATATGTGTGTATTTTGAAATAGGAAGAAATAATAACACAACAAAAATAAATAACCGAACACGAACATACTTATAACATAGACAAATGACCGTATGACCATCATCATTCAAACACATATTGTACTCGTATGTAAGTGAGGTGACTTTTTTTTTTTTTGTATTTATTTATTTTTTGTTATTTTGCTTGCCCCACCCAACACCGTTGTTACCATGCCTGAAGAAGTCATGAGTCAAAAGTGCAAAAAATATTGTCTTCAATTCACTTTAATTAAATTATAAAAAGTTGTAAAAATCGGAATACAAAATAGAGGACGTAGTAACGGGTGATTTTTTAAGAGCTTGATAACTTTTTTTTAAAAAAAAACGCATAAAATTTGCAAAATCTCATCGGTTCTTTATTTGAAACGTTAGATTGGTCCATGACATTTACTTTTTGAAGATAATTTCATTTAAATGTTGACCGCGGCTGCGTCTTAGGTGGTCCATTCGGAAAGTCCAATTTTGGGCAACTTTTTCGAGCATTTCGGCCGGAATAGCCCGAATTTCTTCGGAAATGTTGTCTTCCAAAGCTGGAATAGTTGCTGGCTTATTTCTGTAGACTTTAGACTTGACGTAGCCCCACAAAAAATAGTCTAAAGGCGTCAAATCGCATGATCTTGGTGGCCAACTTACCGGTCCATTTCTTGAGATGAATTGTTCTCCGAAGTTTTCCCTCAAAATGGCCATAGAATCGCGAGCTGTGTGGCATGTAGCGCCATCTTGTTGAAACCACATGTCAACCAAGTTCAGTTCTTCCATTTTTGGCAACAAAAAGTTTGTTAGCATCGAACGATAGCGATCGCCATTCACCGTAACGTTGCGTCCAACAGCATCTTTGAAAAAATACGGTCCAATGATTCCACCAGCGTACAAACCACACCAAACAGTGCATTTTTCGGGATGCATGGGCAGTTCTTGAACGGCTTCTGGTTGCTCTTCACTCCAAATACGGCAATTTTGCTTATTTACGAAGCCATTCAACCAGAAATGAGCCTCATCGCTGAACAAAATTTGTCGATAAAAAAGCGGATTTTCTGCCAACTTTTCTAGGGCCCATTCACTGAAAATTAGACGTTGTGGCAGATCGTTCGGCTTCAGTTCTTGCACGAGCTGTATTTTATACGGTTTTACACCAAGATCTTTGCGTAAAATCTTCCATGTGGTCGAATAACACAAACCCAATTGCTGCGAACGGCGACGAATCGACATTTCACGGTCTTCAGTAACACTCTCAGAAACAGACGCAATATTCTCTTCTGTACGCACTGTACGCATTCGTGTGGTTGGTTTAATGTCCAATAAAGTAAACTGAGTGCGAAACTTGGTCACAATCGCATTAATTGTTTGCTCACTTGGTCGATTATGTAGACCATAAATCGGACGTAAAGCGCGAAACACATTTCGAACCGAACACTGATTTTGGTAATAAAATTCAATGATTTGCAAGCGTTGCTCGTTAGTAAGTCTATTCATGATGAAATGTCAAAGCATACTGAGCATCTTTCTCTTTGACACCATGTCTGAAATCCCACGTGATCTGTCAAATACTAATGCATGAAAATCCTAACCTCAAAAAAATCACCCGTTATAAAGAAAACTAACATAAAGAATTTACTATTATAGAAAAGAAAAAGTTTTACACAGAAAGAAATTTATATTGAGAAAAGTCATTGACTTTAAAGCAAAAAAAAGAAAAAAACTGTTAAATTAACAGAATGTTGCTTTTCTGATTTTCAAACACATTCACATTATGAGAGCGACTTTTCACTGCAAAAAAAAAAAAGAGTAATTCGTTATGAGTTTAAAACACGGAGTGAAGTTTTTCTATTTGACTTTTTAAACTTACTGCACATTTCTGCTAAGTTTTAAATGAAAATTAATGATTTTAATTTATTTTATTTTAAAAGGAAAGCAATTGCATTTGTGTTTCTTTTGTTTACATGTGACATTTTTAGCTTTTTAGATATTAGAACTACTTTTTATTTTTTTTTTTTTTTGAAATTCCAAAAATAAAAAATTAAAAATATCAAATATGAAAATTAAATTGTTTATGAGCCAAAATTCCAAACAAAGAGCCGATTTTAAGAAATTGGACTTATTGTCCGTTTTGGAGTTGTCAAATATGTGATTCCCAGTATCGAAGTACTTGCTAAAGGAATCTTTATAAAGGGTCCGCCATCTAACGTTTTTTTTTTTCAACTAGTGCTTATTTCGTGAATGGTAACACTTAGCTCATGTCTGAATTGACAGATAATTAGTTTTATCCTTCCGCTGAACGAATATGGTTGTGTATACGCTTGAACAACGCTGGGAAATATTGCGACATTACTTTGAAAATCATGGTAATGTTGCAGAATGTGTGCGAAAATTGCGTACGGATTTTGGAAGAAGAGAAGCTCCGTCAGCTCCGTATGTTCGTTATCTTGTGAAAAAAGTGAAAGAAACTGGCATCCTCATCGATAAACCAAAGCGTGAAAAGCCAAAAACAGTGCGTACACCGGAGAATATTGCTGCTGTGGCAGAAAGTGTGCGTGAAGCGCCATCAACATCAATTCACCGTCGTTCTCAAGAATTGAACATTTCGGAGGCATCATTGAGACGAATTTTGCATAAAGACCTTAGTATGACGCCATACAAAGTCCTATTGGTTCAGGAGTTTAAGCCGACTGACCATCCAATGCGTTTTCGCTTCGCTAAGTGGGCCTTCGACTTACAGAATATGCCGATTTTGCCAACCAAAAATCATCTTTTCAGATGAAGCTCATTTTGATCTTGGCGGGTATGTAAACAAGCAAAATTGTCGCATTTGCGGCACAGAAAACCCGCACGCATACATTGAAAAGCCGATACACCCAAAACGAGTCACTGTTTGGTGCGGATTTTGGTCCAGAGGCATAATTGGGCCATTTTTCTTCGAAAATGAGCAAGGAGTGGCCGTTACAGTCAATGGCGATCGTTATCGGGCCATGTTGAACGAATTTTTGTTCACAAAAATTGAAGAGGAGGATATTGGCAACATTTGGTTTCAACAGGACGGCGCTGCGTGCCACACACGTGTAGGCTACTGCATGGCCAGCCGAGGCAGCCATTTGAATGAAATTATTTTCCATTATTAACCGGAAGGATTGTACTTACAAATAAAAAAAGAAATTTGAGATAATATTCAGTAGTTTTTTTTATAGCATTTTCAAAAAAAAAAAAAGTTATTTGGCGGACCCTTTATAAAGTGGGAAACAATACATTAGAAATTTTACAAAATACAAAATTTGTTAATTCGCTAAGTCCCAAATTATGTTTTATTTGTTGGCGAAATCACTCTCTGGTGTGTTCTCCTTCGAAAGATAAAGTTTTTACCAAAAATAGAATTAAAAAGCATTTTTTTCCAGTGATGAGAAAACAATGGAAACTTTTCAGCTTCTGTACCAGAGTTGATTAAAAAAAATCATGCGAGTCCGATCACAGGGGAGATGTGTAAACATCTAATAATCAAAGATTTTTTATGTCACTTTTATGTCGCTTTACAGCAAAGGGTTGTTGAATTAGCTGAAACAATTTTATATCATAATTTTTTCACCAATACAATCATAAGTCACACCGATTTGACTTACGGCTCACAGCGTAACATGTGAGCTCACATGTTGTGATTGTATTTTGAAATAGAAATTTCCCCCATGCTCGTATAGATGTTTACACATCAAAATTAATATCTATAGTTTCTGACGTTTTCTTTCAACTTTTTTTAAACACAGTTGTAATTTTGAATGTTGTAATCTTATAATTATTATAAAATAAGAAATAAAGCTTTGTGAAGAGTTAAAAACCAGAATAATTAATGATTTTACTGCTGGTCTTAAACAAAAGAAAATCTGTTAGAAATATTCTATGCATAAATCCATAATTTCAAAAATTACACTGGTGTACAAATTAAAAAAAAAAAAGATTGACTGCAGAAACGAAGCAAGTTTTTTTAACTAATCTGGGTGCGCTGAATTCGAATCTGGCATAAAAATTGGGCTATCACGTAAAACAGTCAATGCTTACACTACAATTTCACAATTAAGTTGACAGAAGCCCTCATTCATTCTAGATCTTCATAATAGTAGCGTTTAAGCATGTCAGGGAGATCGTGTGTTACTGATTCAAGCTATTTTTGCTTTGTTTGTGTTGAATATTTGGTTGGAAAAAAGGGATATGCAATATCAGAATCGTTAAAATATGCACATTTACATTATTTTGGTTTTGCTGTCAGAAACTTGGACAAACCGTGTACACCGACAATGTTTTGCAATAGTTGCAGAACTGTTTTACACAAGTGATCAAATGTCAAGAAGATCTATTTCGATTTTTCAATTCCAGTACTTTGGAGAGAGTCAAGTAACCACCAAACCGATTGTTATTTCTGTTTAACAAAAGTTACTGGATTTAATATGAAAAATCGAAAAAATATTACTTACGCGAATGTCCCATCGGTTTCAAAACCAGTTCAACGTCCACCAAATGATCCATTACCAGTCATTCCCAGTGCTACGAGCAGTGAGTCCGAAACATCTTTCACCAGTTTGTATGAGGCTGATGATGAACGCCATTTAGTGACGCAAGCTGAGCTGAATGATCTAATTCGGGATTTACATTTAACGAAGAAGCAAGACGCAGAATTACTAGCTTCACGCATGTAGCAGTGGAAACATCTTGCAGTTGGGACAAAAGTAACAATCTATAGAGATAGAAGCTTGGAATTGGCTGCATATTTTGAAAAGAAACACTCTATTCTATACTGTACTGAAGTTGATGGTTTATTTTAAAAAAATTAACCAGGCATATGACAAAACTGAATGGAGATTATTTTTGATGGCTCTAAGTACAGTTTAAAGGCTCTTCTTTTGCATAATGGGAATCAATGACTGAAATTTTGACATAACTCAAATACAACGATCATAAATGGAAGATCTGTGGTGACCTTAAGCTGTGTGATTTAAATTTCTTTGTATATATAGTTTAGACCACCGTAAATTAATCTGTCTCAGGTCATTGGTTTGTTGACTGGTATGCAAGGAGGTTTCACAAAATATTGTTGTTTCCTTTGTCTATGGGATATACGCGCTAGATGTCATCATTACGACAGAACAGAGTGGCCAAAGAAGAACGGAGTATTCACCAGGAAAACAAAACATTTCAAATAAACCATTAATTGATCCAAATGAAGTTCTTCATCCGCCGCTGCCTTTTTAAGAACTTTGCCAAGGCTCTGGACAAAGATGGTGCAGCATTTAAATATTTGTTAGCCGTTTTTCCCAAAATTTCATACGCTAAAATCAAAGAAGGCATATTTGTTTGCCCTAAGATCAGGAAGCTATTGAATGATGACAATTTTTTACAATGTTTATTGGAGAAAGAATATGCAGCCTGGAAATCTTTCAAAAGCATCGTGGACAGTTTTCTTGGAAACAATAAGAGTGAAAACTACAGACAAATTGTTGCTGAATTATTGAAAAATTATCACGAATTAGGTACACGAATGTCACCCAAAATGCATTTTCTTCATTTCATTTACATTTTTTTCCCACAAAACCTAGGTGCGGTGAGCGACGAACAAGGGGAGTGTGCTCACCAAGATTTAATGAAAATTGAAAGATATTATCAAGGATTATGGGACAAAAGCATGCTGGGATACTATTGCTGGACTCTAATACGTGAAACCGAACCAACAAAATACAAACGACGTTCAAATAACGCCATTCACTTTTGAAAATTCATTGATTTTTAAATAAGCTAATGTAAAAAGCGAATAAAAACATTTTTTTGTATCTCGAAAACCTGACGTGATAGAGAAAAACCAATTACAGATTCGAATTCAGCCCACCAAATTACCCTAGGAAAGATATTTGGTTGCTCCAGTCTAAAACCTTGTTGGCTAGTGTTATCAAGAACTATCATGAAAGAGGTACGGCAACGACTCAAAATTTAGGCGACGACTCAAAACGTGTCAGACAGAATAATTTAATGGCAAGATAGTTTAAAAAATGTGCATAAATGCTACCTTAAGAGATCACTAAATTAAACATACATATGTGCCAGAACTGTTTCCCGAAGGAGAATTAAGGCTGATCTTGGTTGTTATCGTCCCGTGCAGAAACCAATGATATCTGAGAAAAATCGTCTGGCTCATATAAATTTTCACTAATAGGGCCCATACACGATACCAGCATGCATGCGCAATCAAGTGATTGCACAATCGTGTTGGTGTCGTGTATGGGCCATATTTCTCATTACAATTGAATTTGTGAAGAGTAAACATCGCGCATGGATGTATTTTATAAATGAATTTTATGATGAACATAAAAAAATTATTTTTACACTTATGCCCGTAACTTCTACAAAGAGATAACTACGTGTGTTAATATCCAATAGATATCTATACCTATCTGATAAAGTTACATTGGTAATTTTAACGTTTATTTTACCTAAGTGTTTCTACCGGATAGATATCTGCTAAAGTATGGCAACATTCTCGTTTGACGTTTATTATTATGTCAAATAAATGCAAAAAATTTTGTTATTCTTTTAATTTGTGAAATTTGTAGCATTCTAAAGTTTAAAAAATGTCTTGGAAAGCCGAAACCTTTTCAGAAATTCTGAATTATTCCAAGTTTCAAAATGGTCACTTCTTTCCCTATATTTGTGTGTTGCTTTTTGAGAGTTTCTTTGTAGAAAATATCTTCTTCTTAGCTCTTAGTTCTTAGCTCCTGCAATTCTAAATTCATTTTTATTTGGATATACATACATATATATTTAATTTCATTTTATTTTGTTTAATTTTTTTTAATTTGACAGTTTTTCCAAAAGAATTTGAATTATATTTACCTAACACATTAACCAACTACAATCCTCCGTGTAAAAAACACTAAAGTTTATCCAGCCGGTAAGTCATACCTACGAGTTAAAATTACGAAATTTGATTTACACGATAGGTAACCATGCACTAGTAGATATCTATTCGTTGAAGTTACGGGCATTAATAATTAATATTGTATAATTTAAATATATAATAATATATAATAGTATATAATAATAAGATATGTATTTAGTTAATAAATGTAAAAAATAAAACAAAAAAATTTTTAAGGTCACTATCCGTATCGATGTTTTCAACACGCTACTTGGAAAGAAATGATGATTGTTCCAGCATGCTGGTGTGGTGTGTGCTTCGATCTTGATTGTACTATCACTTGATTGTGCCAGCATGCTGGTGTCGTGTATGGGCCATATAAAGAGCACAAGACGGAATTGGAATACTGTTCTCTTTTTAGGTGAGCCCAAGCTTAATTTTAGAAGCCATAATTGAAAAACGTTTGTATTACGAACAAATGGAAAAAGACTAGACCCAAAACATACAAGTAAAATTGTTAATTTTGGTAGTGGCAATATTATGGTATGGAATTGCCTTTCGGGCCAAGGAATAGGAGACTCAAACTGAAATTGGATACAGGCAAATTCTAAATGACGTGAAAATGTGACCCTGGTCTTGAAGTTCCAACATGATAATGACCCAAAACACACCATTCGGTTACAAATTTGGAGTTAGTGTCCATAGAAAATCTATGGCAAATTGTAGATTGAAAAGTAAGGACACGAAATTACATGAACAAGACAGATCTCATAGAGGCAGTTAATTCAGAGTGGCAAAAAATTTTAATGGATATCATCAACAATTTAATTGACTCCATGACTTGGCGTTGTGAAGCAGTACTAAAAAAATAATGGATACCCAACAAAATATTGAAACCAAAAATAGAGGGAAAATTTTCAATTATTAGATAGTAAAGGTTTCCAAAGTTTTGTCAACCACATTTTTATGCTTATACTTTTACGTTCTGTTCATTCTTTCTAAAGGAAACCTATTTTAGGTTATATATATATATATATATATATATATATATATTTTAATTAATAAAACATACAAATTAATAAGAGTTCTTAATTTTATGATCCTCGAAATTCGATTGTAAATTCTAGGAAAATTTGTTTTTTCATTTAATAAATAATTATATAATAAGAGCCTAAAGGTAAGCTAATCAATTTAAGCCAATTCACAACTCAACACTTTTTAAATAAAATTCATTAAATTTCAGTATAAGTATTTGTTGAACACACAGAATATATATAAATGGGTTTGTTAATAAAAAAATTATAAAGGAGCCTAAATGTATGCTAATCAATTTTAGTCAATTCACAATTCAACACTGGGCTTTTGATATTTATAATAAACACACACACAGTATGTGTTTTATGTATGTGTTAGTAGCAACTTTAAACGATCATAACTCCAAAAAAAATATTCCAGACGATGAAAATCTGTATATCTGGGTAACAGCTAAAAAGAAATACCTTTCAAATGAGGTATGTTTGGTCAAAATCAATTATTAACTACAATTTTTATATCGGTCACAAGAAATCGCCTTTCCTATTAATATTATAGATAAACTGGCTACAGTTCTGTGTACTAATGGGTTAATAAACCGCAATCTAGAGAAATTTCACACCTGGATTATACAATTTCAAACAAGTGCTATATTTTCAATGAAATATTTTAAAATTTAAACATTTATGTGAATTTCTGTGATCAGCCTTTACACTTGCTAGGAAGATTTTCTGTTCACTTATAGATGAAAATTTTAAATACGTATTAATAAAAATTTTAATAAAATATTTAGAATTACGAACTTTTTACCATTTACGCATTGGGAATTTTACTTGCTTTACAAAGAACTTACGAAACATTTTTAATAAAAAAAATTTTTTTTGCAACGCAAAAATTGTAGTATCGTCGTTCGTAAATTATTGTGTTCTATATGATTTTTTTTTTTTAATCCCTGTTACAGTTCTTACTCTTAGAAGCGTTTTCAAAGACGGAATTTGTTTTTTACAGAAAAAACCACAAACTATAGTACTTTCCTTGGTAATTACTAAACTAAACTTTACTAAACTTTAACAGGGAATAACCAAAAAAAAAAAAAAACATAATAATAATTATGAACGATGGTATGACAAATATAGGTTATGTTAGGTTAGATTGAGAAGAGGAGCTATGTGTACATATAGCTCATATCCGTTGTACCCGGATATACACTTAAGCCAGAAATTCGGCGAAATTCCAGCGTTGTCCTCTAAGACCCGCTAGGCCTGGTATGATGCCATTGGATAGATTTCCGCAAATGCAGAACAGTAACAAAGGTAATGTTCCAGGGTTTCGTCATCCTCTCCGCAAGCTCTGCATGCGGGCAATTCCGCCTGTCCTATACGGTAAAGGTGAGCCCTCAGTACAGAGTATCCAGTGAGGATGCCTATAAACCTACTAAGTTCCCTTCTATTCAGACTAAGGATTTCCCTAGTCTTCGAAGTGTTGGGAGTGCCCCATAATATCTTCGTAACCCTATCCACGTCAGTTCTCTCCCAAATTGATGCACTGGAAAGGTATTGGGTTTTCCAAATTGACTCCCTCCAGGAAAAAACCCTTCCTGGCCAGTTCGTCAGCAATCTCGTTTCCCATTATACCACTGTGTCCTGGGATCCAAACGATTTCAAGTCTGCCCCTTATGGTGAAGTTTGCAATCTCTTCCTTACAACTGAGGACAGTCCTTGTTCTAGTTTTTTCCGAGGATATCGCCCTGATAGCCGCTAGATTGTCCGAAAATATTTTCACGTCTCCTGTCTGTCAATAAAGCTTATGCATTCCGTTATCGCGACCAATTCGTCCTGAAAGACTGAGTTGTGGGTCAGAAGGCGGAGGTATCTACCAAGAGAACGGTCCTCATCATAGAAACCTGTGCCAGTTTTACCATGCAGATTAGATCCGTCTGTATAGTGGTGTGACCCTGGAAGGTTTTGTAGAATATTCCCGTTTAACCACCTTTCCCTGCCAGGTATCCTTATACTGCAGGGTATGTTTGTCGACACTTCCGCGATTCTATCACAGCTAATATCCACTATGTTGAATCCTGGTTTTTGGTCCAAAATTGTTTGGTGTCTGGTCATATGGTCGGTGATGTATTCCCCTGTTACCCTTAGTCGCAGCATGGTCAGAGCTGCCTCATATTTAATTCTAATCTCGATCGGCTGTATAGATACAATTGTCTCTAAAGCCCTAGTAGATGTTGTCCGTATTGCATCGCTGATTTAATAAATTTAAGTTGCAGAAAAGTTTTTCGTACATTTACAGTTAGGGGAATGCCACGTATTATGCAATGGCGTAGAGGTCTGTTACATCGATTTCATTTTAGTAGAAGACAAACTTGTTTATATAAATTTGATTTGAATTAATTATATTTCTTCTATATCAAAAAAATCGGTGCTGGCGAGAGAAATATTATCCTAAAGCTTAGAAATGAAGGTAAGTCTTTTCATTAACTAGCTCAGATCATACGCAGAAGAAACTCCTCGGTGCAGCACATCGTTCAAAACTACAAACCTCATTCTGGTTGCCCCTCGAAACTAACAGAGCGAAAAGCGAAATATTTTTGCGCCAATAAAATAGAATCCGAGAATTAATGCTTCCCAAATTCATTCGAAAATCAAAGAAATCTTCGGCAAAAAAATCTGACTATCATGGTAGTGTAGCACGTATAAAGCCATTCATTTTCGATGTCAACACAACGTATGGAATTTGCGAGGTTTACTGGAGCTGAGAATTTGACACCATAAAATAACCTCAAAGTAAATGTTAAATATCGTCATTTCGGAAAAAATACGTAAATACTTTAAATAGCTAATTAATTTATTAGAGCAAAAAAAAATAATGCAGCTTAGTTAATTTTTTCGTACATGACAGTTTTAACATTAGGTGTACGAATACTTTTTCTAGCAAGTGTATATTATTTTTCACTTATTTTCGCATATCTCTGACCATTTACAGTTAATACTATCGCTAATAAATTTCTTATCTTTATCAGTCAGTATGTGTATGTGATTAATTTTTATATTTTTTGATAATTGTATTTATTTATATCATGTTATGTGGCGTGTATATGAGTCATTATCATAGAATTATTGAGGCATAAACGAAAAAATAAATAAATATATTTAATTTTTCGACTTATTAGCAGCAAACAACAAGTGTGTGTTTCTTCGCTTTTGTGTATTATTAACATGTGGGAGACGTTTTTGACTACAACAGTTTGAAGACATTAAATTGCGTAGGGTCAGTACTGCTTAAGAATACTCTTCGTTGCGTTTGAATAAGTATGTAATTGAAAGAAAAAAAAAAAACCGATTGTAGTTAATAATATTACTTTTTTTTACAAAGAACCAACAAAGGTTATTTGAGTTTTTTTGTTATCAGAAAGTTTTTCATAAGACAACAACAATGACCATATGAATTATTTATTTACTTTAAAGGCTAGATGAAGTTATTTCTTTATGCAATTAATGCAAATCGACGAAGAAAATTTTGAAATTAAGTTTTAGTTTAGAAAAATTTTAGTTTATGTGGTTGTTTAATCTAGTTTAAAGTAGATTAGGATGCCAATGTAGTTCTTATCTGATAGATTAATCATATAAAATGACAATTGCCAATCTGCTAGATTGTCGATAATCTACTTAAAAAAGTGATACTATTTCTATACAACTATGCGTCTTCATTATACAAATTGAGTGCAACTCTGCGTTTTTCCAATCAGAATAATGTTTTATGATTGTATTGCTGCAAAGAGTGTCTATTTTTAATAAAAAAGTATAATAGAAATTATTTTAACATTATTAATGTTAATTTAATTTTTAAACATAAATTCTAAATGCTTTAAATAAAAAACAAAAATTACAATAAATAAGGCTTGTGTACGATAATATTAGTGTACACATATGTATGTATTTGGTTGTAAAATATTTCAAATTAATTTTTTTTAATCATGTTGTCTTTGCTAAATGTGTACAAATCTTCACATCAAGTTTGTAAATTATTGTATTCTTTTTGGCTTTATTTTAAAGTTGGCTTTATTTTTGAGTTGTGAAATAAAAATACGTGAAAAAATTATTTTATTGATTAAAGAAAATCCAAATTGTACTTTCAAAACAATTGCTAGAAAATCCAAAGTTTCAAGAAATACTGTTTCGCGTATTATTATAAACTATGCTGCGCGTTTAATTATTGATAGGAAAAAAGGCAGTGGTAAAAACAAGGGTTTAATAACCGAAATGCTGTCAAGAAGGTAGTCGCTCTTTTAAGAAAAATATACAATATATCGGGTAGAAAAGTAGCCGAAAAAGTACAATGCTCTGAGCTTTTGTCAGAAAACTTAAAAGGCTAAAGTCAACAAAGTCCAGAGAAGTTCCGGACAGCAATTCCAAAAAGAATAGTGATGCAAAAAACAGATTCAAAATACTTTATAAAGATTACTTTCAGAAATTTGTTGCTGCGTTATGGACGATGAGACTTTTGTCCTTGGTGACTTTTCTCAGCTTCTAGGTGTCGGCTTTTATGATGCAGATCGTAGGGGAAATGTCCAAGAAGTGCATAAGACATAAATGAAATCAAAATTCCCTAAGAAATTTTGGGTATGCGGCAGACGAAGCAGTTCGTTTGTTGCAACTGGGTCAATTAACCGAATTATATATAAAGTAGAGCTTGCAAAACCGACATTTACCATTCATAACACAGCACGTGGTCTCTAGATTTTTTGTCCTGATTTGGCTTCGTGTCATTACAGCAAATCGGCAATTGAATGGTATGAAAATAATAATATCGTAATCGTACCCAGATATGCAAATGCACCTAACTGCCCGAAGCTAAGACCCATTGAGAGGTATTTGGCTCTGGTAAAAGGGATCATGAAGGCCACGAAACGGGTTGCTGAAAACGAACGTGGTTACCTTCAAGCAAAAAAATCACTGAAGGCACTATTAAAAGTTTAATGCGAGGTATTTTACAAATAATTAAAATTTTTCCTAAAAATCACTAATGTATGATATTTTATTTATGAAATGTAAACATAAATATGATTTCTGTTCATAAAACGTATTTTGCAGAATTTTTTGTCAATTACTTCAGAACCCAGGAAAAACAATCATTACCAAATAATGGGTATTAGAATGAGATGTAACTGGTTGAAGTTTGCCTGATAAGCTCATTATTTTAACACGGGGATGTCATTGGAGGTAGCTAGTTGCCTAGGAACTCATTATTTTCACTTTGAAAGTAATGCAGTATGCAAGGCGCTGGCATGAAATATAAGTAGCTGTATAACACATTATTAGTAACGCCTTATTTTCACTTTAGAAATAATGCAGTGGGCAGTGGTAGGTCATTATTGGTAATGCAAAAATCAATGAGCTGCTATTACGAAATTTTTCCTGGGAAGTTATTTCAAGTTATTCATGCACTAATTTCATGGTACGCAAGCCTCAGTATTAAATAATTGTTGTAAAAACTTCGTTTTTATATCCTATACCACTCCAATGCTATATTCACACGGACAGCAAGATTCGCGGTTCGCTCTCTCATTCACGGTTCGCGCCCGAATCATGATTGAATCTACATGATTCGCATAAAAAATTTTGAGAGCGAAACTACTTGGTTCATTTTGAACCTAGTTGTGAACGTAGAAAAATTGAGTGTCGTCTCCAAGTTTGGTAAGAAATTATCGCTAGTTTCTCTGAACTAGCTGTCAAAAATATATAAACAAAGAAAAAACAAAAAATTAATGTGTGCAGTAAAATAAATAGAAACATTTAACAAATAAAAAGTATATATTTACATATATATATTCGAATAAAAATGGAAAAAATTAAATAGTGAAACGAAAAGTGCAGAAGGATGTCTTCAAATATTTGCACAAAAAAATATAAAAGTCAAAATGAAACAAGAAACCTCGTCTGAACACCAAGGTTCGCAATCGTGATTCAGAGATCGAATCAAATGGTTCATTTTGCCGCCTGAACATGCTATAAGGGTGTGGAGATAAATATATGCTAAGATTTTAACAGAGATGGTTATTGTTTAAGGCAGAATCAGCAGAACTATTGTTAAAACCATCGGAGACTATAGAACTATGCTGGATGCAACTTCTCTAAGGTCATATATTCAAAATCTGATGAGATGCTGAGATTTTTTTTTTGCGAAGTTAGCATCACATAGCTTCAAATCGCGATTTTAAGGCAGAATCAGCAGAACTATTGTTAAAACCATCGGATACTATAGAACTATGCTGGGTGCAACTTTTCTAAGGGTATATATTCAAAATCTGATGAGATGCTGAGTTTTTTTTTTGCGAAGTTAGCATCTCATACCTTTAAATCTTTAAATCGCGATTTTAAGGTCAAATCAATAGAACTATTGAAGAACTATTGCAGGAACTATAGAACTATGCTGGATGCAAGTAAATTTGCATGTTTTTAGTGGGATGCTAAAATTTGAGATGCCATTCACAGACACCAAAAATACCTAATTTGAAAGGTATTTCTTTTTAGCTCTCCATCATATTTACAGATTTGCACCGTCTGGAACATCTTTTGGAGTAATGCTCATTTAAAGTTGCTACTAACACATACATAAAACACATACAGTGTGTGTGTGTTTATTATAAAAATCAAAAGCCCTGTGTTGAATTGTGAATTGGCTAAAATTGATAAGCATACCTTTAGGCTCTTATAAAATTATTTATTAAATGAAAAAATAAAATTTACTAGAGTTTGCACTCGAATTTCGAGGGCTGGGCTCTGCTAGTAGTTAATAAATACGCCAAACACTATCAGGTGGAAGATTTACCGAGATCTGGACGCCCAAAGGGAGTTAAGTTAAAACTGTAGTTGCAGAAGTAAAGTGCAGTTAAATAATCAGAAAACATAACGCAGACACTAGGAACACCAGTAAGTGTGAGTATTTTCAGGAGAGCGCTTCACAAAACTGGCATACATGCAAGGTTACCACGCAAGATTTCGGCAAATAGTACAAAAATGAGGCTCTATCTTTTTGGGAAACAATATTTTATACAGATTTTATACAGCAAATTCGAAATATGGGGTGAGAATCCTTCAAATAAGGATGTGTTAGCAACACTGTCAAACACGGTGGAGGCTCTGTTATGCTGTATGGCGACAACAGGTCTTGGTAATTTTGTTCTTATTGACTCAACTACGAACATTTTGTTTGCTTAGCCATTTTGAAGGACAACGTTGCCCCCTAGGGTTGAGAAATTAGGCTTGTCTAGACACTGGATCTTCCAACCGGACATCGATCCAAAGTCTACGTCTAAAATTGAGAAAGAGTGGCTACTGTATCGGACTCCTATGACACTTGATCATCTGCCGCAGTCCTTGGACTTTAGCCCGATCTACCACTGCGGGAACGCCTTGACAGAAAAATCAGACAAAGGGCCATTTCAAAGAAGGCTCTAAAGGAAGAATGGATCATAATATCTCCCCCGATATAACAAAAAAAAAACTTGTCGAGTCGATGCCTAGGAGACCGAAGGAGGTGCTTAAGAGTAAATCCAAATAAACCAAATATTGAACAAGAAAATTGTAGTCGGTCTAGACTGACTATGCGATCCCTATACCATGCGTTTAGAGAATTGGTCTTAGGTCCAACTAATTGGGTATAGAAAATAAGCATAAATCAAATCTGAGTGGAATTTTTATTAAATTTTTTGCCTGCAGATCTGATGCTATATTTATATGGGGACTAGGTTGAAAACTGGAGCGATCCTGACCATATTTGGTAAAATCACTTATTTGTTGCATATACAAACCATATTTTGAGAAAAATCTGTACAATATTTTTATTTTTGATAGGTTTTGATAGGTGAAGATCGGGAAGCAGCTTTATATGGGGGCTATGATCAGATTTGTCCTATATTATTTTCACCAATTTCAATAGTATTCGTCATATGGCCGATGGAAGGTAATATACCAAATTTCATCAAAATATATTCATATTTGCGACCTGTAGTTTGATTACAAGGTTTATATGGATACACAGACGGACATCGCTAAATCGACTGGGAAAGTGATCTGAGTCGGTATAAATAAATATCGGTACAATAAATATTACAAACAATAGCATAAACTCATTATACCCTGACCACATAGCGGTATAGGGTATAACAATTTAAAAAGTTTACTTTTTGTGTTGAAGTTCAGTTGCCTATTGTTTACTGTTTACTTATTTTTTTTTTTTTTTATTTATTTTTTTTTTGACGCGTAAAATTTTGTCATTTTCTAAATAAAGTATATTTATTTTTGTTTTGTATTACTTTTGTTTAATATGTTTATATTGAGTTCAGTTATTATTAAGTAACTCTTGAATGCCTTATACTTATTTTTGATTTGGTGTTAATTACTTCATTTTAATAAAGCTTTTAATCTGAGTAACCGTAAATAACGGTAACCAATTCGACTTTTCTTTTGGCTGTTAATTCTTTTATTTGAGAGTATACAAATTAATAGCATTCCGTTTTAGTTTCTAGTACACAGAGTTGAATATTTTGTATTCAACTTTAAAAGTGAAAAATTTTACCGAGCATAAAAATGCAACGTAATAAATTAACCGTAAAAGTAAGTTAATTATTGCTTTCTAAGTAAAAGTTTCTTAAAAAATTTTTGAAAAACTATTTTTATATTAGAAATAGTTGTCAACTAATAACAAAATAGCTACGAGTATTATTAAAACTTTAGAGAAAGGGAAATCGATGCGTGAAATTGGACTGCTCTTTAATGTAAATAAATCCATTATAAAGGGTCCGCCAAATAACTTTTTTTTTTTTTTGAAAATGCTATAAAAAAAAACTACTGAATATTATCTCAAATTTCTTTTTTTATTTGAAAGTACAATCCTTCAGGTTACTAATGGAAAATAATTTCATTCAAATGGCTGCCTTGGCTGGCCATGTAGTAGCCTACACGATCGGTCCAATTTTGAAGCACATTATCGATTGTGTGCAGCTGTATTTCGCCAATGGCTTCACGAATATTGTCCTTTAAAGCGTCAATTGTCTCTGGCTTGTTGGCGTAACACTTATCTTTGAGGGCACCCCACAAATAATAGTCCAACGGTGTCAAATCGCAGCTCCGAGGTGGCCAAACGATATCAGCTCTGCGGCTGATAATGCGATCTTCAAAAACAGGGCGCAAAACATCGAGTGTAGCTTCGGCTGTGTGGCACGTAGCGCCGTCCTGTTGAAACCAAATGTTGCCAATATCCTCCTCTTCAATTTTTGTGAACAAAAATACGTTCAACATGGCCCGATAACGATCGTCATTGACTGTAACGGCCACTCCTTGCTCTGGACCAAAATCCGCACCAAACAGTGACTCGTTTTGGGTGTATCGGCTTTTCAATGTATGCATGCGGGTTTTCTGTTCCCCAAATGCGACAATTTTGCTTGTTTACATACCCGCCAAGATCAAAATCAACTTCAACTGAAAAGATGATTTTTTTTTGGCAAAATCGGCACCTTCTGTAAGTCGATCGCAGGCCCACTTAGCGAAGTGAAAACGCATTGGATGGTCAGTTGGCTTCAACTCCTGAACCAATTGGACTTTGTATGGCGTCATACCAAGGTCTTTATGCAAAATTCGTCTCAATGATGCCTCCGAAATGTTCAATTCTTGAGAATGACGGTGAATTGATGTTGATGGCGCTTCACGCACACTTTCTGCCACAGCAGCAATATTCTCGGGTGTACGCACTGTTTTTGGCTTTTCACGCTTTGGTTTATCGATGAGGATGCCAGTTTCTTTCACTTTTTTCACAAGATAACGAACATACGGAGCTGGCGGTGCTTCTCTTCTTCCAAAATCCGTACGCAACTTTCGCACACATTCTGCAACATTACCATGATTTTCAAAGTAATGTCTCAATATTTCCCAGCGTTGTTCAAGCGTATACACCATATTCGTTCAGCGCAAGGATAAAACTAATTATCTGTCAAATCAGACATGAGCTAAGTGCTACCATTCACGAAATAAGCACTAGTTGAAAAAAAAAAAAACGTTAGATGGCGGACCCTTTATTACGTATCGCATCACGATTTCAATTGAGAAAAAGAGTAGAAAAAATAACAGGTAGTAGTCGTTCTGGAAAAATTACTCGGTTTTGATAAATTTGGTCAAAACAGATCCATGAAGGACGGCAGTGGACGTTGCTTGTTTTGGAAATGCGCCGTAGTATAAATAAAGCAAATTTGCTTGCTAGACATCCGGCCAAGACCACCTCTTAATAATTAGTCAACAAAAGGATGGGTTTTGACTTTACGAAACGGTATCAGCATTGCTTAAGTGAACAGACGACTAAGGTCTTGTGGGGCGGGGTAAGCAAATTTAATTAATTTGTCTCCGATAGAATAAATTTCATACGTAGGCCACCCAAACAAAAATATTTTTCTAGGATCCAGTTGCATACAGTCTAACATGGTGTAGGATCAATTATGGTGTGCGATAAGAAGAAATACAGTGTGCGACAAAACATGCACGAGCTTGTGGTTAATACTATATGTATATCTTAATAACAATGACAAACACATTTTGGTATCGAATTATTTTATTTATGTATTTATAAAATAAATTTACTAAAACAAAATAAAAACAAACAAAATTTGTTATCAAAAATAAAAATAAAAAATTATATTAAATCTTTAATACAGTTTTTTGCACGCGACAAAACAATTTGCACATTTTTTGTTTATTCAATAATAAATTAAAATTTTACTAATATTTAGTTGTGTAGCCCTTATTTTTTAAAATCTCTTGATATCTGCGTGGCAATGGACTCTATTAGATTAGGTTAAATTTCACTGGAAATTCTATTCCATGTAAATTCCACTTGCCGGAAAAGGTCATCCGCATTTCTGCAATCATCGCGATTTATTTTAGGATCTACAGTATCCTAAAACACGAAACGTGGGTCAGCTGTTTAAACCAGTGCAAAATTGGCAACTTCGTGGAGAAAATAAAGAAATTGCTCAACAAACCAAAAGAAAAATTCAACTTGAGCTAAGAGAACAACATTCCAACATCAGGTTCGGGGAATACAAACACAGGAAATACAGCCAGAATATTTTTAGAACAGCCAACCTTGGCCTCTATAGTAACTGGCGTACAAGTGGAACTGATAAAAAGGTTTGGTTTAATATTGCGCACAATGGCATGTGGTTATGCAGTTAATGTAGAGGCTTTTCGCTTATATGCCTGGGAAACAGCAAAAATATTTGTTTCCGAATACCCTTGGTTTTATATGCCTCCATCTGTACATAAAATTTTAATACATGGAGCAGATATTATTGAAAAAGTTTCACTACCAATAGGAATGATGTCAGAAGAGGCACTTGAGGCAAGAAATAAAGATTTTCGCAGTTATAGGCTGAACCACACCCGAAAAGACTCGAAGACTTAATTCACGCTCTATTGGTTTCGTCGGATCCTTTTATTACATCGAAATCTAAAAGCACCTCGAAATACGCCAAAAAAAAACACATCAAAATAGATGATGAGGTCAAGCAGCTTCTTTTAAATATAAATGACCTACCTGACAGCCTTAATTTTGAAAGCTCCGACTCTGAATAGTTTTTTTTTTATTTATTTTCTTGTAAAAATATGAAGTAGAAACCTTTTTTTTTTAATTTACTTGTGTAATGAAATTTTAAATTTTTTTATATTTTACATATGGGTAAAAATTTATGTATGGAATTACCCATATACTTAAAAAAAAAACAAACAAATTTTAAAATTTTATGAATGGGTTATATTTAAATATATATAAATTAAAAAAAAAAAAAAAATCATTCATAATTTTTTATGTTTTTGAAGTTATTAACAAAGCGCCGTTAGATTGGGTATTTCGGCCACTGTGCAGTGTTGCCAAAAAGATAATAGCTAAAAAATCACCCTATATAAGGATATCCTAAAAAGTGTAATGTAGCTACACGCAGAGGAGGAAATGCCACTTAAGTGGAGGTATCAACATGACATCGACCCAAAACACACCAAATGCGTTAATGAATGGTTCATAAACAATAACATTAATGTTTCGAAATGGCCAGCACAATCACCTGATCTCAATCCCATAGATTTTTCTGGCCATTTCGAAACGTTAATGTTATTGTTTATGAACCATTCATTCACGCATTTAGCCACTTAAGTGAGTGTAGCTACATTACACTTTTTAGGATATCCTTATACATTAAACGATCCATTATGGCATTTATTTTATGAATTGGTCTGATCCCATGATCAGAAAAACATCTCCAGACCAAAAAATTCCCTCCATTCAGTGTTCGCCAGTTCAGAATTTTTAAAGGGTATTTTCACCCCTTCCTAAAATTTTAAGGGGTGTTTTCATAAACTAAAGGGTATTTTTCAAAACTACAGCAAAATAAATTTTTTGACCAAATTAATTTCTACTGTTTATGTTTAAACATGACCAAGTGATATTTAACAGTCATATGCATCAATAAAACTGTGATACATTTACTTTTTGTTTCCACTTTTTTACAGCAGTAAAATGTCACATTGAACAACATCATTCTTTTACTCAAATACAAATCGGGGCCTTCGCTAGAAGTCTTTGGAAGGATTTACACATGTTTATCACCAAGTCTGGCTCGCTTATCACTCTTTATGCGGTTTTGGCATGAAAATCCTCTTTCGCAAGCTACAGTAGAGACTGGTAAAGTTAAGGCAATCATTAACTATTTCATGTACTCTGTATACATGCACTCATCCTCAGCATATCCCAGCTCATTTGACATCAAACTATCCATGGCTTCATCAACAGTTTTATTTGATGGAGGGGCAGACGGGTTTAACACCAAGTCGAAATTTAAAAATGTTTCAATGGTGTCATCGTCAAACCGTTTATAAAGGTTATTTACCAGTGTGCATAAAAAAACGTCTTTTCCTTTCTGGAAATTATTTTGTGATAGATTATTGGGAAAAAATTTTATGTCCCTGTGGTAACCATTTTTTCTTTCATCTCATCCAAAAATGCTGTTAAATATTTTCCAGGCTCTTTGCCCATTTCCTCTAATCTTTGCACAAAAGAGCACACCGAGAACCAGTCTTGGTGGCTCTAGAGATGAGAATAGCGCATGCGTACTAGCTAGGAATAAGACCGAGATGAATCATTACTAGACGGCTTTGGGTAAAAGTCACGCATGCGAAGTATCGGCGATTAATCGGAGTTGGCGATTAATCGGAGTTGGAATTGATTTTAAAAATTTCATTATGATCTGCCGATGCGTGAAAATTCATGCATGAGGGTAATTCTGAGGGGTGAAATAGATTTTCAATGCGTGTTCACGCATATTTCACGCATTTTGGCGAACCCTGCCTCCATTCCATTCCATTTTCTCCAATTATTCTTACAATGTCCAAAAAATTGTTTTTATTATTTAACGGTAATTGCTGTTGGTAGTCTTTTACATTGAAAGAAGAATGTAAATATCAATATTACTTCGTGCTTTTCCTTTGTCGCGGGCAAAAAGCATTGTTGTAAATTTATTATTCTTCCTTTCTGTTTTATTGTATTTTTATTTGGGTTTATGTCTTGTGTTATTAAAACGGATCTATCTTCGTTATAAATAAATAATCTAACCCATAAAAACAAAGTTTTTATTAAAACTCTTTCTTTCCTTATTCATATGAGTTTTGAATATCTCCGTGACTGTGCGTGACTGTGTGTGACTATCTTAAAATTAATCTTTGGCCACAACAAGTCTATGGACAAAGTTTCAGATCGATCAGATGAGGGGAAGTGAGGTTTTAATCTCTCCGTGACTGTGCGTGACTGTGCGTGACTATGTCAAAGTTAATCTTTCTTTACAGCAAGTATATCGACCAAGTTTCAGATCGGTCGGATGAGGTGAAATGACATTTAGATCACTCCGTGACTATGCGTGACTGTGCGTGGAATCATTAATATGCTATATATTTATAGGTGCGTTGATTTACTATGGAATAAACCAACTTTTTATGAATAATACACTTTCTTTATACATACTTTTATTAGTACTGATGACAATCGTAATCATATTCATACATTATTTTAATCTATAAAAAAAAATAATCCAGCTTTTTATCATTTTTTTTTTTTTTTTCATTTAACAAAATAACGATGATTTCATTTTTGAAAAAATAATTTCTAAATTCAATCATTTTCATGGCAATTCGAAAAGGGGAGAAGAAAATACGTAAAAAGTAACTGAAAATACATTAGGCCACATAACACACAAACACAAGCGCACATATGCACACATCATTAGGTTAGGTTTTGTTTACCCTACATTACTCTATGGTCAGGGTATTATGGGTTTGTTCTGATATTTGTTTTTACCAACAATGCCTCACACATTAATTTCTAAGAGGGTCTAAGTGATATTCGTTGGACCGTCTCCTCGTGTGTGTATATATCGCACCTGTACCTCTAAACTGAGTCAAAATTTTTCAATTTTCACTTTTTGCAAGACAACGATACACAATGGTCATATCTTTCCACTGTAAAAATCTTACAGCGGGTTTTCTAGTCTTTCGCAAAAAAAATATAGTTGTAACCCTCTAAGAGTAGCTTCTTTGGAATCCGCCAAAAAGACATATTTTGAGTTGCACCCAAAAAACTTGTTATTTTTGATGATCACGGAAAAACTACTGTTGTATACTTATTATTCGCAATTCTTTACAATGAAACAACTGTTTTTTAAATTTTATAGTAAATATTAAAAAAAAACCGTTTTTTGACCCTACTGAAAAATTGTAAATTTTGCAAATTTTAGCTTAAGTAAATCTCGGCTTAAAAATACGTGACATGTTCTAAGTCCATTAATAACATTACCTAGTATGGTTGGGTTATAGACCATTTGCCGTTACTCATATTTTAGGGTACCGCATAGTCGGACTAAACATTCTCACTTGTTATTTTGCGGTTGTTGGTGGTCGTTATTTTTTTTTTTATTTATTTTTTTCTTTCTTTTCAAAATTCCTATTGAAGGCAAAATTTTATGTTTAATTAAAACAAATGGCGAAAAAAAACAATATATACACATAGAAAAAAAATTTTTTAGTTTAGAGGGAGGGTAACGTAAAAGTTATGTAGTTATTATATTTATTTCTTTTAGCAAAGCTACGAATACATAAAACGTAAAGTGTCATGTTTTTATTAAAACACTGAAAAGAGGAAATATTTTATAATTTTTATTGTTTTATTATTACTAGAGTTTTGTTGAATTTTTTTTTTTTCGTTTTCGTTTTAGAAAAAGTAGAACTTACGTTTTTTTTTTATGTATGTACATATGTATATAATTTTCATGGACATAAAAATTAAATGCTTTCAATTGTTTTCTTTCTAACAATGTAAAATGTCATCGCAAATCCGCTCTTATGTAGGGGTTTGCCCTACAAAATATTTAGTTTAAATTACACAATAAACTAGATTAAACTGACCATTTAATTAAGTAGTGTTTTCGTTAATGAAAATGTAGAAATGCGTTAAAAAAAATTTATGGTCAACAACACCAACAACAACAGAGCACACAAAAATTATAGAAAGTTTACTCAAACTCTGTGGAAACTAAAGTATGAAAGTTTGCAACAAGTTTTAAATGTAAACAACAATAGTTTATATGTAGCTGCTAGTCGATGGTTTTAACCACAGGAAAATCTGTAGTTTAAATGATTCAGTTTAAAATCCTAACCTTAAGCTTACAAGGCAAGTATCTATGCAGATCGCAATGAATATGTTATAAAGGGTCCGCCAAATAACTTTTTTTTTTTTTAAAAATGCTATAAAAAAAAAACTACTGAATATTATCTCAAATTTCTTTTTTTTATTTGAAAGTACAATCCTTCCGGTTAATAATGGAATATAATTTCATTCAAATGGCTGCCTCGGCTGGCCGGTCCAATTTTTAAGCACATTATCGATTGTGTGCAGCTGTATTTCACCAATGGCTTCACGAATATTGTCCTTTAAAGCGTCAATTGTCTCTGGCTTGTTGGCGTAACACTTATCTTTGAGGGCACCCCACAAATAATAGTCCAACGGTGTCAAATCGCAGCTCCGAGGTGGCCAAACGACATCAGCTCTGCGGCTGATAATGCGATCTTCAAAAACAGGGCGCAAAACATCGAGTGTAGCTTCGGCTGTGTGGCACGTAGCGCCGTCCTGTTGAAACCAAATGTTGCCAATATTCTTCTCTTCAATTTTTGTGAACAAGAATTCGTTCAACATGGCCCGATAACGATCGTCATTGACTGTAACGGCCACTCCTTGCTCATTTTCGAAGAAAAATGGCCCAATTATACCTCTGGACCAAAATCCGCACCAAACAGTGACTCGTTTTGGGTGTATCGGCTTTTCAATGTATGCGTGCGGGTTTTCTGTGCCCCAAATGCGACAATTTTGCTTGTTTACATACCCGCCAAGATCAAAATGAGCTTCATCTGAAAAGATGATTTTTTTTGGCAAAATCGGCATCTTCTGTAAGACCATCGCAGGTCCACTTAGCGAAGCGAAAACGCATTGGATGGTCAGTTGGCTTCAACTCCTGAACCAATTGGACATTGTATGGCGTCATACCAAGGTCTTTATGCAAAATTCGTTTCAATGATGCCTCCGAAATGTTCATTCAATTCTTGAGAACGACGGTGAATTGATGTTGATGGCGCTACACGCACACTTTCTGCCACAGCAGCAATATTCTCGGGTGTATGCACTGTTTTGGCTTTTCACGCTTTGGTTTATCGATGAGGATGCCAGTTTCTTTCACTTTTTTCACAAGACAACGAACATACGGAGCTGACGGTGCTTCTCTTCTTCCAAAATCCGTACGTAATTTTCGCACACATTCTGCAACATTACCATGATATTCAAAGTAATGTCGCAATATTCCCCAGCGTTGTTCAAGCGTATACACAACCATATTCGTTCAGCGGAAGGATAAAACTAATTATCTGTCAAATCAGACATGAGCTAAGTGTTACCATTCACGAAATAAGCACTAGTTGAAAAAAAAAACGTTAGATGAAGGACCCTTTAGAACATGAAAAAATTAGTGACCCGCATTTTTTTTTTTTTTTTTTTTTTTTTTTTTGGAACTACAGAATAATTTTTCTTACATGGTGTTTCTTCATAGTATTGACAGTTAAGGGTGTGAAGATATATATTGAAATAAATATCTGTCATGATTTTCAACAGAGATGTTAATGTTAACATTTTCTGTTAAGTACTTAACATGAGCAAAAAAAAAAATTTTTTTTTTTTTTAAATAAAAGAACGAATATCTAAATATTTTTTTTTTGTGTATGGTTTCTGTGACTTTTGACAGGGTTGGTCGAATATAGTGAAATACTCATATACCAGGGCAATTATCTAAATATCTATTATATTAATAGGCAAAGCGATTTCTAATGATCCCTTCTACGCTTTTAGTTATCAACCGATTTTGACAAAAAAATATACCATTTAAAAGGTATTTCTTTGCATATGTGCACCATCTGGTACATTTTTTGGAGTAATAATCATTTATAGTTGCTACTTACACATGCATAAAACACATATTTAAGCTTCAGAACCTTTAGGTTCTTATCAAATTATTTATTAACAAACCCATTTATATATCTTCTGTGTGTTCAAGAAATATTTATAATGAAATTTAATGAATTTTACTTAAAAATTCACAATTTAATTAATTTTATTTAAATATTCATAAATTTTATACATATATACATATATGTATATATATATATATATATATATATATTAAAAAACATTGAACGAAAAAAAATTTATGAAAAAATAAAATTTCCTAGAATTTGCACTCGAATTTCGAGTGCTGGGCTCTGCTAGTTTTAATAATTAAATTAAGACTATAAACATATATCTGCCAAATAAAAGGGTGTGAAGATAAATATCGAAATAAATATCTGTTAATATTTTTAACAGAAAAGTTTACTGTTAACATTTTCTGTTAAGTACTTAACATGAGCAAACGAAATTTTTTATTTAAGTAAAAGAACGAATATCTCAATATTTAATAATTAATTAATTTTAGACTATAAACCGATATATAAATTTGTTTTATTATTATTTTTTAATTTCATATAAAAAATAATGTATATTCGTACATAACAGCATGTAATGTTCAAGTGGCCAAAGCGAGAATTTCTAGCCGCCCTGAAATCCATTTATCAGGTGAAAGCCGCATTTTAGTAGATTCTAATGGCATACCGCCTATATTCAATTGTTTCTCAGGGGAAAAAGATACAGAGGATCAAAATCCAAAAAAAAGAATATTTTTATAAGTGCTAGCAGATTCCAGCCCTCGAAATTCGACCGCAAATTCTAGGAAATTTTTGTTTCATTAAATAAAGCCCTAAAAGTATGCAAATCAATTATAGCCAATTCACAAATCAACACAAAAATCAAACTCATTTTTATTACACACACATTAACAAATTTCATAAACACACACATAGCATTGTATAATTTTATGTATGTGTTAGTAGCAACTTTAAATGCAATTTACTCAAAATAAAGGAAAAAATTAAAAAATCTGTAAATCTGCATATCGGCTAAAAAGAAATACCTTTCAAATAATATACGTTTGGTCAAAATCGGGGTAAAACGGTAGAACAAAACATCAGTCACAAGATATCGCATAGCCTATTAATATTATAGATTATTTTCAAGTGGCCAAACGGTTTTTTCTAGTCGATGAATGGGGGTTGTCATATATCAGGTGAAAACCTCAAAAGAGTAGATTCTAATTAAAAAAGCACCATTTATAATTTAATATTTCTTAAAGAGTACCTTTTCTTAAAAATTTACCTTTTCTTAAAAAGGTACATTTTCTTAAACAACTAATTTTCTTAAAAAAATATCTTTTCTAAAAAATTAATTCTTCTCTTAAAAAAGCACCTTTTATAATTTAATAATATTTCTTAAAAAGTACCTTTTCTTCAAAAGAACCTTTTCTTAAAAAAGTCCCTTTTCTTAAAAACTAGTTTTTTCCAAAAGTAGTTTTTCTTAAAAAAGTATCTTATCTTAAAAAAATAATTTTCTAAAAAAAAGTTCCTTTTTATAAAAAAGTATTTTTTCTTTAAACAAATGTTTTTCTTAAAACAATAGTTTTTCTTAAAAAAGGCCTTTTCTTAAAAAAGTATTTTCTTTAACCGTACCTTTCTTTAAGAAGTACCTTTTCTTATAATAGTGAATTTTTCTCAAAAAGTAAGTTTTCTTAAAAAGTTAACACTTCTAAAATAAGAGATTTTTGTTAAAAGTCCTTTTTTAAAAAGTACTTCTTCTTAAAAAGTGCTTTTTCTTAAATTAACTTTTTTAAATCTATTTTTTTAATTTTTTTGTAATTTAAGAAAAGTGTATTTAAAAAAATAAATTTTCTTATAAACTGTCTTTTCTTTAACAAATTTCCTTTGATAAAAAGTTTCCTTTCTTAAAAAAGTGACTTTTCCTAAAAAAAAACAAAACAAATTTTCTTAAAAAATACCATTTCTTTAAAAAGCATCTTTAATAATATTTCTTAAAAAGTGCTCTTTCTTAAAAATCGCCTTTTCTTAAATAAGTACCCTCTTAAAAATTAATTTTTCTTAAAAGAGTAAAATTTCTTAAAAAGTAAAATTTCCTTTAAAAAAAGTACCTTTTATATTATTATAATACTAATACAATATTTCTTAAAAATTACCTTTTTTACAAAAGTAACTTTTCATACAAAAGTACCTTTTCTTAAAAAGTAGTTTTTTTTTTTTCTTAAAAATAGTTTTTTTTTTAAAGTAGTTTTTTTTTATAAAAAGTACCTTTTTTAAAAAAATAATTTTCCAAAACAAGTTCCCTTTTTAAAAAGGTTAATTTTCTTAAAAAAATAGTTTTAATTAGTTATTTATTGTTCGGTTTAAGATCATGTATATATTTTTCTAATGAAAGAAAGATAATTTTTGTAATGTAAGAGAAATATTGGGAAAAAAATTGAAGACAGCGCTAGATGGAGTAGCGACTTGTTCATCTTCAGCATCCTTCTGCCTATTACTTCAACTCATGCTTAATCAACTATTTAACTCAACATTTGAAAGAAAAGATGAGAAATGTTTTTTCTTTTTTTTATATACGAGAGTTTGTACGAACAAGCTGAGCTTTTCCAATGTTTTGCTTTCTCTACATTAACATAGCCAGATCAATTACAAGTCTTGTAATGTGAACAGCTCTTTGTTTTTGCCATTGTCCTCTAGATGGAACTGTAATGGCATGTGAAATCTTAACAATCTTAAAGTAGCTACTCCATCTAGCGCTGTCTTCAAATTTTTTTCCAATATTTCTCTTACATTACAAAAATTATTATCTTTCTTTCATTAAAAAAATATATACATGATCTTAAACCGAACAATAAATAACTAATTATTCCAATACGGATCAACAATACATACTAATAACATAAAAATAGTTTTTCTTAAAAAATTAGTTTTTCCTAAAAAAGTAGCTTTTCTTAAATAAAGTAGTTTTTTTTTTAAAAAGTAGTTTTTCTTAAAAAAGTAGTTTTTCTTAAAAAAGTAGTTTTTCTTAAAAAAGTAGATTTTCTTAAAAAAGTAGTTTTTCTTAAAAAGGCTAATTTTCTTAAAAAAGTAAATTTTTATTAAAAAAGTACCATTTCTTAAAAAAGTGCATTTTCTTAAAAATTTAACACTTCTGAAAAAATCGAATTTTTTAAAGTCCTTTTATTAAAAAAGTAATTTTCAAAAAGAATTCTTTTTCTTAAATGTACTTTTTAAAATTTTTTTTTTTTTTTAATATAAGAAAAGTATATTTAAAAAAATTTATTTTCTAAAAAGAACTGACTTCTTAAAAAAATTTTTTTTGTACCTTTTCCACTCGCGATCGGAAAAAAAAAACGATATTAAGTCAAAAACAATATAAAAAATTTCTCTGTTTTCTTTTTTATTACTATCTTTTTATTTTTATTTTATATTATCTTTTCATTTTTATTTTTTTATAACTACTAATGAATTATTTTACATATTTTTTAATAAATTTGGTTGAAACAATTGTTTTCGTTTTTATAGGGGGGTGTTTTAGATTTTTCCGATCGCGAGTGTTTTAGATTTTTCCGATAGTTTTAATTTTTAGATGTACGCGTTGAATAACATGTTCTGTTTTTTAGCACTACACGTGCAAGAAAACGAACTTAAAATAAAGCTACACTCGAATCTGCGTGGTTTATGTGTGTTCGAAACAAAAAATACGTGATAGAAAAATGTTCGTGTAGATAACGAAATATTAAAACGAAGCACAGTCATGATTATGTTGGGCACCGTACAAAATTTAGAAACACACATAAGAGATATGAAAATAAAAATATGTGTTTGTTGGTCTGAGCTATGTTTGTTTACATATGTACGAGTTTTTTATTCAGTGTGTGTTTTTTGAACTATGCTTAAAAAGCTTTCACGAAGCTGTAGAAATTTATTAAATAAAATAACAGTATTTAATTAAGTTTAATACATTTCCAATTATTTCAATAAATGTAAAGTATAAAGTAATTTAAAAAAAAAAAACAGTTTTTGTAATCTTTTTTTTTTCAACCCACTCAAACCATCTAAACTGAATATCCCTACGTTTATAAAAAAAAAATAAGCATATTTCTGTTTAATTTCTTGTTTTAAACAAACATTATATTTCTTTTATATAATTTAACTCAAATCAAAATATAATTATGTAAATTTTATTCTGTATTTGTTTAGTAAATATATAATTGTGTTTTGGAGGTTGTTGTTTGTTTGTTGTTGGCTGCGTAGTTACGAATATATTTCCATATTATGCATCACACGTTTTTCTTAATGCATTTCCTTTCTTAACGGCATTTCTTGTAATTCTTTTATGAACTCGTCGTTTTCTGTGTTTGAATTTTTCAATACAAGTTTTTATATTTATAGCAAAAAAAAAAATTATAAACAAAATAAAAAATTCTTAGCCATATATAATGTTATATAAACTTCCGCATTAAAATTATTGCATAAAGAATTTATTTAGACAAGAAATCCATAAAGAAAATATTCCGTCATAAAATACTCGCATGTGTGTACGTGTGGATATTTCAATCTATGCGGCTTTAGAGTTTTATCGATTTTATTTGCTGGAATCTAAACTATTTTAGCATATAAATGAAATTGTAAGCTTTAAATTCAAAGTTTTTTGTTTGGACACTGTCCAGAGGGTATTTATCAGTTTGTCGTTCCGTTTGTAACGCATCGAAAAATGCATTTCCGACCCCATAAAGTATATATATTATTGATCCTTATAACAACTCGAGTCGAGATAGCGATGTTTGCCTGTCCGCTCATTCACAAAATAAACCATTTACATGGGTAAACTTAGGCTAATATTATTTGTCATTATTTCGAGCAATTTAATATTTAAAATAATCTAACCCATAAAAAAAGTTTTTATTAAAACTCTTTCTTTCCTTATGCTTATGAGTTTTGAATCTCTCCGTACTGCGTGACTGTGTGTGACTATCTTAAAATTAATCTTTGGCCATAACAAGTCTATGGACAAAGTTTCAGATCGATCGGATGAGGGGAAATGGTATTTAAATCACTCCGTGACTGTTCGTGACTATACGTGACTGTGTGTGACTATCTTAAAATTAATCTTTGGCCACAAAAAGTCTATGGACAAAGTTTCAGATCGATCGGATGAGGGGAAGTGAGGTTTTAATCGCTCCGTGACTGTGCGTGACTATGCATGACTGTGCGTGACTATGCGTGACTGTGCGTGACTATGCGTGACTGTGCGTGACTATGACAAAGTTAATCTTTTTCACAGCAAGTGTATGGACCACGTTTCAGATCGATCGGATGAGCGGAAATGACATTTAGATCACTCCGTGACTGTGCGTGACTACCCCAAAATGAATCTGTAGTCACAACAAGACTATGGACCAGATCAATTGGATAAGGAGGAATGGGGTTGCCCCACGACAGACAGAGAGTATGAGTTAAAAGAAAGATTTTAATGAAATAAATCGGGCAACATCGACAATTCCTAATTTTTAATTTGTTTTCTTAATCTATACTATTTATAGATTTTATTTTATTTTCAAGACTACATTAGAGCATAAGAGACCGGTGCGGGAACTTTTCCCATGGCGGAAAATACCCAAAACCATTATGATAAAAACTATCAAATTTACTGTTTAAGTTTTGGGTATATTTTTTTTTACAAAATTTTCTACTTTTAATTATTTAAAAAATTACATTCTCTTCTTATTTTCGGTAATATCCTATTTGTTGTAATTGTTAATTTAAATTTACTTTTTATTTTCGAAATAATTTGTTTTTATTTTTATTTACCATCATACATACAATGCTTTTTGTTTAGAAAATTGGTATTCACCACAACAATTTTGTAACAATATGGCAACACTAAAGAGAGAATAAGAGTTGAAAAATGAAAATAGGGAAAGAAATAAATTTTATTGCAGTGCGTTATTTTATGTCAATTTTATATGAAAAACAAACACCGAAAAAAATTTTTTTAGAAATTCTTTGATTATTAGAAAAAAACACAAATGATAAAAAAAATATTAACACTTATACAGAATTTTTTTAAATATTGAATATTTTTTTTTAAATATTGAATATTTAGAAAATAACCATCTCCATTATGTTGACTGACCGAAAACAGGTTGTATATAAATTCCACTTAGATTCTCAAGTATTAACCTTGATTTGAACTAAGTAATATTATATATATGTAGAAAGACTGTGGATGGATGGCTTTCGGGTGCCTTACTCAAATATGGGAACTCTTTTCGCAAAACTTGTTTTTTTTATTTAAAGTTCTTTTAAGGGACTCATTGCAGTGAGAGCATTAAGCGTATGATCAATTTTAAAGCATTTTATCGGATGAAGTCATTTCTTAAGTTTAAAACGTAAGAAATTGGTAGGACTCATTTCCACAATTGGAACTTTACTTGTCCGTTTTGGAGTTGTCGAATAGGTGATTCCCAGTATCAAACCACTTGCTAGGGGAATCTTAATATATACAGAGGGGACAATACATTGGAAACTTTTACAAAATTCTAAATTTGCTAATTTTTTTTCATAAGACAAAAACAATATAAAAAATTTCTGTTTTCAATTTTATCTATCTATCTTTTTATTTTTATTTTTTTTTATTATCTTTTCATTTTTATTTTTTTTTTATTATCTTTTCATTTTTATTTTTTTTTTATTATCTTTTCATTTTTATTTTTTTATAACTGCTAATGAGTTATTTTAGATTTTTTTTAATAAATTTGGTTAAAACAATTGTTTTCGTTTTTATAGGGGTGTTTTAGATTTTTCCGATCGCGAGTGTTTTAGATTTTTCCGATAGTTTTAATTTTTAGATGTACGCGTTGAAGAACATGTTCTGTTTTTTAGCAGTACACGTGCAAGAAAACGAACTTAAAATAAAGCTACACTCGAATCTGTGTGGTTTATGTGTGTTCGAAACAAAAAATACATAACAGAAAAATGTTCGTGTAGATAACGAAATATTAAAACGAAACACAGTCATGATTATGTTGGGCACCGTACAAAATTTAGAAACACACATAAGTGATATGAAAATAAAAATATGTGTTTGTTGGTCTGAGCTATGTTTGTTTACATATATGTACGAGTTTTTTATTCAGTGTGTGTTTTTTTCTGAACTCTGCTTAAAAAGCTTTCACGAAACTGTAGAAATTTATTAAATAAAATAACAGTATTTAATTAAGTTTAATACATTTCCAATTATTTCAATAAACTAAATTTATATTGTACATACATATGTATAAAGTAATTTAAAAAAAACTGTTTTTGTAATCTTTTTTTTTCAACCCACTCAAACCATCTGTGGATGGATGGCTTTCGGGTGCCTTACTCAAATATGGGAACTCTTTTCGCAAAACTTTTTTTTTTATTTAAAGTTCTTTTAAGGGACTCATTGCAGTGAGAGCATTAAGCGTATGATGGATGGCTGGCTTTCGGGTGCCTTACTCAAATATGGGAACTCTTCGCAAAACTTTTTTTTTTATTAAAAGTTCTTTTAAGCGTCGCATTGCAGTGAGAGCATTAAATGTATGATAAATTTTGAAGCATTTTATAGGATGAAGTCATTTCTTAAGTTTAAAACGTAAGATATTGGTAGGACTCATTTCCACAATTGGAACTTTACTTGTCCGTTTTGGAGTTGTTGAATAGGTGATTCCCAGTATCAAACCACTTGCTAGGGGAATCTTAATATATACAGTGGGGACAATACATTGGAAACTTTTACAAAATTCTAAATTTGCTAATTTTTTTTTCATAATTCGCGCTAAGTCCTAAAATTGTATATTTTTTTACGAAATCACTCTTTTTCTATCAAAAGATAACAAATTTGTTACAAAAATATAATTTAAAATAAAAATAGATAAACGAAAAAAAAAGTATTTTTTAGTGATGAAAAAACATTGGAAACTTTTAAACTTCACTACCAGAGTTGAATGAAAATGGAAGACGGTATGAAAGAAAATGTATAAAATCTTAACCTTTATTTAAATATTTATTGTTACTGATGTTTTGTTTCAACTTTTTTTAAATACATTTGTATTTTTCAATGTTTTTATCTTAAAATTAATTATTATAAAATAATGGCAAGAATGAAGTTATGTGAAGCGTTAAGCAAACGATAATTTGTGAGAAATATTCTATGAATAAATCAATAATTTCAAAAAATTATCTAGAAATATCGTAGAAGAGGTACAGTAACGACTCAACATTTAGGTTGCAGGACCCGAAAAACGAGTCAAAGACAGGATAATTTAAAAGCAAGAAAAATCATCTGGCTCGCATAAATTATGCTAAAGAAAATGTGAACTGGTCAATACTGAATTGAAATACTGTTCTCTATTCAGATGCCTTCAAGTTTAACTTAAGTGGCCAAAATATCTATAATATTAATAAGCAAGGCGATTTCTTGTGACCGATGTAAGTTTGTCAGTTTTAATCCTATTTTGACAAAACATCCCTCATTTGAAAGGTATTTCTTTTTAGCTGTTTACCAGACTTACAGATTTTTTTTTTTTTTTTTTTTTGAGTAAAATGAATTTAAACTTACTACTAACACATACATAAAATTGTACAATGCAGTGTGTGTACATTAAATTTGTTAATGTTTTTGCAAAAAGCCCTGTGTTGAATTGAAAAATAATTTTTGACATAAACCAATAACGACAATAACGACAAAAATAATTTTGTACATAAACCAATAACGACAATACCGACAATAAAGAGTGTTGAGTTGTGAATTGGCTAAAAGTGATTAGCATACCTTTAGGGCCTTATAAAATAATTTATTAAATGAAAAAATAAAATTGCACTCGAATTTAGAGGGCTGGGGTCTGCTAGTACAAATAAAAATGTTAAGTTTGGTGGTGTTAATCAATATTATTGTATGGGATTGCTTTTTGGGCCAAGAAATTAGTCAAATTCATGTAATAAAATTCTAAATGACGTAATGTATCCATACGCGGAGGAAAATATGACTCTGGTCTAGAAGTTCAAACATGATAATGACCCAAAACACACCTCCTAAGTTGTAACCGAATGGCTACAATCTAATGGCCAGCCCCATTACCAATATCGCAATCCTATAAAAAATCCATGGGAAACTTTAGATCGAAAAATACGGACATTCAATTGCACAAGTAAGACAGATCTCATAGAGGTAGTTAATTCAGAGTGGCAAACTATTTGAATGGATAGCATTAAAAATTTAAATAACTCCATGCCTCGGCATTGTGAAGCAGTACTAAAAAATATTGCATACCCAACAAAATATTGAAACCAAAAATAGAGGGAAAGTTTTCAATTATTGTATAGTAAAGGTTTCCAATGTTTTGTCAAGAGCATAAAAATTAATACTTTTAACTTTCGTTATTTTTTTTTCTAAAGTTAAGCTATTTCATGTTAACATTTTTTTCCTTTTTAAATAAATAAGAATTTTGAAATAAGTTATGTTTTCTAAGAGCAGTTCTGTCACATTCTCCAAAAATATTGTGTATAAAGAAATTTTTTATCTTAATTGTTGATTCAGTTTTTTTTTTTATTAAATTTAATTGTTTTTATTGGCTTGAGCTTATTTCTTAACTAATTGCTTGTTTATTTAAATGTTCCCATTTGTTTTTATTAAAAAACAAGTTTGTTAAAGTCATAAAATTTGTGTTCCTTAAAATATAAAGTATAAAATCGTTTTTTTTTTTTTTATTAAAAACTTTAGACTTTCATGATCTGCCTGGCATGGTTGGGCTTTTCAGTTAGTTTTTTTTTTTTGTGTATAATGTATTAACTCAATTACATAATAAACCCGATTAAAAACAAGTCAGTGTGTTAAATTCGGCTGCGACTCTTCACCTGTGTACTAAACTCAGTTCAGTTCTGAAACATAATTTCCGAAAATGTAAAATTCAAAGATAGGAAGATTTATAAAATGTACTTTTTGTACCTAAATTGTACTAAAAAAAGTAAAATTATATCAATTTAATTTTATTTTCATGAAACAAAAATTAACTAATTAGTTCAACGAATATACATATATTCTGATGCAACATTGTAAACACAATATATGATTTTACATTAAATCAAGAATTATAATCGGAAGGATACGATTATAACTTAAATCTATCTTTAGGGAAAGGTACTTTTTTTAAGTACAGGTACATTTTTAAGAAGAAATATTTGTTTTAAATAATCACCCCTGTTCTTGAAACCACTATCACAAAAAAAAAACTCGTAAATGAAAAAATTCTTAAATCTACGAGTTTTTTGCTGTTCTCTAATTTCAATAAGAATATTTTTTTCGTTTTAATTCACATAGAAAAGGCTTTGTGAAATCAAAACAAATGCCCTTTTTTTCTACTAAGGAGGTCTTAAGAGATAAAAAAAAAAAACTAACTGATATTTAAACTCTAACATGTTTTTTATTGAACCTTGTCATTATTTTAAAAAATTAGACATTCACCCCTGTTCTTGAAACCACAATCACAAAAAAAACTCGTAAATGAAAAAATTCTTAAATCTACGAGTTTTTTACTGTTCTCTAATTTCAATAAGAATATTTTTTCTCGTTTTAATTCACATAGAAAAGGCTTTGTGAAATCAAAACATATGCCCTTTTTTCTACTAAGCAGGTCTTAAGAGATAAAAAAAAACCAATTGATATTTAAACTCTAACATGTTTTTTATTGAACCTTGTCATTATTTTAAAAAATTAGACATTAATTTTATGAAAAAAAAAAAAACGATTTTAAAAAACTTCTACATTTTGCGCTGATTTAAAAAAAAAACTCGTAATCGATGTTAATAAAACACACTTTTTGCGATGATGCTGTTCTATAGCTATAATAAAAACTTTTTATTTACACAATCTATTTTCCATTATAATTTTTTCAATTATAACATAGACTCTTTATGCACTAACTATTGCAAATAAAGGAATTAAAAAAAAATTTTTCATCAAATCACATATTTTTATTTTTTTGCATATGTTCGAAACAGTAGTGATGCCAGTCAAATCCAATTTATTTGAATATCGAAATTTTTTTTGGTGATGCCTAACTTTTTAAAAATATGGTTCTTAACTCAAACATATGGTTCTTAACTCAAACATATGTTTCCATTAAATAAATAAAAAAAAGTGGTTTCAAGAAACCCAAAATTTCAATTTCATGTGATTTTAAATTCACTCTTATTCAAATAACAACGTTTCAAGAACAGGGCTGAATATACTTTTTAAAGAAAATTTACTTTTGTCAAAAAATTTACTTTTTTTAAGATTTTTAGAAAATTTACTTTTTTTAATTTAAAAAATAAATACTTTTTACGAAAAGGTACTTCTTTAAGAACAGATTCTTTTTGAGAAGTAATTTTTTAAGAAAAATACCTTTAAAAAAACATCACTTTACAGAAAAAAAATACAAAATATACTTTTTAAGGAAATGTTCTTTTTTAAGAAAAGGTACTTTTTTAAGAAGTGTTTTTTAAGAATTTTTTTTTAAATATACTTAAAGAAATTGCACTTTCTTAATAAAAGGTAGTTATTTAAAAAGTGTATTCTTTAAGAAAATATACTTTTTTAAGAAAAGGTGCTTTATTAAGAAAAGGTACTTTTAAGAAAATGTAAATTTTTAAGAAAATTAACTTTTTAAGAAAAGGTAATTTTGTAAAAAAAAATCAAACTTTTTTAAGAAAAGGAACTTTTTTTAAGAAAGGGTACTTTTTAAATAAACGGTCCTTTTTTAAGAAATGGTACTTTTTAAAGAAAATTAACTTTTTTGGGAAAAGGTGCTTCGCTAAGAAAAGGTACTTTTTAAAGAAAACTAACTTTTTTTAGGAAAATGTGCTTCGCTAAGAAAAGGTACTTTTTCAAGAAATTGCATTTTTTTAAAGAAAATGTACTTTTTGAAGAAAATTTACTTTTTTAAGAAAATGTACCTTTTACGAAAGATACTTTTTTAAGAAAAGATACTATTTTAAGTAACTTTTTTAATAAAAGGTACATTTTTACGAAATGATACTTTCTAAGAAAAGGTACTTTTTAAGAAAAGGTACTTTTTAAGAAAAGGTACTTTTTAAGAAAAGGTACTTTTTAAGAAAAGGTACTTTTTAAGAAAAAGTACTTTTTAAGAAAAGGTACTTTTTATGAAGAGTACTTTTTACAAAAGGTTCTTTTTAAGAAAAGGTAATTTTGTAAAAGAGGAACTTTTTAAGAAAAGGGTCCTTTTTTCAATGATACTTATTTAAGAAATGGTATTTTTATAAGAAAATTTGTTTTTTTAGGAAAAGGTACTTCTCTATGAAAAGGTACTTTTTCAAGAAATTTTACTTTTTTAAGAAAATGTACTTTTTGAAGAAAATTTATTTTTTAAGAAAATTTACCTTTTTACGAAAGGTACTTTTTTAGGAAAAGATACTATTTTTTAATAAAAGGTACTTTTTAAGAAAATGCACTTTTTAAGAAAAGGTACTTTTTAAGAAGAGTGCGGTTTTAGAAAAGATACTTTTCAAGAAAAGGCATTTTTTAAGAAGAGGTTATTTTTTAAGAAAAGGTACTTTTTTAAGAAAAAGTAACTTTTTTTAATAAAAGATACTTTTTAATAAAACTTACTTTTTTAATAAAAGGTAATTCTTTAATAAAAGGTACTTTCTTAAAGAAACTGTAATATTCAACAAACAGGTAGTCTTTAAGAAAATGTATTTTTAAGAAAATGTACTTTATAAGAAAAGGCACTTTTTAAAATATATATATAAAATATACTTTTTTAACTTTTTAAGAAAAGTTACTTTTAAAAAAGTTACTTTTTTAAGTAAGAAAAGGTAATTTCGTAATTTTATTTTCTCAAAAAATTTTTTTTAAAAAAATATACTTTTTTAATTTTTTGAGAAAATAAATTTTTTTTAAAAAAATATACTTTTTTAATGAACTTGTACTTTTTTAAGAAATGGTACTTTTTACGAAAAGGTACTTTTTATGTAGAGGTACTTTTTTACGAAAAGGTATTTTTTTACGAACGGGTACTTTTTTAAGAAAGTATTTTTTAACAGATACTTTTTTAAGAAAATATGCTATTTTAGAAAAAGATCCTTTTTTAGAAAAGGTACTTTTTTAAGAAAGGGAACTGTTTTGAAGAAAACTTCTATACAGCCTTATAGAGTCAGTCAGTGATAAAAAGAACGCTATTAGAAAACAACTACATAAAAAATTAATTAAATCACCTTTAAATGGTGCGTGGTAAAGAAGAAGAAAGCATATATTTCAAAAATTCATAACTGCACTGTATTCTTAATCGGACCGGTTTCTGGCATTTCAGCCTTCATCAGCGATTTATTGAACATTGTGATAATTGTTATGTTTTAATTGAATAGATTGTTTCTATATGAAAATTTTTTCTACTTAGGGCGGCCGTGAGGTTTTGAAAATCACCAAAATTAATATTTTTGTTAGAATTGACGGAATTTTTTTAAATAGATTGCAATTAATACAATAAGCAAATTTTGATTTTTGTTTTTAATGGTGCGGGTATAGAAGAAAGCATATATTTCTAAAAATCATTACTCCGTATTCCCAATCAGACCGGTTACTGGCATTTCAGCCTTCATCAGTGATTGCATTAATATAATTAAATTTTTATTTTTTTTGATAATTTTAAATAGATCGGGTAAATATCAATAAAATTGACCTCTTTGGGGTTGATTTCTATAGGCGGGCAGACTGTCATCACTATATCAATTCTGATTATTACAAGGATTTATATATTTTTTGTGACCATATTTTTGTCAATAACAGGTTATTAAGCGCCTGCATTTAAAAAAAATTCAGGGAGCATTTAAATTTTTTTTTTGGCCTTGTTTGTGGAGCAGCTAAAAACAGTTCGTTATAACCGACGGTTCGCCTTAAGCGAGTTCGTTTTAAAACATGTTTTTTTTTTTTTTTATATGAAAACTATTGGCAAAACGTCGAAATTTTCAAATTAGTTCGTATTAACAGAGGGTTCATCTGAACTGAGCGAGTCTTAAAGGAGTTTTAGTGTATATATGTTATAAAATAATTACTAAAATATAAGTTAAAAGTTTTTTTATTGAAAATTACAAATTAAAAAAATTTATATTGAAATATATAATGAAAAATCAAATACATATATTTTAAATCCCGAATTCAGGGATTTGCAAATGCTAATTCCGTTTGGCATCCCTAGTACCTAATATTTTTTTAAAAAAAACTTCACCATAAATTATAGTTGTGTTATAGCAAGTTCAGGCGGCAAAATTAACCATTTGGTCCGCTCTCTGAACCACGATGGCGAACGTGACGTTTATATTTTTTGTGCAAATATTTGAAGACATCCTTTTACACTTTACGTTTCTCTATTTCATTTTCTCCATTTTTATTTAAATATATATATCTGTTTAAATATCTACTTTTTATTCGTTCAATGATTTTATTTTTATTTTATTTTTTTGCACACATTAATTTTTTGTTTTTCTTTGTTTACATATTTTTGACAGCTAGTTCAGATAAACTAGCGATAATTTTTATCAAAATTGGAGATGACAGTAAATTTTTCGTAGTTCGCATCAAGGTTCAAAATGAAGCATGATGGTTCGCTCTCAAAATATTGTATGGTGAAACATGTTGATTCAATCATGATTGGGGCGCGAACTGTGAATGAGAGAGCGAAGCTCGAATTTTGCTGTGCGTCTGAACATAGCATTAGCAAACTAGCCCAAACTAACCCAATCTTACATAAACTTACCCAAAAGCTTCCCGTGCTAGAAAATTCGGAAAATGAGAGCGCTTATGAGAGAGTAAATATATATTTATCTTACAAGAATTAACCAAAATTTTACTTTAATTAAATTGGTGAAAGTATTAGCTGTTAGAAATTAAAATTATAAAAAAAATATTTTTACAAGCTTTTAATTAAGTATCTTTGTCGGTTTGTTTGTTTGGAATCTTGTTAATTAATTTTCATTAACTTCCCGACTAACTAAAGCTAAAAACAAGTAAGAAAATTATAGTCGGTCTAGACCGACTATACGATACCCTATACCATGCGTTTAGAGTTCCTATCTCTCAGGCCCAACTAACTGGATATAGAAAATAAGCATAAACCAAATTTGAGTGGGATTTGTATTAATTTTTTCGGCTGCAGATATGACAAAGTTCATATCGGATGCTATATCTATATGGGGACTAGGCCCAAAAATGGACCGATCCTGACCATGTTTGGTAAAGTCTCTTGTATTTTGCAAAAATATATACAAACAAAATTTGAGAAGAATCAGTGCAATATTTTTGTTTTTTGATAGATTTAAGTGAAGATCGGGAAGCAGCTCTATATGGGGCCTATGACTAAGAGTTGTCCAATAGGTATCATTTTTGGACTACTGATTAATGGATGTAATATATACATACAAACCCAATTTGACTAAGATTTGTATGATAATTTGGATCTTATGGCAATATATGTTGATTTCATAGGGGTCATTTGTATGGGGGCTAGGTCTGAACATGGACCGATTCTCACCAATTTCAATAGCGTTCATCCCATGGCCGATAAAAGATCAAATACCAAATTTCGTCAAAATATATTCATATTTGCGACCTGCAGTTTGATTACAAGCTTTACATGGACACAGAGACGGACGGACGGACGGACGGACATCGTTAAATCGAATCAGATAGTGATTCTGATTCGATCGATATAATTAAAGATGGGTGTAGGTCAAATATTTTTGGTTGTTACAAACAGCAGCACAAAGTCATTATACCCAAACCACATAGTGGTATAGGGTATAATTATCAACATTTATTTTTACAATACGTTATTTAAATATTTTTTAAACTATTTAATCGTTATTTCTCGCAGTTAACCTGAAATGGAATTTTTGTAATATGAATTCGGACTGACTAGAGATTTTAAATTTTCAGCTTTTACCTAATCACTTTCTAAATAATTTGATCATTATTCCTCGCAGTTAACCTGAAAGCTTGTCTTAATTTTTTTTTTTTTTTTTTTTGTTTTTACTTGTTTTAAGGTTTTCTCTCTTACAAAAGGTTTTGATTTAAAAAAAATACGGGAAACTATTGCAAAATCAACTACAAATTTAATTAAAATCGTATATTTTTTTTGCCATTTAACAGTTGCTTTATTAAGGTTCCGGTACTTTTGTGCATTTTTGTCTATTTGGGAGAGAATTTTTTTGTTTACTCTAATTTTACCAAACTTGTTCGAAACTCTTTTAAATTTTTTAAATGACTTTTCTGAATAGTTAATATAATAAAATCGTATTAAATCCTGACCACATTTGGAGTCCATTTTGATTAATTGTTAATTTACATGAATTATTTAAAATAAAAAAAAACTGTTTTTTTATGAGTGTTTCTTTAAAATGTGAATGTCTATTATAAAAGTTACTAGCAGTTTGTTATATTGAAAAAAAAAAAAAAAAAACAAAATGCGTGACTGGAAAATTGTCTGGCTCGTACGCTGTTACGCTGCACATGCGTAATAAGTTTCCTTTTCGGATAGTATCTATCTTTATATGGATAAACGTGTTTTTAATATTTACATGTTTGTTTTGTTTTTTTTTTCTTCTTTTTATCTTTTAAATACTTGTGTTGTACATACGTTTGCGATATTTTTGTTTACGTCTAAACAAATATTAAATATTTGTGGTTGCAGATTTGTTGGGCGACGTTGAAAAAATTTGTTTTGTTGGTTTTTTTTTATTTCAATTTACTGGCATATTAGTTATTTAGATATTCACATAATTGTTTAGGATATTTAAAAGTTGTCTATGTGCGTTTTTTTTTTTAATTATTTAAAATATTGACTTTCTGTGTTATTTCACACTCATAACAACAACTTGGATGCAATATTTTGTTTAATTTCTCTTCTTTTTTATCAGCTGATGTCATTTTGACTGTCAATGACATTTGTTAAATGTTTGTGACACATGTTGAAGATGTTTGTGTTTATGTTCGTTGTAGTTTTCTCCGCCCAGAGCCATAAAATATCCTGCACAGTTTATGTCATCTTTTGTGTCATCTGTTGTGTCATATATATTTTTTTTAATGAATTTAAGTACTTTCCAGCACAAAGTTAGTATGTTTGTTGTTTATAATAATTATTTTTGATTTGATGATTTTATTATCAATAAGAGCATAACAGTAAATCTGCTTTTGTAGTTATTATAAACACAACATTACTCAATCAAGTTGTGCTTAATATTATTATAAAAACCTATTTGACCCAATTTTGTTTAATTTTCTGCCTTCGTAATTTGTTTTTTTTTTTTTTTTTTTTTTTTTTTTTTTTGTTGGCCAATTATTGTATGAACATGTCAATACTATAAACCTTTAAAGATTCATTGCTTTTTATATCAACTAAGTTTTTTTTTTTATTTTTGTTCGTGTACATAATTTTCAGGCTTTTTCATTCTTAGTTTTTATCTTTTAATGGATTTAATTGTGCGTTACAGAGCCTAAATCGTTAAACGTTGAGCTAGTTTCTGTGTTTTGTTAATTGAATTTAATAACTAAAAAAAAAAATTAAATAGTAAATTTTTTAATGATTTAAATTTATCTTTGCACAAATATCCTCAACATATCAAAGTTTTTGTACAAAAAAGTCGTAAGATTTTGAAGATATTATTTATGCCCCACAAGACCTTCGTGGTCACTTTAAAGATTAGGGTTGGTCAAAGATGAAAAGCCCATGTAGCACATGTAAAATCATTATGAAAGCAAAATTTTTATTTACCATTGGTGACATGGCAATTCATTATTAACAAATAAAAGTGATTAATTACCCTAAATGATAAAAAAAATGTATAGCAAAATGTGATTTACTAATTATCATAATTTGCATTTGTCAATAATAAGTCAATTATTACGAATGAAATTCAGCTAATAACTATAATACAATAGAAATACATAAATAATATAAAATTAAAAAAAAAAAAAAAAACTTACCACACCACAATCAGCAGCCGGTGAATTTTCTACAATATCATAGATAACATGTGGGGGCCCCGTAGTGCCCAACAAAGAAAAACCAAAACCGGAATGTTCACTACTGCGGCGTAAAACCACTTTCAACTCTTCGGTTGACATTTTTGCGTTTGGCGAGTTATTCAAGTGAATTTCGTGATTTAATAATTATTTTTATTTTTGAATTAAACGAGAAATATCACCTTAATGCTTTAATAAAAACATTTCTTGAAAGTTATGTAAATTCTGTTTGAAACATATTTTAAGGATTTTTTCTTTTGGTAAAAAAAATTTCTTTGTTATTTTTGCGATTAGTCAATGACTGCTAGTTACCGTTTTTTTTTTTTTTTTGTGGTAGGAGAGCGCAGAGCATAGGAAAATCGTTGTTTTCTAGCCACAACTCTTTTTCTTTTTTTGTTTGGAAGATTTTTTTTCTGCACTTTATTTCATCTTTTCCATTTTAGTTTAACACTTTTTTCTTTTTGTTTTATATTTTTAACTTTATTTTTTTTTTGTTAAGACGTTATTTATTTATTTCTTTTTTTTTCATTTAATTTATGCTTAGCTGCATCTGAAATGCTTGACTGGATTTTTTGGTTTTTGGGCTTGGTCGTATAAGTTAAGACTTCGTTGTTGTATCGTCGACGTTTTTTGTTCGTCGCCGTCGCTGTCTTCCGTAAATCAACACCAACTACGACGACTACGCCAACAATATGAATGAAAGCCGCACTCGAGCAACAACAATAATAACAATCGACAAACAGCGAAATAAAACAATAACACAGCTAAAGCAACAACATCTCACAAGAAAAACAAAAATTTTATTTCTTTCTTGAATCAAAAACGCAACTCTTGTTTCTCTTTGTTATCCAAAAAATCATGCTTTTTATATTATATTGTTTTTATTGAGATAGTTTCTTTTATCAATTTCAAAACAGAAATGGAGTATGAGTTGTTGTCGTTATTTTCTTATATGTACAAATGCTCTTTTCTTTGCATCTACTTTTCATAGACTCTTCGTTTCTTACACGGCTACTCTTTGTTGTACAAAATAAACGTCTCTGCTTTAGGTGTGTGTTTTTTCCAGCGTCACCAATTTTTTTTTTTTTTGCAATTGCACTTGTTTTTTAACGTTGGCTTAAATTTCATTAATTATTCTATTATTTTTCACTATTTTCTAACTAGTTACCAAGAAATTTGTTTAATTAATTACTAACATTTTTATTTTCTTCACAAAATTCCAGTTTTTATTGGTTTGCCGACGACGTCGCCACCCGTTCTTTTTCTTTCTGTTGATGCAACTTTTTTTCTTCACTCTTTTTATTTAAAAAAAATTAGTTTATAGCTTTTTTAGCTGTAAATATTGTGAATTTAGTTTTGATTTTTATGTTTAATAAATTATTAATTAGTAATTTATTAATTTTGTATAATTTTTTTCACTTTAAAACAACCGACCGCACATTAACGCCATTCTTCACTTACTGCTAATTAACGAATAACCAGTACTCGTTATAACAAAGCACTTAGCAAAGCCTTAATACACAGAGCTGTATTTCTACTCACCAAAAAAAGAGATAAGACGAAATTTGGAAAAGAGGAACAAAAAAATGGAAATGGGGATTTTTTTAATAAAACTGATAACGAGCTTCGAAAGAATTAATTCTTTAATTCAGTTTTGAAATTTTATGATATGAATTTGACATTCTTGAAAATCAATTCCTATGATTGATTGATTCCTATTGAACTCATTTATCGCGTGATAAACATTCTCTAAAAAGCATTTATTCTTTAATTTAATCTTTTAAAAACTGAATAATGAAAATATTCATGATAAATCATTTAACAATTAAAATTAAAAACTCGTACAGAAATACTACATTCTTTTAACTGTAAATCTCATCTATTAACACCTTAAAAATGAATGAAACGTAATAAATGTCAAAAACTGCTTGGTTATTTTTAACTTTTTATTTCTGCAAAGTCATATTGACAATAAAATAGTCGTAAAAGTCGAAATTCTTTTCGATTGCAAGATTTTATTATCTAGAAATTTTAATAGTAAATAATTAGCAAACAAAATCATGAAAGCATTACAGACTTCCGTCGCAATTCGTCTTTTTTAACGAATGTCATCAAAATTCCAAAACAATCAATTCATAATTGAATCTCTCTCCATTCGTCGTAAGTCGGCGAAGATTTGTATTATAATTATTTTTACAAGCGTTTTTATTAAATCCGCAAACCTTTTATTAAACGAATGATAGAAAAAAGTGATAATTACTTTTATAATAGATTCATTCGGTTAGATATTCATTCTATTTAACAATAAGCTTTAAGAATTAAAATTCAGAATGAATACTTGGAGAATGGCTTGGATGAATGTTAAAATAAAATTATTTAATGTTAAATTAAATTGTTCGTGAATTAATTCTAAATAGAAATACTTTTTCGAAGCTATGAAACATAAGAAAGAATCACTTAATTTTATTGGACTGGGCAAAGGTACAAAAGCTAGCATAATCGTACATAAAAAAGATTGGAAAACAAGAAATCAATTCTGAAAAATGTTAATATTAGAAAATTAAAAATTGTCAATACAAAATTTAGTCAAACTTGAGCATTCGAAAAAACACAACACTACGTTTTAAACAATTCGCTTAAATTTAGAACAATATATATTTTCTACTGTTGAAAGCTATAAGTAACTGATTTTACAAAGAGCACTTATAGCAAAACAATAATGTAAATTTAATTATTAAAAAATTATAAAAGTTCCTCTTAAGCCTTTTTTTAATCGTTTAATTTTATGTCACTAGATAGACAGAGGTTAGTTGAGTATAGAAAAATACTCATACACCAGGACTGGTTGCACACATTATGTGTGGATAACAAACTAAATATAAAACGAAAAGTTATATCATATAACCAGTCCGCATGCAGTTAGGTTATGTGCCAGAATCATGAGGATCAAAAAATAAACACCGCAATATCCGAAAATACCAGAAGCGACGAAAACGAAGTTTATTCGTTGAATCGTGAATTATTCCCGGTTTACACATGAAATTTTTCTTTCTTTCTTTTCATCCGTGTCTACACACTGAAGTATTTGTATTGAAATTCAAGATTTGTTCAGGAACAAGTTGAGTTTACGGTCGACACCCCGATTTTTTAAATTTCTTTAGGGCGGGTAGGGGCTTTTGGGGTGATTCTAGAGAAAAATTTTTTTCGGTCGAGCCTATTTTCGGAGTTACGGACCGACAAAGTTTTGATTTGATTTCTATATAACTTTGTTAGTTTTTATCGTATTTCAGCAACATACATCATTGGAAGGCCTACTTTAGTGGGTTAATTTACCAAAGAAAAGCTAGACCGAAATATAAATTATAAGTGTAGGTAACAGCGCTAATATATTCCTGAAAGGGTTAACAGGTCAGGATGTACATCAAAATGAAGCTAGTGGACCCAGCTTTTATTTAGTTGTTCTAAATGCCAGAATTATATATAGCATTTTATGAGATAATGCCACTTTTTCCGGAAAAAAATATGAAAAAAAATGCAAAAACTCAAATAGATTCATAACGGGTTAATGGATGGATGAATTGAGTTTTAAATACCCAAAAAACGCCACTCAAGTAAGCTTTCCAATGATGTCTATGTTGCTAAAATCGGATAAAAACTAACAAAGTTATATTGAAATAAAGTCGAAACTCGACCGAAAAAAATTTATTTTCCTAGAATTAGAATAAAAAGTTGTACAAGTGGTAAAAATTTAGAACGGATCGGGGTGTCGACTGTAAACTCAACTTAAGCCTTTGTTCATGTTTACTTTATCATTTTATCTATTTATTTTATAATTTTATTTCAATTTATTATCTTTCTTGCTGAAACAGCAAGAAAACTTTCATGTGTAAACCGGCACTTACTACTCAAGCCAACTTTATTTGCTTCCCCTGAAATGTAGCCATCTGGCAGCTCATTATAAAATACTTGCCATTCAATTCAACGAATGTCATAAACACAAGAGAACGTGGAAAGAATTATCAGTTTCTTGCGGTGTTTTTTAGTAAGTGGTTGTGGAATTCTTTATTTGAGGTAGTTTCATTAAACTAATGTTTTTAATCTCATCTAAATTAAAGGAAATATCAAAATGAATACAATTTCTGGGCTCGTTAAAGATACCTTACCAAGTTATATATCGGGCTTACCCATACCCGATACTTTTACGGGTTGGTTTAAGTTATCATGTAAGTAAAGATTTTGTGAAGAAAAATTTCACAATAAACTAACTGCAAAAGAAATGTTGCAAGAACTGCACTGGCATTTTTTTCGAAGAATTAATAAGGTCAACTGGAGAATGGAACAACGTTAATATTTAATTTGTTTTTATGTTCCGAATATGATTAGATCAACAGAAACATCCACTATATTTTTAATTTAATAATTTTTCTTTTCCATCATTTTTGTTTCTGTATATAGAAATTGTTATTGTCTGATAGATTATGCAACATTTATTTTTTTTTACTTAAGCTACTTATTTTTTTTTGTTTATTCGTTTTTGGTTTTATTATTTCTGTGTTTTATCATGCATATGGTGTGTCGTGAATTTATTGTAGGGTGACTTAGTACTTTGCGATTGTTTTTTGTTGTTGGGACTTTTGTAACCTATTCGTCATTAATATTCATCTTCTAATTCAGTTTCTATTGTCAGTGACCCCTTTTTATGTTTTAATTTTAAAATTAATTTTCTTCTCTCATGACTTTACGCTTTCATATCATTTAAATGGAGAACGTGGACCTTCAACTATAAGTAAAACCGGAATATATTACAAAAGATTATTTCATTTTATTGTTAATGATAAAGATAAAAGTTTATAAGAAGGTTTCTTCGAAATGATTAAATATTAAAAAGAATGTAAACATTCTATAAAACAAACGTATGAAAAATTAAAAATTTTCCAAATGTTTTATTAAAAATTTTATTTAATTATTTTTTAGAATTTTCCAATAAATTTTTTTTTTAAGTCACAAAGCATACATATATAGTATATAAATTTCTCCTGTTAACAGAAACTTTTGATTTTGTTGTAAAATTAATACTTGTCTTTGCAGTCACAGATTGGTTATCTCTAATTCCACCCACCGCTGTTGTTGCTGGTATTGGTTATACATTCTACTTAGCATACTGTCCGGCTGCTCAACGAGATAGCAAAAACTCAGGACATTGTAATAAATCTATACGTAAACATGAGGCCAAAGTAGTGGACATGATTGATATTGAAAATATTGCTGAAAAAGCTGCCTTCTGTCGTTGCTGGAAGACAAAGAATGTAAGCAGTCTTCTAATTTATGTATAATTAATAAAAATTTTTCATATTTATTTTGTTATTCTTTTTTAGTGGCCCTATTGTGATGGCAGCCATGCTAAACACAATGCTGATACTGGCGATAATGTAGGTCCTGTAGTACTTCAGAGAAAAGCTGCAAAATAATTTTTGTTTTATTGCTTTCAAAGCGCATTTTTAGTTTTCACTTAAAGTTTTGGTGTAATCGGTTGTTTAATATTATATTTGTCTTAATTAAATATAGTCTCACAATTAAATCAATTGTGGGTTTGGTTTATCTTTGAGCTGAAGAGAAAAGTTTTATTGATTCTAGTGGAAATAAAACAAAAAATGAATCTCAAACTTTGTAGATGTTTCATTTATTTACCCAGGATTTTTATTTTATAAGTTTATGAATGCGTTTTCATTCAATGCATTATTAATCCAGATTGCTAATTTATTATTGTTGTTGTTTTGAAATTTCTTAACAAAAAAACATATAGATGTAAAAGTCGTGGAACTAATTCAATATAATATATTATATACCTTTTATTATAAAAGTTTTCGAGCAGAAATACGTTTTTTGCGATTTTTATTTTTTTCGAACAGATATAAGTAGTTTTATGATTTTTCGTACAGAAATAAGTAATATTTATTATTTCGAGCAGAAATAACAGTTATTTTTATTTTTTGAGCAGAAATAAAAGTTATTTTTGATTTTTATTTTTTGATGCGAAATAAAAGTTATTTTTTTATTTTAATTTTTTCGAGCAGTAATAAATTATTTTTTCGAGCAGAAATAATTTTTTTATTTTTTTTATTTTTTGAGGATAAATAAAAATTGTTATTTTTTTCATTTTAATTTTTCCGATTTATTATTTTTTCGAGCAGCAAAATAATCTATTTTTTTGCTTAATTTTTTCGAGCAGAAATCACATATTTTTTTGATCAGATAAAAGTTTTTATTTTTTTTTGGAAAAGAAATAAAAGTTATATTATTTTATTTTTTCGATCAATTATTTTTGCGAGCAGCAAAATAAGTTATTTTTAGCTTAATTTTTTCAAGCAGAAATCATAGTTGCTTTTTCGAATGGAAATAACTTATTTTTTATTTTATTTTTTTCAAGTTGAAATAAAAGTTAATTTTTTATTTTATTTTTTCGAGCAGCAATAAATTATGATTTATTTTCGAGCAGCAATAAAAGAAATATTTTGATGCATAATTTTTTATTTTTTTTTTAGAAGAACATAGTTAATTTTGATGTTATTTTTTCGAACAGAAAAAAGTTATTTTTTCGAGCAGTGTTAAGTTATTTTTTAGAAATAAAAGCAATTTTTATTTTTACTAGGAGAAATAAATGCCATTTGTTTCTTTTTATATTTTCGAGCAGAAATAAAAGTATTTTTGTAATTTAATTTTTCGAGCAGAATTAACTGTTTTTTTTTTCATTTTTTCGAGCAGAAATAAAGGGTTTTTTATGATTTGATTTTTTTCAAGCCGAAATAAGTTATTTGTTTATTTTTTCAAGTAGAAAAAATTTGTATTTTTCTTTCCTCGAGCAAAAATAACAAAAAAATTTTTCCATCAGAAATAAAAGGTATTTTTTCGAGCTGAAATAAAATTCATTTTTTTTAGTTTAATTTTTTCGAGTATAAATACAAATTATTTTTTTTTGAGCAATATTTAGATTTTCAATTTTGCGAGCAGAAATAAGTTATTATTTATTTTTATATTTTGGAGCAGCTATTTTTATATTTTTTCGATCAGAAATAAAGCTTTTTGTGGATTTGTTGCAGGACTGCCGGGAGATATTTACGCCGAATGTAGCTTGTTCAAATTCACTGAAGAATTATTCCGCGTTCTTGACTACAACAGCGATCCATGGTTTGACATGAATTGTGCAGCTGTTAACTTCACAAATATCAAAACAAAACTGCAAAAGGCATCTTTCGATACGGAGATACATTTTAGATCACCTTGTACTACGTGAAAAGTTTAGTAGTTTAAGTCAACATTTTTTAATTCAAAAATCTGCACTAACAAAAAAGGTTCTATCCCTATAAAATGCACTGATGAAAAAAAAAATAACAAGACAAATTCCCCTAGAACCAACACTATTTCCCTTCAAATATAGAAAAATTGGTATATCCTTTTTGCAATCCTTTTAATTTTACGAATGTCATTAACAACGAATACTGAGTAGTAGCAGTATTTATTTATTTGAGGAAGTTTTATTAAATTAATGTTAACTTATGCAATATCAAAATTAATACCATTAATGGGCTTGTTAAAGATACATTAAGTTATTTATCAGGTTTACCCATACCCGATACTTTTTCGGTTTGGTTTAATTTGTCATGTGAGTAAGGTTTTTTATTAGAATAATTGATAAGGTCATCTAGAGAAAATGATAACTTTAATTAGATACATATTATGTTTAAAATATGATTAGTTTTTAATACACCAACAGAAATATTCTCATTTTTAAATTAAATTTTTTCTTTAATTCATAATTCAACACATGTCATTTATTTAGTAAACTTATTTGTCATTAATATTTATTTTCTAATCCTGGGGGCAAATCGTCGCAATCGATATCGAGTAAAATCAAACGAAATTCCATATTTTTGTTTATTATTTAAAGAAGACGGACAATCGCCAGACCTCGTTTCACTTTAACTATTAACTATGAACCATCATAACTCGTTAGCTTCTCACCAAGATTGCCCAGAGTCAGGACTTTGTAATGCATATTTAGCTAAATTTAAAGACGATGATGCATTATGGAGTTCATGGAATATAAGCAGTTTTATAAATTATAATTGATATTTAGCTATTTTGTTGCTATTTTTAGTTTCCCTTTTGTGATGCTGAATGCCATGATGATCACAATAAGGAAACCGGCAATAATCTTGGCCGACGCACTGGGGATTTGAGAAGGCGGCCAAAAATATTTTTTTTTATAGTTACCGATTTTAGAGTTATGTTATTCATTTGAAATTAAATACCAGTGAACCTCGGGAGCCAAAAAAAAATGCGACTCTATTTCAACTATATGACAGCGAACAGGGTCTTCGAAAATGGATTTTCTCAGTATTTTGCTAAAACTAAAAATTTCTTTGTAAATTTTTGTTTTTAAATGACCGTAACTTTTTTGTTTTAAAAGATTTTAAAGTAAAATAAATTTTGTACAATTTTGTTACTTCTAAGCTATTAACGTTGGAAATATAAAGTTACTGAGTCGTTTAGAAATTTAAAAAAATAGGTCAAAATTTCCCGAAAATCTCCTACTTAATAGAGCATAACTCCTGCCCATTAAAAGCCATCAATAAAAAATCGTTCACTTTTCTGTAGTCCGAATCCTCCCCTACACTCCTATACCCCATAGTATACCCGCCAGTTTTCCGCCCGGTCAGATATTTTGTGCAAAATTCATGAATACAAAAGTTTTCCACTATGTGGTTAGGGTAAATTCAGTTTGCCCTGATGTTTGTAAACACCAAAAATATATCTTTTATTATACGGATCGACTCAAAATCACTTTCTGAGTCGATTTAACGATATCCGTCCGTCCTTCTGTGTGTTATGAATACAAAAGTTGGTCGTACCGGTGTATTTATACCCTATACCACTATGTGGTTTGGGTATAATGACTTTGTGCTGCTGTTTGTAACAACCAAAAATATTTGACCTACACCCATCTTTAATTATACCGATCGAATCAGAATCACTATCTGATTCGATTTAACGACGTCCGTCCGTCCGTCTGTGTGTCCATGTAAAGCTTGTAATCAAACTTCAGGTCGCAAATATGAATGTATTTTGATGAAATTTGGTATATAAGCTTTCATCGGCCATGGGATGAACGCTATTGAAATTGGTGAGAATTGGTCCATGTTCAGACCTAGCCCCCATACAAATGACCCCTATGAAATCGACTTAAATTGCCATAAGATCCAAATTATATAAATCTTAGTCAAATTGGGTTTGTATGTGTTTATTACATCCATTAATCAGTAGTCCAAAACTGATCCCTGTGGGACAACTCTTAGTCATAGGCCCCATATAGAGCTGCTTCCCGATCTTCACTTAAATCTATCAAAAAAACAAAAATATTGCACTGATTCTTCTCAAATTTTGTTTGTATATATTTTTGCAAAATACGAGAGACCTTACCAAACATGGTCAGGATCGGTCCATTTTTGGGCCTAGTCCCCATATAGATATAGCATCCGATATGAACTTTTTCATATCTGCAGAAAAAAATAATAAAAATCCCACTCAAATTTGGTTTATGCTTATTTTTTTTTATATCCAGTTAGTTGGGCTTGAGAGATAGGGTCTTTAAACGCATGGTATAGGGTATCGGTCTAGACCGACTATAATTTTCTTACTTGTTTTTTTTTTGCGTGAGTTTATTTGTTTTTTATACTGACAAAAAAAAAAGGAAACGGTAGAGTTGACACGAGTTGTTATATACTTATAAAAAGGATTAAGACATAATGCGGAGAGTACGCCAATATGACAGCTATACTTCATAACGAAAAATACTCTTGGAGATATATGCCATCCACAGTTCATAAAATTTTGTACCATGGGGAACAAATAACTCAAAACAATTTGCTACCAATAGGTAATCTATCTAAAGAAGCGCAAGATAAAAGGGCAAAGACTATAGATTCTTTCAGATCCATAAATGTCAAACATTCGACAAAAATGAAACACTACCTGTATTGAATTAGACGAAGAAGCTAAACAACTTCTAGAAGATAAAAATCAAGGCTATTTAGAAGAAATATTTACTAAAATTGTTTGATTTAGGCCCAGTTTTTGAGATGGCAGTTAAACCTAGTTTAGTTAAACCGAGAATTAATTTTGTCAGACATGTCCAAATTCATAAAGGAATTGATGAATAAATTCTGGGTTTAACAAAACTAGGTTTAACTGATATCTCAAAAATTGGATCTTAAAGTAGTTTTTCAGTACACTAACAATAACTTATACTCTTTTTTATATAGCTAACAATTTTTCTTGTTTTAAAAATTTATGTACTTTATAAATTTACAATAAAAAGACTAAAGTAAAAACATACTTTTTATTGAAACTTTATTTTAACTCGGATTCTTTCAAAAAAAAAAACCTTTGGCCCTTATGAACATTAGGACTAAAAAGTTTACGGGGGCCAAAACTTGGCATTTTCTGACAAAATTTTGTAAAATTCTGAAAAAATAAGACATTATCTAAAAAAACTAAAATTCAACTAAAAATGAAAATGTATTTAAAACCCTTCATAACTTTTTTTTTTATTATCGGTCGATATTTACGTTTTATAGCAAAAATTAATGACAAAGTCCCAACTACCAAACAAAAAAAAAAACCGCATATTAAAATTCCAACCCAATCAAAAGTTCTCGTGAAATGGTCCACTGTGCGACGCCACAAACAAAAAGTAATTTAAATACAAAAAAGCTAATTTTGTAGTTTTATTTTATATCATCTACAAAATCCAAATTTGCAAAGTTACGTATGAAAAACTTAAATTAACATTTTTTAAAGTGCTAGAAATTGAATGTGGAAAAACTCAAGTTAACAAAAATTAGAATTTGATTAATATACATTTAATTTTGGAAATTTAATAAGGTAGTGTTCATTAATTCCCTTAAAATATATTTTTTCCTGCTCTCAGAACATTTTTTCGTATTGTCAGCTTTCTCCACCAGTCGAATAACTAATACGTCACCACCATATTTTTAGTTTCCATTTAAAAATTGGCATTAACTTAAACAAAAATATTCTAATAATTAATTATACACAATTTTTATAAGTTTTTCTTCAAGTGTAATGATGTCGTAATGTAATTTCATTTAATGTGTCATTATTGCATTCTTATTCGTGACTGTTACTTTTTGTTGATATTTAAACAGCTGTTTTCTGTTAACCGTTACTTGGAAAATTTTCAAACATACCTCTATAAAACAAGTTTTTTTTTTGCAAGAATTTTTATTTCGTTCAAAACTTAAATAGTAAAAAGTAAAAAATAAATAAAAAGAAAAAAGTTGACTTGAGTTTTTTTTTTGTGGAAAATGTATTACAAAAACATGTTTCATTTAGTTTTACATATAGTATATAAAAAAGGCGAGAGAAATAAAATATTACATTGCAAATTACAATTATACGCTTTTCTTCGTATGGCCAAATATTTAAGCACTACTATAATATAAAATTAATGGGACACAAGACACGTTTACTTAAAGGTTAACGTAAAAAAGTTACAGTAGCAGAAAAACGACTCATCTTATTAAGCAGCTGTGGCAACCAAAGCAAGTGGCTTATTTGAAGATTTTGCCTTCTTTGAATTTCCGACCTTTATTATCGGCACCAGTCCAGGAAAAGTAGTTTTCAACCATTTTTTTTGTTTCTTCGGATTTAGGATCCAATTTCTTCCAATCATAAACTTCATAATCAATTTGCCAGTCTGGGGATAAGGTGAAAGCGAGATCTTGACCACGCCAAACCCAAACACCAGAAATGGAAGAATTGTTATCCTCACCGAACAAGCAGACGGAGGCAAATGCTTGCTTTCGCATCTTGTCGAGACGTTGGAACATGCCACCGATGAGATTACAGGACATGAAAGTCTTAGTAAGTTCCTCGTTGTATTTGTATTCGCCGAACCAGATGGAATAGTTTTCGGCATCGAATTTCTCCCAGAAATAAGGAATAGAAATAGCTTCAGCTTCGTTAGAGTATACACGTTTGAAGTCATCCATATTGAAGGTACCCTTGGGCATGGCATCGAAAGGATCCTTCGATTTAGGTTCCAATGAAAGAGCCAACTCGGCGGCATCAAGCTCCTCTTCTTCTTTAGGTTCTTCCGTAGCAGGAGCTGGCTTTTTTTCTTTTTTCTTCTCTTCCCTGGGCTTTTGTTCAGGTTTGCCACCAGTCTTAGCTAGGAATTCAGCATATTTCTTGGGATCGAATACCAAAGCCTTGTCGCAGATGGCATAATTGTTAACAATAGCTTGAACATGCTTCTGGTTTAGGATGGTTTTGAACCACCGGTTGACATTGGTATAATTTTTACGTGCACTAGGATCCAAAACGTATTGGTACAAATGCAACAAACTGCAGAACACGACAATATCGGCCAAAGTGATTCGTTCGCCTACCAAGTAGGTAGATTCCAAAAAGGTCTTGTTCAACAAATTCAAGACACCTTCGACATCTTGTTTGGCTGAGCTATTTTTTTGTTGGGGCATGATGCCCAACAAGGGGAATACCAAGGCACAAGAGGCAGGGACGATTTCGTTGTCGGCGAAAGACAACCATTGTTGCACCTTAGCTTGGGCGAAGGGGCATTTACCGCCACGCAACTGTTCACTGGCCAAGAAAAAAGCGATGGCGTTGGATTCGCTAAGGCATTTGCCAGTCGAAGTTTCGAAAGCAGGCACCTATGAAAAGCAATAAAGAACATTGTTAGTAAAAACCTAACCTCAAAGGTCACAATGACGTTACTATGTGATTGACAAAATATGATGACGTTTACAACTTAAAACACTCACCTTTCCGCTGGGGAACTTCTTCAAGAACTCGGCCGATTTATTTGTTTCGCCGAAAACAAAATTATCAGCTACTTTTACTTCTGTACCCGAATATTGGGCAGCAATCAATGCCTTATAGGCACGGAAGTTTTCTGGGTATGTGTAAATAGTCTACATGGGGGAATAACATGAAATCATCAATTATTTCAGTTTTACAAACATTGAGTAAAGCATTTCCCCAAATATTGCAAAATAAAATTTTGCGATGTTTTAGATAATTGCAAATTAAAATGGATAACAAATTAACTTACTCCTGTCGCCATCGTTGATTTTGCCGGAGAGAAGGAAGTCTGACAGCCGCTAATTTAAGCCACAGTGTGACAGTTGATATGTCAAATGTGAGGTATGACAGAATGTAAGCACAGAGTTGTTATTTTTTCCAATAGTTAGTGCCGGTTTAGCGCCCAGTCAGCCACACGTTGTTAAAATCTATCCGTACCGTGAATGTAACGTTGGCATTTAGTGCAATTATAGAACGTAAAAAACGAACCAGCATGTTGCTGTGTAAAATTAACCAAACTTTATTAGCTGTTCACAAATGTCACGTAGCAAAAATCTATTTTCAACAGAATAGGACGTTCCGGTTACGTGACAGTTGAGTTCGGTAACTGCTCTAAATGCTTTTCATGTCCGACAAAAAAAAAAGCTGACACGTTTGGTTAAGGTGCTATTACATGATGTGTTTTTTACATATGTACTGTCAAATTTTCCCACAACAAAAGTTGTACACATCGTGTGATACATATGAAACATTGTTTATGTACAATACATGAGGAAAGTCACATGTACATTTTTCAATTAGAACAGGTTCTATTTTTGCATGACAAACACATGAAAATACAACACTGCTTGTGGCGAAAGAAAAACAGAGTAAATTTTAAAGATTAATATTGAAAGAAAAATAAATTGTTTAGTATTATTTAACAATTAAAAAATATATAACCTTTTTTTTAACAATAAATTTTTTTAAATTCACAAATTAAATCAGCTGTTGTTTACATTTAGAGGTTATGTCATACGGAAATACATATGTACGTGTGATAGCAAAAATTATGCATCGTATGTAAAAGACAATTTTGACAGACATGAGGAATTTCATATGGATAAAAAAAGTGACAGTACATATGTAAAAAACATTTCGTGTAATAGCACCTTTAAGGTTGCGTGTGGCTAACTAGGCCTTTACACATGAAATTTTTCTTTCAGAAATTGTTTGAAATTCTCTTTTAAACTTTCATCCGTGTCTACACACTGAAATTTTTGTATTGAAATTCAAGATATGTTCATATTTACTTAATCATTTCATTTATTTATTTTATCATTTTATTTCATTAAAATTAACATTATTTCAATTTCTTATCTTTCTTAACACAAACGGAAACAAAAATGAAAGAAAACGTAAAATAACTTCAATTTGACAATTACGAAGTAAGATACTAAAGAGAATTTCCGAGTACATGAAAGTATGTCTCCCTTCTCACCTATAAACTTAGACTTTTAGAAAGAAAAACTTCATTGTGTGAACCGGGACTTACATAAAATGTTTTGAAGCTCAATTTTCATCACCATAGAAAAATTGTTATATTGTTAATTAGTAATATGTAAAAACATTATATCCTTTAAAATGACAACTCGAAAATGCACTAATTCTTCTAGATCCAATAGAATTTTAAAGCAAACAATTCTCTTCACATATACAAAAATTGTTTTGTAATTGTAATTTATCTAGATAATATTACTATATAAATATAATATATATAAACAAATTTGATAAGTTTCATAATTAAAACTAATGCCGTTTTCTTTTCTGACAAAAAAATCATGTGAGTCCGATCACAGGGGAGATGTGTAAACATCTAGTAATAAATAAAATGCAGAAAACAGCGACAAAAAGGTTATTACACATCATAATTTTTTCAACAAACAATCATGTCACACCGATTTGTCTTAATGCTCACATGTTACGCGTAAGATCTTACGCTCATATATTACGCTGTTTTTGTGATTGTATTGTGAATTAGAAATTTACCCCCCTGCGGGTATAGATGTTTACACATCAAAAATGTCGCATTTTATTTGCACTTTTTTCGAAAAGTGTATTTTTTTATATATTATGAATTAAGAGCAACCTTATCTTATACATCAATCAAAAGGTCTCAAAGTCGAGCCCTCGTAAATTACAAAAAATTGCAGCCATTGACTTCTTTCAGGTCGTAGTGTGAGAATATTTCCCCAGCGTTTCCCTTTTTTGAATATTTTCACCCTATTACTTCAAAGAGGATAAAAGCGAAATTTTTTGCATTTTATGAACACAGCACTTTAAGACCTTTCGATTGATGTCTAAGATAAGGTTGCTCTTAATTCTGAATATATAAAAAAATACACTTTTCGAAAAAAGTGCAAATAAAATGCGACATTTTTTGTCAGAAAAGAAAACGGCATAAGATACACTAACATTTTTGAATGGTGTTCAATCTTGAAGTTGACAAATATTAATATTCGTTTAATAATATTTTTCTTTAACATATATCATACTACTTTTAATTGACTTGTACAAAAAAAAACTTTTAAAGTTTTATCTTATAGAGGTTTTCTTATAAATTTCTTTTCGTGTATTCTTCTATGCTGACGAACAAATGGCAGGCCATTTTTTAAATATTTTTCTCTCTTGTTACACCTGTCATTCGTTTCTATTCGTTTGTCAAGTACAAGTAACGAGTTTCATATTTTTTTTTACATAACGAGTACTCGAAAAAAATGGAATAATATCAACCGTGTTAGAACCGGCCGTGCAATTTTTGACTAATATCTCCAAATAAAAAAAATATTTATTAAAAAAAAAGTATTTTAAAGTCATCCTTATTAATTAAAGAATATGAAAAGAAAAAAGTTTATTTAAAAACTATTAAATTTTAACAAAAAAATTAAAGAAATCTTTACAATAATTTTTTTGCGACTTGCGTGGAAAAGGAAGAAAATGAAAAAAGTTATAGCAAACTACAATGAAAAAGTGTAAAAACTGAAACAGAAAAAAAAATCCGTGAATAATTAAAACAAAACTTTGAAGAAATTAACCAACGAGTCATTGAGCCATCAGATTTGTGTCTGAAAAAGTATTTATGAAATCATTAAAAAAGTGTTAAAAATCTTTGGTTTGTGTTTGATATCGGAAAAAAACCAATTAAAACTACTACGATATATTTTTTTTAATTGACCAATAAATTTGTTGAGCTGAAAAATCGTTGACGTATTCTAATGTAGTCTAGCAAGAGAAAAAACTATAAATTTTTATTCCACCTCACAAATGTTTGGCATTCAAGCAAAATATGTAAGTTTATAACTTAAAAATTAATATAAAATGTTTTATTGTTATTTTAATAACTTACAATAGACATATAAACAATGATAAATAATTTAGGTTTTCTCTTGTTTTCAACTTGCAAAGATGATTTGGGTTATACACAAGTACTTTTTTTTGGTACATTTTGAATTTTTAATCAATATACCTACATGTGTCTACATATTTTTAGCAGCTATTTATTGCATTAATTTATACCTTTATCTTTTAAAGATACTTTTCTCTATTACTATTTCTATAATATAAAATAGTATTTTGAAAAATTTGTTTAAAAAAAATATATTTAGAAATGAGAAATTGATTAAATATTATATTAAGTACTTTTTGTTTTGCATTTTTAGTATAATTTCAAAACATCCCTGCTGTGTCAGTTCTTATTTTACTGTTTCTCTCTCCAGTGTGATGTATTTAAAATAGTCTTGAATTGTTGATATTTCCATTTTTACACTTACGTTACCTAACCTTAGATAACTGTTATTTTTGTTGCTGTATTGCTTTTGTGTGAACAATCTCCCCATACTTATATTTTATTTGTCTAATTGTTGAAATGATTTAGTTTTTTGTTGTTGTTTTTATTATTGTGGCAATTTGTCATTCATTTGTGATAACGTGTTTTTGCTGTTATTTGTTATTGTGTTTTTGATTCATAGCTCACTTAGTTTAGAACAAAATATTTCTTCTAGTTAAGCCTACCTTAACATTAGGTATGCATCACGACCTTCATTGCAGCATTGCAACTACAACTATATACATGTTGTTTTGTTTTTGTTGTTATATGTATTTATATTATTATTTAATTTCTATTATGGCAGAGACGTTAAAGCATTTAGTGTAAATTTTATTATTGGTTCCAAAACTGGAAAATTAACACCAATATAAATTTTTTTATAAACTAAGGAATTACTGATATTAATAATCATTTAATATATATGATTACTTTTTATACCCTATACCACTATGTAATTTGGGTATAATGACTTTGTGCTGCTGTTTGTAACTACCAAAAATATTTGACCTAGACTCATCCTTAATTATACCGATCTACTCAGAATCACTTTCTGAGTCGTTTTAGCGATGTCCGTTCGTCCGTCCGTCCGTCTGTGTGTCCTTGTAATCAAACTATAGGTCGAAAATATGAATATATTTTGATGAAATTTGGTATATAAGCTTTTATCAGCCATAGGATGAACGCTATTGAAATTGGCGATAATCAGTCCATGTTCAGACCTAATCCCCATACAAATGACCCCTATGAAATCGACATAAATTACCATAAGATCCAAATTATCATATAGATCTCAGTCCAATTGGGTTTATATGTGTTTATTATATCCATTAATCAGTAGTCCAAAAATAATCCCTATGGGACATTTCTTAGTCATAGGCCCCATATAGAGCTGCTTCCCGATCTTCACTTAAATCTAACAAAAAACGAAAATTTTGCACAGATTTTTCTCAAATTTTGGTTTGTATATATTTTTTCAAAATATAAGTGAATTTACCAAATACATATGGTCGGGATCGGTCCATTTTTCGACCTAGTCTCCATATAAATATAGGACCCGATATGAACTTTTTCATATCTGCAGCCAAAAAAATTAATAACAACGCCACTCAAATTGGGTTTATGCTTATTTTCTATATCCAATTAGTTGGACCGAAGAGATAGGGTCTCTTAACCATGGTATAGGGTATCGTATGGTATAATTTCTTACTTGTTACATTATAACGTAGGTATTTAGTTAACAATGCAAGCGTTTATTTACTCTTGCTAGAAAAATATCCGTACAATTAAAATAAAAACCAGAGCCTACGGTAAAGCTCGAGTACTCGAGCTAATCGAGTAGTAAATAAGCTACATTTTATACTTTTTGGAATCGTACAAGTACCAAGAATATCATCCTTAAATTTAACTTGAATCAGACTGTCGTACTGGCGTGAGCAAACTACTATTCGAAAAGTTCGACGCCTTTCCATACAAATGTATGAAAATATATTTCATAGATGTTTGACTTCATTTAAAAATGGTATGATTTTATATATTTTCAAGTCAGTTCTACTGCTAGATTACTCTCCTGAAATATTAAAACATTCTGGTAAAAACTATAGAGTGAGCTAACTACTAATCGCACTTTCCACTCAAATGTATGAAAATATGATCTTCGTATATGTTTGATGCCTACTCACAAAAAATTTTTCAAGAACACTTGGAAAAAGTTTTAAGTATTTTCATATGAATATATGTATGTACAAATGTAGAGAAAATGTTTTCAAAATTTCAAAGCATTTCGACAAAAATGTTGGCGTGTGGGAACTATCACTCGAAAAAGATCGGAAATTTTGCAAAAAGTGTAAAAAAAAATTAAATTTTTTTTTAAATTTTTTCACTGTCTGTAATTGATTATATTCATAGATTACTCATAAAAAATTGTAAACCATTCCGACCAAAATTGTGGCGTCGCACAGTGGGATGGCTTCATACATTTTTGTGCAAAAACTATAAGGACTGGTCCTAGATCATTAAAAGTTGGCACCAAACATTATATAGACTAAACTTAGAAAAAATGGAATTTCACTAAAATCGGCCACGCCCACCGCCCAACGCCCATACATTCCAAATTGATTTTTTCGCATAAAATTTTTCCTATCAAAGCGAAAGTCTTCAAATTTGTTACATACACTTTCTAGAATAAACAAAAGATGCATGCCAAGTTTCATTTAAATCGGACACGCCCACCGCCCACTGCCAAATAGATTTTTTAGTATAAAATTTTTCCTATTCAAGCGAAAGTTTTCATATTTGTACATACATTTTCTAGAATAAACAAAATATGCATGCCAAGTTTCATTAAAATCGACCGCGCCCACCGCCCACCGCCCATACAGTCCAAATAGATTTTTTGGCATAACATTTTTCCTATCCAAGCGAAAGTTTTCAAATTTGGTACATACACTTTCTAGAATAAAGAAAAGATGCAAATACAAATTTCTGAATATTCATATACATATGTATATATGTATATATGTATATATGTATATATGTATATACGTATATATGTATATATATGAAGTATAAAAATATTCGAATATAAGTATAAATAAACTGAATCCAAAATAATCAAACATTTTATTCATCAACTATCATTTCTTTAACTATCATCTAGCTCTAAAAGATGTTTTTGAGATTGACGTCTTAAGGTGCTATTACATGATGTGTTTTTTACATATGTACTGTCAAATTTTCTCACAACAAAAGTTGTACACATCGTGTGATACATATGAAACATTGTTTATGTACAATACATGAGGAAAGTCATATGTACATTTTTCAATTAAAACAGGTTCTATTTTTGCATGGCAAACATATGAAAATAAAACACTGCTTGTGGCGAAAGAAAAACAGAGTAAATTATAAAGATTAATATTGAAAGAAAAATAAATTGTTTAATATTAATTAACAATTAAAAAATATATAACTTTTTTTTTAACAATTAAATTTTTGTAAATTCACAAATTAAATCAGCTGTTGTTTACATTTAGAGGTTATGTCATACGGAAATACATATGCACGTGTGATAGCAAAAATTATAAATCTTATGTAAAAGACAATTTTGACAGACATGAGGAATTTCATATGGATAAAAAAAGTGACGGCACATATGTAAAAAACACATCGTGTAATAGCACCTTTATACAACTTATGTATCGATCAGATGATGCAAACAAACGGTGGAAAATGTCAGTATTTGTTGAAATTCTATTGCAATTTCTAGAAAACATTAATCTATACTTCCTCTGTCCTGCTTCTTCTGCTTCCTCGGAGAGCATACCAATAGGGAGTACCGCTGCATCAATTATGTCTTTTCCATGTATTAGTATTTTATGGACAGTAACAGGCATGAAGTACCAGTTATATTTTTTAACAAATAGCTCAGCCGTATCCCAAGCAAATTTTTGAAACATCACAGTTACAATTTTCTGGCCACATGTTATTATTTGAAGAACAATTCGGAAGCGATCTATAAGTTCTTGAGGTATTTCCATCGTTCGAAGTACCAGATCCTTGTTGTACAACATCCACTCTCAAGCTCATTCGTTCTTTAAATGCCGTTTGAATTCGATTCTTGTTTTCTTGTTTTAAAATCTTATTTTTTGCTAAAATCGCAGACCACTTTTCCAAAGGCATGTTTTAAGCTGCATGGAGTATGCATTCCATTAATTTTATTCCAGCGTCCAAATGTCCAATTTGCAAGCCTCACTATCAATGCTTCTTTGAAATTGCTTCCAAATCGTTCATTTCGGAAGGTTTTGGTTTACAAATATAACATACATCTGATGAAGCAGTATTTGTAACTGTCTAAGCTGTTTTGCCATCTAACATCGTGAATACTAAATTGTGTGTTACATGGAATTCTTTGCCGTATACTACAACATTCGTTTTCTCCAAAGCAGCAATATCGGACTTCATGTTCTCAACAACTGTTAAGACTTTCTCTTTAGTCTCCTTCGTGAATTCGAAGAAAATTGGACGCCAATACCTTGTTGATGATGGACTTTTATTACGCTAGTATTCCTCTTCAGTGTTTGATTTTAAACTTAAAGGCACCGTCGATGCTAATAGCAGACTCTTGTCGCTTACATCAGTTGGCAAACTCTAATTGTACTCTGCATAACCAGAAGAGCCATCGCAACCCCACTTCGACGTAAAAGTGTAACTCAAATTTGTTATAGCATTAGCATTTTCATGCGAAAAACTTTCAAAAAGACGCTTTGTGGTGTGATCCATCAAACTTTGCAAACTTACAGAGGCTTCCTTTTCTGATATTAGGTCTTCATTAGGATAAAATTTTTTCTTCTCATCTATTACCTCTATATAAGGTGGTAAAATAACATATCCCTCTCTTTGCAAAACATATTTTATTGTCTCATACTGATGTTTTGTTAACTCTGCATCCAGCATTAACGCTAGCGAAGTTGACGAAGGAATACATGATTTCGCTTTAATTTTTGCACCCGTCACTGCACTTGCCATTATTAATTATTGTTCTGTGTACTGGGACGCTAAATCAGCAGCTTTGTACCTTTTACTACGATCTTTGCAATCATCGAATTCTTTAACTGGCCTTCCTTTTTTCCTTGAACATCTAGGATGATCATCAGCAAGTGATACTTCAAATATATCTAAAAAAATTTTCAGAACATACTTTTTAGCCTAACATACTTTTTCTTTAAGAAATGCGTATATTTTTGGTGCGATTCCTCCCAGCGTTTATAAAAGTGACTAAGAAATCACTATTTCGATTTCATTAATCGTAAGCACCGATTTTTTTGCTTTTATAAAATCGGTTAATAAATCAACATTATTACCACAATTAATAAGTATCTTACACAATTCACTATATGGTACAGAAAATACCAGAAAATTTTAATACGATAATTATATTTGAGTACATGTATACAGAGTACATGAAATAGTTAATGATTGCCTTAACTTTACCAGTCTTTACTGTAGCTTGCAAAAGAGGATTTTCATGCCAAAACCGCATAAAGAGTGATAAGCGAGCCAGACTTGGTGATAAACATGTGTAAATCCTTCCAAAGACTTCTAACGAAGGCCCCGATTTGTATTTAAGTAAAAGAATGATATTGTTCAATGTGACATTTTACGGCTTTAAAAAAGTGGAAACAAAAAGTAAATGTATCACAGTTTTATTGATGCATATGACGTTAAATATCACTTGGTCATCATGTTTAAACATAAACAGTAGAAATTAATTTAGTCAAAAAATTTATTTTGCTTTAGTTTTGAAAAATACCCTTTAGGTTATGAAAACACCCCTTAAAATTTTAGGAAGGGGTGAAAATACCCTTTAAAAATTCTGAACTGGCGAACACTGGTCTGAACTGAACATCACAAGCAAAAAAAAATGATTATTAAATCGATATTCCACCCAATGATGTTTTACTGTGGTCCACTACGGCAAAATGCCATTTAAAAAAGCTGCAACGTTTACACACTTGCTAACTTCGATCTTATACATATATGATAAAATTGAAAGACTAACACATTACATCTTAATCTTATATAATTTACCTTAGCTTAATTTTTTTTACCCTCCACTCCAGTGTGCAGAGGGTATATATAAGTTTGTCATTCCGTTTGTAATAATTAGAGAAAAAATTTTGGACCCCATAAAATATATATATTTGTGATCCTTATAACAACCGGAGTTGATATAGTGATGTCCGTCTGTCCGTCTGTGGAAATCACGATGACGGCATCAATCGGGCAGCTAGGGTGCTCGTTGACATAAAAAATGATTCATTAACATCCTGAAAAGTTTACTATTTAAAATCGTCCAAATCGGTCGTCGATTAGGGCCCGAGATTTGAATGAAGAACTAAAAAAAGTCTTGAAAAAATATAATTTTCTATGTTGTTCTTGTCACGATCACGCCCTGAATAGTGCAGCTGCAGTGATCATTTTTAGTGATAATGATTCACCAAATTCATGGGAAGATTTCTATTTCAAAAATCATTAAAATCGGTGGAACAGGTCCAGGGAAATCTCTGAAAAATTAAAAAAAAAATGAAAAATATGATGTTTCTATATTGTTCTTGTTGTTATTCTAAATGTTGTGTTGTTGTCATAGCTGGACTTGTTGTTTTTGTGGTCGTTGTGGTAATAATATAATTAAAACTAACCCTTTGTACATTTTTTTATTAACTCTGGTAGAAAAATTTAAAAGTTTCCATTGTTTTGGCATCACTCTAAAAGTTTGTTAGATCATTTCTGTTATTTCCACGAGCCTGCCTGCAAATTGGTTAAAATCGATCCAAAATTTTTTCGACAAGCAGACACTACGAGTTAATATAAAGGGAGTAAAAATTCACCAACATCTAAAGCAAATAATGCTAAAATACCTAGTTGTTAATAAAAAAAAAACAATGTAAATATAGCAAAAAAAATTTTATGTATAAATTTATTTATAAATTTATATAAACATATTAAATAATACAAATAATATTCATATATTCTATATATGTATATCCATAATAACTGCATGTTAGAAATAAATCGGTATATTATTTTATTTACATAACACTCTGCAATATTTTGTTGTGGGGAAAATACATTTCTTTTGAATTAACAGAGTGTCACTTCATTTTGCTCAGCGTTACTATGCCACCGTAGATGGCGCCACAATTTTTTTTTTGTTCTAATTAGCTTTGCAATAGTTATTTCTATTTTAACATGAATGTTAATATTTTCAACTGGATATCATACAGAACAATGTTAAGAGTATACACGGGATGGTCTTTTATTTCATACGTATTTTCATTATTCTTTTACAAATATGGACATAAGTTTGGCATATTAACTTTTTGTTGTCTTTACAAAATAGAGTTACCGAGTTCATCAATGAGTTTTTTGCTTTCAAAACAGTTCTATATAGTTATATAGAATTATTATTCTGCTTTACCTACAAAATATCTGATTGCGATTACATCTAATTTTTAAAAATTGTTTATAATTACTAAAACATTATTATTCACATAAATACAAAATTGCACTTTTTAAATTTTCCATTCAAATTTAAGAAAATATCAATTCTAAAAAACTGGAATTAAAAATTTCCAATTATAAATTACAATTAATTGAATTTCAGAAAATTATATCAAAACGTCGGAAATTATAATTTTAAATTTAGAAGACATCTTTAATATATAAATTTTATTCGTTAAACACAAATTGAAATCCAAAAAAAACAAGTAAGAAAATTATAGTCGGTCTAGACCGACTATACGATACCCTATACCATGCGTTTAGAAACCCTATCTCTTAGGCCCAAATAACTGGACATAGAAAATAAGCAAAAACCAAATTTGAGTGGGATTTTTATTAATTTTTTTGGCTGCAGATATGAAAAAGTTCATATCGGATGCTATATCTATATGGGGACTAGGTCCAAAAATGGACCGATCCTGATCATGTTTGGAAAAGTCTCTTGTATTTTGCAAAAATATATACAAACCAAATCTGAGAAGAATCAGTGCAATATTTTTGTTTTTTAATTGATTTAAGTGAAGATCGGGAAGCAGCCCTATATGGGGCCAAAGGAATCATTTTTGGATTACTCATTAATGGACGTAATGAACGCATACAAACCCAATTTAAGTAAGATCTATATGACAATTTGGATCTTATGGCAATTTATGTCGATTTCATAGGGGTAATTTGTATGGGGGATAGGTCTGAACATGGACCGATTCTCACCAATTTCAATAGCGTTCATCCCATGGCCGATAGAAGCTTATATACCAAATTTCATCAAAATATATTCATATTTGCGACCTGCAGTTTGATTACAAGGTTTACATGGACACACAGACGGACGGACGGACGGACATTGTTAAATCAACTCAAAAAGTGATTCTGATTCGATCGGTATAATTAAAGATGGGTCTAGGTCAAATATTTTTGGTTGTTACAAACAGCAGCACAAAGTCATTATACCCAAACCACATAGTGGTATAGGGTATAAAAACAAACACCAAATACCTATGTTTACATTAAAAAAATTTTTACATTTAAAAAAAATATTGACATTCAGGAGAAATTAATAGCTTTTCAGTACCGCGATTCAGTAACTTCTTTTAACGATAGTCGAATCGTTAAAAAAAGAAAATTGCAAATTTATTTTATTTAGCCTCGACAATTTCTGTTATTTAGCCTCGACAATTCCTTTGAATCCACGGAGAACCAGTATGCTCAAAGTTCTTAGAAAAACAATCATTGAAAATATCATAAAATTTTACCAAAAGAAAGTGCAAGTGTTAAAGCGCCGATTATCAGCCAAAAATTACCAGTAAATGTGATAAATTAGACCATTTATTTTATTATAATTAGTACGTTTAACCCTTTCACGACCGAAAAACTGCTGGAAAATTTTTATTTTCTTTTGTGGATACGTACTTAACGACCTAACATTTCTAAATAAAAAAAAATATTTTTTTTCAATTCCTTCAAGGAAAATATCCATGGGACATATAAATCCCATTGCTCGTCAACGGTCAAAATTAGCAACTAACTTACGAGTACTCCGCTTTTATTTTTTTACATAAATAACTGTAGTTTTGGTTTTGTATTTCTTGTAAATTCTTAAATATAGATCACAGAGAATCGATTAATACTTTTTTAGTTTGTACTAAAAATGTAGAGGAAAGTAAAACCTTTTTGTTTCAAAAAAACCGTAATTGCTTCGAAAATTACCATAATTGATTTGGTATTTTTGAGATATTTAGAATTAACCTTTTTTTAAGTCTTTTTATACCCTATACCAACTATGTGGTTTGGGTATAATGACTTTGTGCTGCTGTTTGTAACAACCAAAAATATTTGACCTACACCCATCTTTAATTATACCGATCGAATCAGTATCACTATCTGAATCAGAATCACTATCTGAATCAGAATCACTATCTGAATCAGAATCACTATCTGATTCGATTTAACGATGTCCGTCCGTCCGTCCGTCCGTCCGTCTGTGTGTCCATGTAAAGCTTGTAATCAAACTGCAGGTCGCAAATATGAATATATTTTGACGAAATTTGGTATTTGATCTTTTATCGGCCATAGGATGAACGCTATTGAAATTGGTGAGAATCGGTCCATGTTCAGACCTAGCCCCCATACAAATGACCCCTATGAAATCAACATATATTGCCATAAGATCCAAATTATCATGCAAATCGTAGTCAAATTGGGTTTGTATGTATATATTATATCCATTAATCAGTAGTCCAAAAATGATCCCTATTGGACAATTCTTAGTCATAGACCCCATATAGAGCTGCTTCCCGATCTTCACTTAAATCTATCAAAAAACAAAAATATTGCACTGATTCTTCTCAAATTTTGTTTGTATATAGTTTTGCAAAATACAAGAGACTTTACCAAACATGGTCAGGATCGGTCCATTTTTGGGCCTAGTCCCCATATAGATATAGCATCCGATATGAACTTTTTCACATCTGCAGCCGAAAAAATTAATAAAAATCCCACTCAAATTTGGTTTATGCTTATTTTCTATATCCAGTTAGTTGGGCCTGAGAGATAGGTTCTCTAAACGCATGGTATAGGGTATCATATAGTCGGTCTAGACCGACTATAATTTTCTTACTTGTTATTTATAGCAGAGTTCAGAAAAAAACACACACTGAATAAAAAACTCGTACATATATGTAAACAAACATAACTTAGGCCAACACACACATATTTTTATTTTCATATCAATTATGTGTGTTTCTAAATTTTGTACGGTGCCGAACACATCATGACTGTGTTCGTTTTAATATTTCGTTATTTACACGAACATGTTTCTATCACGTACATTTTGTTTCGATCACACATAAACCACACAGATTTGAGTGTTGCTTTATTTGAAGTTTGTGTTCTGTTGGTTGATAGGTTCAAAAAACCTATCAACCAACAAGTGTAACTTTTATGATGCTAAATAGTTTTTGTGTCTTAAGTATTTTAATACCATATTTTATTAAAATAAAAACCAGTCAATAAAAACAATTGTAAATAATTTCAACGTAAATCACAAAAAAATGGCCAATAAAATTTTAAAATATTTGACAATTGTAAACAATTTGCAACGTAAGTCATAAAAAAGGGTCAATAAAATTTTAATAAATTTGGTTGAAACAATTGTTGTCGTTTTTATCGGGGTGCATCAGATCGCGAATTGATGTTTCAATTTTTCGTAGTACAAGAACCAGAACACGAATTTAAAATATAACTGAACTCGAACCTGTTTATTGTACATGCTCTATTTTTTCTTAGTACACGAGCCAGAACACGACATAAAATATAACTGAACTCGAACCTGTTTATTGTACATGTTCTGTTTTTTCTTAGTACACGAGCCTGAACACGACTTAAAATATAACTGAACTCGAACCTGTTTATTGTACATGTTCTGTTTTTTCTTAGTACACGAGCCACAACACGACTTAATATATAACTGAACTCGAACCTGTTTATTGTACATGTTCTGTTTTTTTTTCAGTACACGTACCAGAACACGAACTTCAAATAAAGCAACACTCCAATATGTGTGGTTTATGTGTGATCGAAACAAAAAGTACGTGATACAAAAATGTTCGTGTAAATAACGAAATATTAAAACGAACACAGTCATGATTGTGTTGGGCACCGTAGAAAATTTAGAAACGCACATAATTGATATGAAAATAAAGATATGTGTTGGCTGCTTTTGAACAGAACATTGTGTGTTTCATGTGTGTATTTTCTGAACCTTGATTTATAGTTCAATTAGTTGTTGATTTAATATTATGAATTTTTTTAATTTAATAAAAATATAAAACTATAAAACATCTTTCTTACCATTAACGACCAATTGGACATATATGTCCCGTACTGAATTTTGCTGAATAATAAACCGATTTCAAATATTTTGGTATTTCTGAAAACCATAAATACTGGTCCATGTTATATCAAAATTTTAATGTTTTTGGTTCAATAACGTTCGAATTAATGACATCCAAATATGATTAAAAAAATGCATAATTTTCAGTATTTGGGGCACCGTCTTAGGTCCGGAGAATACATGTGGCAACTTTTTGGTATGGTCTAAAGGCTAAAACTATTCTCTGTCGACTCAAGTGAGCATTAAAAAAATTGGTTGGAAAATGTGGAAAAAATAAAAAAGGAAAATGGGGCATATATGTCCCATTGGTCGTGAAAGGGTTAAACAAGGATGTCAAGATAAACTTCGAAATAAATATCTGTTGACAGAGAATGTTAATGTTAACATTTTCTGTTAAGTACTTAACATGAGCTAAAGAAATTTTTTATTTAAGTAAGACGCGAATATCTAAATATTTTAATAATTAAATTTAGACTATAAACATATATCTGGAAAATAATAAATTTCATTATTAATTTATTATAATAAATTTCATTTATTATTTTTTAATTTCATATAAATAATAACGTATACTAGCAGAGCCCAGCCCTCGAAATTCGAGTGCAAATTCTAGGAATTTTTTTTTTCATTTAATAAATAATTTTATAAGAGCCTAAAGGTATGCAAATCAATTTTAGCCAATTCACAAATCAACACTTTAAATAAAATTCTTTAAATTTCAATATAAATATTTGTTGAACACACAGAAGATATATAAATGGGTTTCTTAACAAATAATTTTAAAGGATCCTAAAGGTATGCTAGTCAATTTTAGTCAATTCACAATTCAACACAGGGCTTTCGATATTTATAATAAACACACACACAGTATGTGTTTAATGTATGTGTTAGTAGCAACTTGAAATGAGCATTACTCCAAAAAAATGTTCCAGACGGTGCAAATCTGTAAATCTGGTGGACAGCTAAAAATAAATACCTTTTAAATAAGGTATGTTTGGTCGAAATCGGTTTTTAACTACAATTTTTATATCGATCACAAAAAATCGACTTGCCAATTAATATTATAGATTCGCATATAAAAGCATGTAATGTTCAAGTGGCCAAAACGGTTATTTCCAGCCGACCTGAATTTGGGTTGTCATATACATATCAGGTGAAAGCCCCATGGGAGTAGATTCTAATGGCATACCACCGGTCTTTGACTCGTTTTACGGGGCCTGCCGCCTAAATGTTGAGTCGTCACCATACTTTTTTCACGATTTTCTTGATAATTTTTGGAAATTTTGGATTTAGAAAAAAATTTTCTTCTGCTTAAGACCAGCAAAAAAATCATCTATTTTTCTGGTTTTTAACGCCTCACATAATTTTATTCTTTATTCTTTAATCGTATAATTAGAGCGCAAATTCTAGGAAATTCAATTTTTTCATTAAATAAAGACCCTAAAAGTATGCTAATCAATTATAGCCAATTCACAAATCAACACAAAAAACAAACTCATTTTTAATACAAACACATTAATAAATTTAATAAACACACACATAGCATAGTATAATTTTATGTATGTGTTGGTAGCAACTTTAAATATAATTTACTCAAAATAAAGGAAAAAATTTAAAAATCTGTAAATCTGAAAAACGGCTAAAAAGAAATACCTTTCAAAAATATACGTTTGGTCAAAATCTAGATAAAAAGGTAGAACAAAACATCAGTCACAAGAAATCGCCTAGCCTGTTAATATTATAGATATAGATAAGATTAATATTAATAATTAATTCTAAGATTAAAACATTGAAAAATACAATTGTATTTAAAAAACAGGTGAAAGAAAACGTCAGAAACTATAAATATTTAAATAATGATTAAGATTTTATACATTTTCTTTCAAACCATATTTTTTTTTCAACTCTGGTACAGAAGTTTAAAAGTTTCCATTGTTTTGGCATTATCTATTTTTTTTAAATTGTAATTGTAATTTTTGTAACAAATATGTTACCAAAGAGTGATTTCGCAAAAAAAAATTTTAGAATAACTGCGAAATTATTAAAAATAAAAAACAAAATTGGCAAATTCAGAATTTTAAAAGTTTCCAATGTATTGTCACCCATTATATATAAACAAAGTTTATATAATATATAGTAAGGATTGATTCAATAATTTACTAATAATAACTTCATGGTTATAATTTGATTGATAATTATAATTTATTCGACCTTGTTACTTGTTTACTACGGATTTAAATTTAATGGATTATTATGAAATCAGAATTTCACATTTCTAAATGTGTTTTTATTTGTATTATTTATTATTTAATAGTTATTAACAATGTTAAAATGTATGTGTGTGCGTAACCTGGCCAAAAGAGCATCGTTTATTACGCTTATACATATGTACATACTTACATATGTAGTTGTGGCAGCAACAACTTTAAGAGCTTAACGATTCACATTTATTAAATAATTATATAAATTTTGGAAATATATTTATTAAATATTAACGATTTGTATTCTCACTGTTGTTTTTTTCCCTCTCTTCCCAATATCTTTTGTTATAGGTTTGCAAAAAATGCCCAGAAATGCTGCAAAGAAAACGAATAAAAATGCGAAACGTCTTCCAGTTTTAATCAAGTTAGCAAATACAAATAATAAAAAAAAGATCAAGAATAACAGCAACATAGCCAGCAGCTATAACAACAGCAACAATAAAATCAACAACAACAACAACAACAAGAGCAGCACAGTAAAGAATACCAAAAAGAAGAAGAAACAAAACATTAAAAGCAACGATAAATTAAGGAAAGAGGTTAAATCAACTTTTACTAATAAATTAAGTAAAACCAATGATAATTTTGTTACAAATATCACAACAACAACAACAAAGAACGAAACCACAAATAAGTTACTAACAGATAATCTAATAATTTCTCCACATAAACAGACAGAGCAAAAAGGTATTTTACATTTCGAAAATAACAATAATTCTGAGCCTAAAGAAGAGGACACTAATTATAAATATAACAATAACAACAACATTGTCAACAACAATTACAAGAGTGACGACAACAACTTTATTTGTAACATAAATAGTTTTATCAAAAATAAAAACGACGATAACAAAACTACTGAAAAAACAGCAGAAACTTCATCTGTTTTATTAACATTATATTCAAATTCATCATCGCTATCATCAGCATCATCATCATTATATTCCCCCACAACTTCTTGTACATCTTCCTTATATCCAATTGTAGTTGAGACATCAGTAGTAACTTTTGAACAAGAAAACAATTTAAATAAAACATCTCTTTTGACAACTTCTACTACTACAGCAACACATTCCAACAATCTTACATGCTGTCATCAAGTTGCTGCTGACACTTTAAAATATCAACAACAAAACTCACAAAATAATAAAGTTGTTGCAACATTTACTAAACGTAATAATAATAACAATAAACAACAAAAACAATCTAAAATAATACCAGCAACAGCGACAGCATCATCTAAAACATCACAACATCAAAGTCAAGAGGTTAAAGCCCGTTTGGCTACATTAAGGACTAGAAAAGTTTTGCAATCACCCGATAAAGCACAAAAAGGGCACAAATCAACATCAGCATCAACAACAGCATTCGACAGGGCAAAAGTACCAGAAAAAGAAGAAGAAGAAAGTAGTGAGGACATTTCTAAAGTCAATGTTCAAACACCGTCAACTGAAATACAATTTATAAAAAAAGGTAATTTAATAGAATTGAGAAAAATACTTTTAGAGAAAAAAAAAAGATGTATGAATTTGTTTGCTTTGATTCAAATTCATATGGATCAGTATATTTTATCATTTCTTTTAAATTGAATTTCGTTTATATTTGTTGTCATTTCTATTTTTAAATCAAGAAAAATTATTAAAGTGTATTTTTAGAAACAAGTTTTGTTTGAAGCATGTATAACACTGTTAATTTTTTGGCTATAAAATGTTTTGCAACATGCATTTTATTATTGCTTAACTTTCGCTATCATATGTTTTCCAGGTTTTTTTTTTGGTTTTATTATATTAATTTATTTATTTTTTTTAATATGTCGTTCATTTTGTTTATTATAAGTACTCTACACAACTCTGTGGTATGGCAATAAAGAGTTTTTAATACTTGAATTAAACACAATTTTTTTTAAACCATCATAACTCTCTGAATCGATTTAGCTTTTTCCGTCATTCTGCGTGTATATTGTAGGCAAACTACAGGCTACAAATGTCATGAAATTTATAATATAATCTTTGATGAGCTATTGAAATTTGAAAGAATCAGTGCATGTTTAGATCTAGTCCCCACCAAATGTCGCCTTAGTGTGTCAAGTTTTGTATATGTGTGTGTGTATGACAGAAATTTTCTAAAACTCTGACTTAAAAAACCGGTTTGAAAGTTAATTGAAATTTGACCAATTAAAAAAAAAGCGAATTAAATCAGGTTGAAAAATTCATTTAACCGACATTAAATAAATATAAACAAAATAATTAAATAAAAAAAGAAATAATCAAATAATGTTTGTGAAAATCGGGATAACAGAATTAGATATAAAAATTTAAAAATCAGGAATAAAATTAAAAAAAATTAAAATCCAAAAAAAATTATTTTTCTATTAAACTAAGTTTAAAATTAAAATATTAATAGGCTAGGCAATTTCTTGTGACCGATGTTTCGTTCTACTGTTTTATCTCGATTTTTACCAAACGTATATTATTTGAAAGGTATTTCTTTTTAGCTGATTTGCAGATTTACAGATTTTTAAATTTTTTCCTTTATTTTGAGTAAATTGCATTTAAAGTTTCTACTATCACATACATAAAATTATACAATGGTATGTGTGTGTTTATTAAATTTGTTAATGTGTTTGTAATAACAATGAGTTTGATTTTGTGTTGATTAGTGAATTGGCTATAATTGAGTAGCATACCTTTAATGAAAAAATAAATTTTCTTAGAATTTGCACTCGAATTTCGAGGGTTGGAATCTGCTAGTAATATATAAAAACCCACTATAAATGAATTACCTGTGTGCGTTTTGTTTACTACTTGCATTAGCGCATTGTTAGGTAAAATAAAAGGTATGATAATAAAAAAAAAACTTAGGTTACAAATGAATTACATCCTCTGTGTATTGACATTCTCACTTACAAATATATGAAAAGGGTGGTGTATTTTGTAAGCAGATATCATTACTGGTAATAGAACAAATAATGACTATTATAAGCTATAAAATACCTAAAACACAAATTGAACATACCATTGTATACTTGTAGGGCTGTTTAAATTACCGTAGTTTGAAATTTTTTTGAGTAATATCATGAAAAAAGTGTTCTACCCACGGGACGTCACGGGTGCAAAAGTATATATAGATTCTAAGAGAACATTTTCAACGTTCTCCGGGTAGTATACGATTCTTGTTCCCTTTGTTCCTTAGAAGTTCTATTCCAATAAAGTCGAAATTTGACAAAAATATAGTAGTTTAATAAATACTAGCAGATTCCAGCGCTCGAAATTCAAGCGCAATTTCTAGGCAGCTTTATTTTTCAACTTAGCCAATTCATAAACCAACACTTTTATGGTTTATTATTATTGTGAATGCAGATAACAAACTCATTAACACACACGTTAACAAATTTAATAAAACACACATAGCATATGTGTAATTTTATGTATGTGTTAGTAGCAACTTTAAATACAATTTACTCAAAATAAAGGAAAAAATTTAAAAATCTGTAAATCTGCAAAGGGCTAAAAATAAATACCTTTCAAATAATATACGTTTGGTCAAAATCGGGATAAAATGGTAGAACAAAACATCGGTCACAAGAAATCGCGTAGCCTATTAATATTATAAATTTTATAACGCCTCTAATATTAAACGGTAGGGCTGTGACTACAACAACTAAAGACTACAATCCTACCAACCTTGTAAAAAGGACCGCAGCTCATTATCGATGATAACTTGCGAATATTTTGATAAAAAAACAAAAAAATCTCCTTTTTCTGAGATTAAAAAAAAAAAACACTTGAGTTTGACAGCATGCCACGCCCACAATTAGCAGCAGTTTAACCGAATTTTTTGGCTACCTTAATCTGGATATATTAGCTAAAAAATGGTGTTAAAATTTTAAAAATCGGTGCCAAGAAAAATTATACTTTTGGCCAATAAAATCAAAATTTCTGCCACAGTGCGATTTAATGTTTTTCGATTTAATGTTTGAGTCCACCGACAGAATTTGTTGGACTAATCGTTTTCTAACAGGAAGACCCAATTTGGGGTGCATAAAATTTATTTTTTGTAGCCTCTTCTTTGGTAAGATTTATTTGTCGGTGGGATAATTTTGTATTTCTCTTATTTTTTTTTAGAAGCAGGTATAGTTTTGTTCATAATGTTGACAAATCTTCGAGCAAAGAATTCAGATCTACCGATTTGTCTAGCAATTTCTCAATTAGAAAACCCATTTTTCTTTAAAATTTTTATTTGGCTTTTTTCATCACTGGAAATGTATTTGCCTTTGCTCATTATTATTATTTTCAAATTTATATGCGCCTGTCACGATTACGACTTTACTAAAACACTCTTATTTGTATATGGGGGGTTTCATGTCAAGTGCACCAACTTTTGAAACCGATGTCTTCCGATCGGGACGAAATTTGCACCCCGACACAATTTTTCAATATGATCGGTCCAGATCTCTCTGAGTTAGAGGGGATCAAAATTTGACATTTTGGCCAAACAGGTGTTTTTTTCTCATCCATGTAACTTATTACCTATTGTTCTTAGAAAATTTTCTCCCAAATAGTTTAGATAGTTATATCTTCAATATTTCGGAAAAAAAATAATTAAAAAAAAATTTTTTTTTTGACTTTTTTTTTTGCTAAATTAAAGCATTTTTTGTCTTTTTTTCAAAAAGGGCATTTTTTTTTTCATAAGAAAGCTTAGGATTTTTCCTTTAAGAGCTTTTTGATCGCTTAGTGGGATGGGAGTGGGATATCTATCAAAATAAATGTTTTGTAACTCAAGACAACGGTTTTTCAATTTTTCAGAAATGCACTATTTTGAATTTTTTCCTATTTGTGTGTAAAACCTTACAAATAAAACTTATACTGAGAAACTAGACAAATTAACCTTTCCGAAGGTATGTAACATACCTTCATAACATAACAGAAGAGAATGGTTATCTGTAACCTGAAAGAGTTATTAGCAACATTTCAATCTGAACACGAGGATATTAGAACTGGCTTCACGAAATTAACCCAAATGAGGCCAAAACATTGCGTTTTGGCAGAAAGCAGCGGAACTCACACAGTTTGCATTTACCATGAAAATGTTAAACTGATGTTGAAGGAAATTAACTTAAAGTATTTAACAGATGATTCGGCAGAAGATTTACACGATTACCGCGATTGCCTTAAATTGACTATGTGTCGTAATGCAACAACTTCTTGCCACTTAAGTGAATGTACCAATTGCCCGAAAACCACATTCATCAAAGAAAATTTAATCAACTCTTTAGATCGAGAATATATAGAGGAGGTCAAATTTGATTCTTGGATTCAGACTGACAGATGCACATTGAAAACAATCATTTTAAATGTGGATGATTTTGTGGAAGAAATGTGTACAGGATTGCTAAACTTGAGAAACCATGACTTTTTAGTCAAAGAGCAATGGTCATTCTTCAAGGATTTGAAGATACGTTTGAAGTCTGGTGAATTCGTTATTTCATATGATTTCGCAGAAAACTATAAATATGTTCTTCAGGATGCCATACAAGCATTCCACTTCAATAACGACCAAGCAACTATATTCACAGTAGTTATTTACAACATGAAAGATGAAAAACTGGAACACAAAAGTATGGCAATCATATCCGACGATTTAAAACATGATACCGTTGCAGTTTATGAGTACCAGAAGAGAATACTAAAATTTCTAAAATCTAAATTTACAGTAAAGAAGGTATACTACGTTACGGACGGAGCTCGTCAACATTTTAAAAACAAAAGTTGCTTGGCAAATCTTATGGCCCATGAAAAAGATTTTGGAATGCCAGCTGAGTGGCATTTTCATCCTACTGCTCATGGTAAAGGAGCATGTGATGGTATTGGAGCAAACCTTAAAAGAAATGCAGCGAAGTATAGCCTCCAGTGCTCTCATCAAGATCGCATCTTAGATGCGACTGCTTTATTCCATTGGGCAAAGAGTTATTGTAGAGAAAATAAAATAGTTTTTAGTAGCAAAGAGGATCATCAGGAAACATTGAAAACACTGAAGAGCAGATTCCATGCTGCGGTAACAATCGATGGCACCGCTCAATACCATGCTTTTATACCGCTTGTCGATAGAAGACTCAAGTTGAAAAAGTTTTCTGCCTCTATTCAATGCGATTTCTTTCCAAAGACAACAAATAAACCAGCAGCGAAATCAACAGCTGAACCTAGTAACGCCAAGAAAGGATTGATAAAAAAACGCAGTAAATAAAGGCGACATAAAAGCTGGATGAAAGACTGGGTATTTAAAAATTTACAAGACTTAAATACTTCATCAGCTACAATAAATTAAGTATAACAAGTAAGAAAATTATAGTCGGTCTAGACCGACCATACGATACCCTATACCATGCGTTTAGAAACCCTATCTCTTAGGCCCAACTAACTGGACATAGAAAATAAGCAAAAACCAAATTTGAAAAAATTTTGAAAAAGTTCATATCGGATGATATATCTATATGGGGACTAGGTCCAAAAATGGACCGATCCTGACCATGGTTGGTAACGCCTCTTGTATTTTGCAAAAACATATCCAAACAAAATTTGAGAAGAATCAGTGCAATATTTTTGTTTTTTAATAGATTTAAGTGAATATCGGGAAGCAGCTCTATATGTGGCCAAAGGGAGCATTTTTGGACTACTCATTAGTGGATGTAATGAACGCATACAAACCCAATTTGAGTAAGATCTATATGACAATTTGGATCCTATGGCAATTTATGTCGATTTCATAAGGGTAATTTGTATGGGGGCTAGGTCTGAACATGGACCGATTCTCACCAATTTCAATAGCGTTCATCCCATGGCCGACAAAAGCTCATATGCCAAATTTCATCGAAATATATTCATATTTGCGACCTGCAGTTTGATTACAAGGTTTACATGGACACACAGACGGACGGACGGACATTGTTAAATCAACTCAAAAAGTGATTCTGATTCGATCGGTATAATTAAAGATGGGTCTGGGTCAAATATTTTTGGTTGTTACAAACAGCAGCACAAAGTCATTATACCCAAACCACATAGTGGTATAGGGTATAAAAATAGTTATGATATAAATGGATCTAATGCAATTAACATTAAATTTTAATAAATTATTTATCTTTTTATTTTTAATATTATTATTATACATTAATTTAATTATTATTAAAAATAAATAAAAAATCATAATTTTTCAACATTTCTATAGAAAAAAAGCGATTTTTTCCTGAGGTTAACATATTCTGAGTGTTACAGTATCGAGGGTATAAAATTTTAGTTAGGTATGTTACATACCTTCGGAAAGGTTAATTTGTCTAGTTTCTCAGTATAAGTTTTATTTGTAAGGTTTTACACACAAATAGGAAAAAGTTCAAAATAGTGCATTTGTGAAAAATTTAAAAACCGTTGTCTTGAGTTACAAAACATTTATTTTGATAGATATCCCACTCCCATCCCACTAAGCGACCAAAAAGCTCTAAAAGGAAAAATCCTAAGCTTTCTTATGAAAAAAAAGGCAAAAAATGCTTTAATTTAGCAAAAAAAAGTCTACAAAATTTTTTTTTTTTTAAAGTATTTTTTTCCGAAATATTGAAGAAATAGCTATCTAAACTATTTGGGAGAAAATTTTCTAAGAATAATAGGTAATAAGTTACATGGATGAGAAAAAACACCTGTTTGGCCAAAATGTCAAATTTTGATCCCCTCTAACTCAGAGAGATCTGGACCGATCTTGTTGAAAAATTGTGTCTGAACTACTATCCAATAGGACTAACCTTGGTGCAAATTTCAACCCGATCGGAAGACATCGGTTTCAAAAGTTGGTGCACTTGACATGAAATCCCCCATATATATATATAACGGGAATTTAAAAGAACATCAAAGTGCGTTTAAAAAAATTCGCTCCATTACTTTTTCTTTAGAGGCAATACAAAAGTGTTTATTATAATTTATTAATACATACCTTAATTCAAGAATTCATTAAAAAATATGTGAGACAATAAGAAAATAACTGATGCGTTTAAGTAAATTTCGCATACTGTATAAAATTTGTGTGCAGAAATCACTGCAGCCGAAAACGCCCTGTTCCGATTCACAGAACCTTATTTATTTATTTATCTCGAACTTTCACATCTTCAGACAACGTCATTTCTCTTTTGATAATTTTTTTTGATGTGTAAACATCTATACGCGCAGAGGGGTAAAAATCTATTTTACAATACAATCACAAAAATTAGGATATGAAATAAAAAATAAAAAAAAAATAAAAAACGAAAAATAAAAAATTAAAAATGAAAAATGAAAAATAAAAAATTAAAAATGAAAAACGAAAAATAAAAAATGAAAAATAAAAAATTATAAATGAAAAATGAAAAATAAATAAAGTTTTTATTAAAACTCTTTCTTTCCTTTTGCATTTGAGTTTTGAATCTCTCCGTGACTGTGCGTGACTTTGAGTGACTATTTTAAAATTAATCTTTGTTTGGATGAGGAGAAGTGAGGTTTTAATCTCTCCGTGACTGTGCGTGACCATGGGTGTTTGTGCGTGACTATGTCAAAGTTAATCTTTTTTCACAGCAAGTCTATCGACCAAGTTTCAGATCGATCAATTAAGGGGAAATGGGGTTTAAATCACTCCGTGACTGTGTGTGACTATGCGTGGCTGTGCGTGACTAAGTCAAAGTTAATCTTTTCTTCACAGCAAGTGTATTGAACAAGTTTCAGATTGATTGGATGAGGGGAAATCCGTTTTAAATCTCTCCGTGACTGTGCGTGACCATGCGTGACTGTGCGTGACTAAGTCAAAGTTAATCTTTTCTTCACAGCGAGTGTATGGACCAAGTTTCATATCGATCGAATGAGGGGACATTTAGATCACTCCGTGACTGTACGTGACTATCCCAAAATTAATCTGTAGTCACAACAAGACTATGGGCCAAGTTTTAGATCAATTGGATAAGGGGGAATGGGGTTGAACCACGACAGACAGACAGACAGAGAGTTTGAGTTAAAAGAAAGAGTTTAATGAAAACTGAAAAATAAAAAATGAAAAATAAATAATGAAAAATTAAAAACGAAAATTGAAAAATGAAAAACGAAAAACGAAAAATTAAAAATAAAAAATTAAAAATAAAAAAATTAAAAATGAAAAATGAAAAAATAAAAAATTAAAAACGAAAAAATTAAAAATGAAAAAATAAAAATAAACAAAAAAAAAATAAATAAATAAAAAATGAAAAATAAAAAATAAAAATTAACCAGTTGAAATAATCTATAATATTAATAGGCTAGGCGATTTCTTGTGACTGATGTTTTGTTCTACCGTTTTATCCCGATTTTGACCAAATTTATATTATTTGAAAGGTATTTCTTTTTAGCCGTTTTGTAGATTTACAGATTTTTAAATTTTTTCCTTTATTTTGAGAAAATTGCATTTAAAGTTGCTACTAACACATACATAAAATTATTCAGTGCTATGTGTGTGTTTATTAAATTTGTTAATGTGTTTGTAATAAAAATGAGTTTGTTTTTTGTGTTGATTTTGTGAATTGGCTATAATTGATTAGCATACTTTTAGGGTCTTTATTTGATGAAAAAATAAAATTTCCTAGAATTTGCGCTCGAATTTCGAGAGCTGGAATCTGCTAGTAATAATAAATATTTTTATATTAGCAGAGCCCCTGCAGTTGATTGCTATAAGTGATACATAGATAACGCTTTCTGTTTGATTTTAAAAAAGTGCCATAAAAAATCTTTAACTACTAGATGTTTACACATCTCCCCTGTGATCGGACTTACATGATTTTTTTTTGTATCTACCAAAGTTCTTGTGGTTTAAATTTGATTTTCATGTATTGCTCGGTGAAGTTTTTCTTTTTTTTTTTGCTAATATAACATCAATAAGGGGAATGTGTGACTCCACAATTTTTATAAATAATGACTCGTCACCAATTTTATAATAGATTTATTTATATTTAAATATATTGTAATCTTTAAAAAAAGTTTTTTTTTTCGTCCCTTGTTCCGTAAAGCTATTCTGACTTAAATTGAGACTATTTTGCTATTTTGTTGAAAAAATTTATCTAGCATACATTGGAGAGTAATTTCAGTACCAATTTTCTTTGATTTATAACATTTTGAGATCATTAAATTTGTAAATTTGCGATGATGTTCACACTTTTTGAGGCAATAATTTTAATAAATCAGTTTTTTTTAAGGCAAAATCTAGCAATCTGTTCGGTACCTTAAAAATCTGTAAATCTGTGCATATAACATAACATAACAACCAGGTAATCGATAATATTTAGAGGATTTCTCGATAATTTTAAAACTATATATTTTTGCCTGATTAATCGGTTTATTGATTATCGATATTGCAATCACTACTGTAAGCTGATTAAAAAAGAATAACATAAAAGCGAAAGTTTTTGAAAAAACTGGTTAACCAAGAACTGTTTATCGTTAACCGTTTAAGAACCTCTTGATATTATATCCATGAAAAATATCAATTAATTTTTGCATTTCAATTTCACTTTTTCAGTAAATTTTTTTTCGAGTTAATCGAAAAACTTTTTTTGGAAATGAAATATATCTCTATCTCTATCGTTTACGTTGTTTTTTTAGTTTTTCCTGTTCCCATCGATGAAGCCACTTTAAATTGTATAGAAACCTTGAATGATAACGACATTAAGAAACCAACTAATAAACGAAAACGCAATCAAGCAGCTGTACTCTTGGGTCTTAACGCATTACCACAAGTCCGTTCCAAAAGAACAAACGCATCAACTTCAGGTGGTGGTAGTGTTGTTGATAAATTCCTGCAATTACCAATAGTTGCACCAACAATACCAGCTCCAGTTACGGCCATAGATAAAAAAGAACAAAAGCTATCTAGTAATTTCCTCAAACCATTGTCAGTCGAAGCAACAGAAACAAATACAAAGAAACGTCCTCGTATAATGTCGCTATATGAGAGGCCGTGTCAAACAGCGGCCAATGAAGGCGGTCGTAGTGTGGTAGGCAATGGTTATATGACTTCAAGTCGTGCTAGTGGCACATCGGGTGTAGTAGCCGGTGGCGGTGTTGTTTTAATGAATGATACAAGTGATACACAAGATATGGCCAATCAATATTATTTGTCGGGAACCAATGCTTCTGGTATTATGGTTGCATCTGTTCAGCCGCTAGTGGGCAATGGCAGTGCCATTAATCATGCGCCCACCATGGGTACATTGTGTAATATTGGTAATACTTGCTATTTAAATTCCGTGGTATATACTTTAAGATTTGCACCACAATTTCTGCACAATCTTCATCATTTGCTGGCGGATTTGAATGCTTTGCAACAGAATATAGCCAGAGCACGAGCAAAATCGTCTTCCTTAGGTCGTGGCATTAGTGCTGTGCACATGGAAAATGCCCATAGTTGGAGTAGTAAAGATTTGGCCTCAATGGAACAATACAATACAGCGGCAGCAACGACTGCTACAGCCAGTACAGCCGGTACTGTAGCGGCAGCATCTGTGGCAACTTCAACTTCCACGGCTTTAACACAAGTAACACAAAAAAGTAGTCATCAATTGTTAACGGAAAAACTACATGATCTATATCAGAGTTTATATCGTAATGAAATCAATGAATCAACGGAACCACATCATGCTGATACGCTATTACATGCTATCCAGGATGTTAGTAGCATATTTGAGGGCAATCAACAACAAGATGCTCATGAATTTCTTATGTGTCTATTGAATAGCATAAGAGAAACAAGTCAAACATTAATCAAGGCCATAGCTGAATGTCCCGATGTGATAATGAATGGGTAAGCAAAATGATGGATAAATAAAAATTTCAAATTTTTAACAAATAACTTTATTTTCATTGACAGATATATATCCAATCCCGATGAAATGGAACGTGATTTAATTAAAAACACCTCTATTGGCGGTGGCGGCATTGGCAGTAGTAACAATAGTAATAGTTTAGCCTCATCAGCCCTTAGCTCGCTGACATCATCGTCGAAAGCTTCCTCATTTTTTTCACGCAAATCAAAGCGAAAAGATGAAACTAAGAACTCTAAAAATTCCCGCCTTCAATCACCACTGAAAGATGCCCTTATGGCTGGTGGTGGTGGCAATAGCCAAGCAACAACCACAGCAAATAGTCTTTTCTATTTGAATACAAACGATCTCAATTCTACAACATCGCCGCCGCCTTCAGCCGCCGTTATGACTTCCCCTTCGAATTCTTTGGCTCATTTGAGTGGTAGTGACGAATCTGAGTCATGCTCGGCCGTGGCCTTGTTGCTGAAGGATAAACAACGATTGCAGGGAAAAATTCGAGAGCTGGGTTTAGATTTTTTCAACGAGGACTTTGAGGGAATCACGGTGTCGTCAACCAAATGTTTGAGCTGTGAAACTATAACAGAACAGAAAGAAACCATGATTGATATTGCTGTACCTGTGCCCCAAGCTGGTTACGATAGCAACGAATTTATGGATAGGCCGAGTTCTTTTATACAGGTGAGTCCAATGAAACCAAAAACAAAAAAGAACTGCTCTTGAACATTTACGATCGAATAATACAGTTCATTCAAAAGCTAACGATGAAGTTTAAGTTTGTTCTTCTTAAATTACGAATCATTTTTATTCTATTGGACTGTTACTTTACTGAGCTTTAGTTTGGACCCGTAAAGTACAAGGGTGAGTCAATAAGTTTTTACAACATCATATAAGAAGCACTAAGAATTTAAAACGAAGTAGGTTTCTGAAAAATGTAAAAATGCAAAAGACGGCTATCATTCAGTTTTTTTAACGATCGATTGTTAAGGCACAACTATTGCTTTTTTTGAAAAATAGAATCAAACTAAGTTCAAGCTGTCATCAAACGCTTCTACTTGAAAGTCAAAACACCTAAAGAGATCAAAGATGGGTTATTCAAAGTCCATGGCACATCTAAACCAGCGTTTAAGACTGTATACAATGGGTTAAATGTATTTAAACGTGGCTATGCATCCACAAATCGTTTTGGACGCCCAGTTTTGTGTGACCGACGAGTTTCAGTGTGTGAGCTGATTGAGGCCGCGGGCATGTCACATGGTTCAGTGAATTTAATTTTGCATAATAAATCGGATATAAAAAACCTATCGCCAAAATGTCTGCTTACAATCGAAAGCTTTTCCGTCGCGCTCCTAAAGAATTTCTTCGCCGATACATAACCGCTATTCGCCAGAGGTTAATTCACCCCAAACATAGCAAAGACAGTGAAATCGGCTGGTAAGGTTATAGCCACGTTGTTTTTGCTTTATGCAAAAAGGAAAAACAAAAATTTGAGAATATTATTCAGCATTATTGGGGCCGATTAAGCGAACAAATCAAGGAAAAACGCCCCAAAAAAACAAATTACCTTTCGATTGCCAAAATGCACTAAATCTTGAAATATTTATTTAATTTTTACTTGTTGAAAAAATATGAAAATACTTTTTAAAAAAAGCTACTTAAAAAAAAAACAACTTAAAAAAGAACTTTTTAGGAAAATGTACTTTTAAAAAAGGCACTTAAAAAAAGTACATTAGCTTAAAGTACTTTATTAAAAAGATACTTTTTAAGAAAAACTACTTTTTTCAGAAAAAATACTTTTTTCAGCAGTTTTTAAGAATTTTTTTTTTTAAAGAAAAACTGTTTTTAGGAAAAAGGTACTTTTTTTAAGAAAAATTACTTTTTAAAAAAGTTTTTTTTTTTTAAATAAAAATACTTTTAAAAAAGGTTCTTTTCAAGAAAAAATTTTTGAAGGAAAGGTGCTTTTTGAAGAGAAGGTACTTTTTTAAAAAAAGGTAATTTAAAAAAAAGTTACTTTAAAAAGGTACTTTTTAAAAAATTGCACTTTTTAAAATTAAAGCACTTTATTAAAAAGTGTACTTTTTAAGAAAAACTACGTTTTTAAGATAAGGTACTAGTTTAAGAAAAACTGATTTTTAAAGAAAAACTACTTTTTTAAGAACAACTACGTTTTTAAGAAAAGGTACTTTTTTAAGAAGGGGCACTTTTTGAAGAAAATTTACGTTTTGAAGAAAAGGTACTTTTTTTTTTGACAAAATCTACTTTTTTAAGAAAATGTACTTTTTTAAAAAAGATATTCAGCCCAATTCTAAACAAAAATTCCGCATGAAATATGTCACTTCTCCCTTTTCCCCTATTATGAATAAAAATTCCTTCGGAAAAAAAATTCGATGGGAAAAAAGTAGTTATTCTCAATGCACTTGATTTTAGTTTTTTCCCTCAAAAAATTTCCCTTGCAAAACAGACGGGAGTTTACATAAAAATGTAAAAAGTACTTTGATAAAACAAAATTTAAATAAAAAAAATTAATATTTTATTGTTCTTGTAGGTTGAAGACCACAAATAAAGCACACCTTCAACTTTTGTTAACTTTAATGAAATCCAGTTCAGGCATTGATTGCGTTTTCCATAGATTCAGCCCGCAATTGACTTCTAGCAATCTTTTAGCTATTTCGTTGTTGTTATTGTACAACACAAATTTTCTCCACAAGTGCTCGCATCATTGCTATGCTATTCATTTTTTATTTAATTTTTCTTTAAAATAAATTTATATTTGTTTGCACACACAAAAAAAAAAAAATAGAAAATTTATTGTCAATAAGCAAAACAACTGGCTTCGAAATTCGATGATGCCACTTATTCATTTTTTTATTCACGCGGAATTTATAATTGGAGAATTTTTTTTCTCGAGAAAAGTATTTTCCGTGAGAATGAAATTCCTTGAAAATATTCGTAATTGGGCTGATTTTTTTTGTTGAAAATTAACCTTTTTAAGAAAAAGTATTTTTTTTAAAGGAAAAGTACTTTTGTAGGAAAGGTAGTTTTTTTTATTAAAAAGTACGTATTAATAAAAGGTATCTTTTTAATAAAATATACTTTTGAAGAAAATGTACTTTTTTAAGAAAATTAACTTTTTTAAGAAAGGGTACTTTTTAAAGAACGTGTACTTTTTTAAAGATAAGGTACTTTTTTTAAAAGAAAATTGGCTTATTTAAGAAAAAGTACTTTTTTAGGAAAATGTAATTTTTGAAGAAAAACTGCCTATTTAAGAAAAGGTACTTTTGTAAGAAAATTTTTGTTTTTTAAGAAAAATGTACTTATTTAAGAAAAGGTACTTTTTTTTAGGAAAATGTACTTTTTTTAAAAGAAATTATACTTTTTAAACAAAGATACTTTTTTTTAAAGTAAAGGTACCTTTTTTAAAAAAGGGTACTTGTTTAAAGAAAAGGTTCTTTTTTTTTAAAGAAAGGTACTTTTTCAAGAAAATTAACTTTTTTAAGAAAAAGTACTTTTTAAGAAAGGGTACTTTTTTTTAAGAAAATATACTTATTTTAAGAAAATGTACGTTTTTAAAAACAACTACTTTTTTTAAGAAAAAGTACTTTTGTAAGAAAATTTTCTTTTTTTGAAAAGGTACTTTTTTTTAAAGAAAAGGTACTTTTTTTTAAAGAAAAGGTACTTTTTTTTTTAAAGAAAAGGTACTTTTTTTTAAAGAAAAGGTACTTGCCAAAATGTAATTATTTAAAGAAAATTTAGTTTTTAACAAAATACACCTTTAAATGAACATGTAGTGTTTTTTAATAAATGTCCTTTTTAAGAAAGGTACTGTTTAAGAAAATGTACTTTTTTAAGAAAAGGAATGTTTTAAGAAACCACACTTTTTTTTTTAGAAAATTTACTTCTTCAAGAAAATGTGCTTTTTTGAGAAAAGGTAATAAAATGTAAAATGTACTTTTTTAGGAAAAAGTACTTTTTTGATAAAAGATACTTTTGAAAGTAGTTACTTTTTTTAAGAAAATTAACATTTTTAATAAAATATACGTTTTTTATGAAAATATACTTTTTTAAGCAGTGGTACTTTTTTCAGAAAAGGTACTTTTTTGAGGTTCGAATTTGTGTCGCATCCAGCTTATTCTCCAGATTTGGCTCCCTACGACTTTTTCCTGTTTCCAAATTTAAGGAAGTGGCTGGGCGGACAAAGATTCGATTCCAATGAGGAGATCATCTCTGCAACAGAAGACTATTTTGAAGATTCATAAAATAAAATGAATGAACCTAAATAAATGTTTTTCTCTAAGCGTTGTAAATACTTATTGACTCCCCTCCCCCTCATACAGAAGATTTTGCTCAAGCTTTATTTTGTTTTTTTTTTTTTTTTTTGTTAAACATATTATGTAATTGGTGCCTTTCTTTCTTTCGATTCGATTCTTATCGTTTACTTAGAACTCCTGCATAACTCGTGAATATTTTCGCAATGAGAACAAGTATCGCTGTGAACAATGTTGTGGCTACACCGAGGCCATACGGTCTATATCCTATGAGGTCTTGCCCCGCTTATTGATTATACAATTAAGTCGATTTTCGGGAGGTATGGAAAAAATCAACAGTTACATTCCTACATCATTTACCCTGCAATGTTTCTGTTCCAAATGCTGTGAATTGAATGATGCAAACAAGTTACACATATACAAACTGTACAGTGTTATAACTCATGTAGGAGCCACCATGTCGGTGGGTCATTACATAGCTTACACTTGTTCATTAGATTGGGCCAATGAATATGTTAATTGTCCCAAAGAGCAACGAAGAAGAGCTAGTCACGAGAAGCAGGCCGCTACAGCGGGTAACGGTACAACAACAGGTGGAGCTATGCCGTCGACTGGAACTACGCCGACTTCAACATCTGGCTTGGGTTCCTCGAGTACCGGTTTTATGAAAATAATGAAATTAGGACGCAGTAAGGCATCCAGTTCGGGAGACATGAGCAAAAATGTTAAACATTTAAATGGTTTAACCACAACTAGCAAAAATATTACGAATGGAATAGGAAAATTAACTATGAATTCAACAGCAGGAGTTGGAGTAGCACCGATTCCACCACAATGTCCTGTAACATGTCAAAGTATTAATTGTTGTGCCATGCGCTTAACAGCCCAACAACAATTACAATATCAGTCGGCCAATAGTAGCACCAGTGATTTCAGTGAAGAATCTTCACAATATTCCAATGGTTCCGGCTACAATTCAACAGCTAACTTTAATAACAACATACATAATCCCTATACCACATCGACCAACACATCGGGTTATGGCAGTGCGGGCAGAGGCTCAACCAAAGCGTCTTATGCCACTACACAAAATAAATGCAGTGAACCTATTTGGTATATGTGTGACGATGACAAAATAAAAGCCATGACCCAAAGGGAATTTGAAGAACTGTTATCGCCGGCTCGCAAAATAACTATAACTCCATATTTATTATTCTATGCTCGTTACAATTTACAGTCAACGCCACCTAAATCGGCCACAGGGTCGTCATCATCACCGGGACCCGCAACTTCATCGCCGCAGACATCGTGGTCCAATGAGAGTCTGCAGAGCAGTGGCCACAGTGCCCACAGTTCAGGTATGCGTATGTGAGATTCAACACTGAAAAACAAACAGCCTAAGAGCAATACAAGTAATCATTATAATACGAGTAGTAGTAATAAAGGCCTGATTAAATGCAATTGTAAAGAGCAGGTTATATAAGTTTAACTTTAATATTAAATAAAAGATATAAAATTAAAAAAAAAAAATGACATAATATATTCAAGAAAACTTTTAAGATAAGACACAAACACCTTTTGTATTAATCATCTACTTTATTTTGAAATTTTTCTTTTCAAATCTATGACTCCGTTTTTTCAAAAAAAAAAAAAAAAAAGAAACTCTAAAAAGAGGTTAGGAAATTTCAGATTCACATTTCAGTGAAAAACCTTCTAATGTACACTGCAATTAAATTTCTCTGATTTGAGGCTTATAAAATAAAAATTTCCAACCGGAGTTATAATCCTTGTTTTTCATATTTAGGACTTCGTTACAAACCTCTGATGCACACAGAAAAACTCTTAAAGAACAAATTTCCCAAAAAGGTTGCGAAATAGTACAGTAATTTTGTTGCTATATAGTCCAACAAAGCGCTTGTAATTCTTTTTTAAGGTTTGTGAAGATTTTCTTATATAAAGGGATTTAATATTCGTGAGAAAATTTAGTACTTTAATAATGGTCCGTAATTCTCTGGTTTTCTAAGAAGATAATACCAATGTTTATTTTAAATGGTCCATCGAAACACTTTTTATCAATTTTGATTTTTCATTACCAAACTAAGAGCAATCTTACAATAAATCCGATTTTTATTTTAAATGGTCTTTCAAAACTTTTTTTTTTTAATTTTGGATTTATTTAAAGTGATATAACGGTTTAAAACCAAATATTTGATAATAAAAATGGTACCTAAGTCTCAAGTTTTCAATACCGAACTAAGCGAAATCTTACAGTTATTCCTATTTATGTTTCAAATGCTCCTTTAAACCACTTTATTTTCGATTTATTTACATTTTTAAACTTATAAAGAGTGTAAATCTTCATGAGGGATCTTATTGTTTGCCTATAAAAATGACCCTTAAATTTTTTTTTTGCTTATAATTGAATTTGTTTAAAATAATGATCCTTTTATTCCTTGTGTTTGTATTAGTTGCGCATAATATTTCTGTAGATTTTTTTTCAACGAGGTTCTAACTAACGTGTTTTAAATCTTGTTGCAAAGTCTTCATTTTTACTTTGTCGTTACAACTTCTTTTTTAAAATTATTTTAACTGCGATTTTAAATGGACCTCGAAATCACTTTTTATTAATTAAAATGTTTTAAACTGATAAAACATTTAACAATTTTTTAATCTTTGTGAAAAATAAAAAAATAAATATGGTCCTTCAAATTTTTTTTTTATTTCTTATTATTGAATTTGGTCAAAATAATGCTCCTTATATTTCTTTTATTGCTATTACATACTCATAATATTTCTGCTAATTTTTTATTCAACGACGTACTAAATACGTTTTTAAAACTTTGTTTTAACATTATATTAGTCCTTCGAACCTCTTTTTCAAAAAAGTTCTGAGCGAGGTTTAAAATGGTTCTTTAAATCACTTTGCATTAATTTCGGATTTACATTTTTAAATTGATAAAAATATTTAAAAAGAATGGTAATCTTCACGAGAATATCTTAGCAATAAAAATGACCCTCAAACCTTTTTTGCTTATCATTGAATTTGTTTTAAATAATGAACCTTTTAATTTTTTGCATTTCTATTACTTGAGCATAATATTTCTGTAGATTTTTTTTTTTATTGATAGAGGTTTTAACTACGTTTTAAAAACTTGATGTGAAGTTTTAATATTTACTTTATATTGGACCTTCGGACCTCTAATTTGAGTGGTTTTCAGCAAGCTTTGCCAGATTAAATAAAAACTCTTGTGGAATAGGGCTGTTAAATGCAATTTTCTGCATTAAAATGAAACCTCTTGTTAATTGAGTTGATTTTTATCTTTTTTTTCATGGACCTTCGAACCAAAATTACCCAAATTCATATGTTCATCGCTTATTTTCTATAATATATATTTTGCTGGAAATGTGTATTAGTACCATTATCGAAAGCCTTTTTAGGTTTACCTGTGCATTGGAGGATTAAACACCGCAATATGGAATTTTCTTTTTGTATTTCTTAATCACTGTACTCTTAACTAATAAATATATATATTGACTATCTATCATAAACTATACTCTCTCTATTGGACTGATTTGCATAAATTGTTATGTACTAAACTATATAAAATTTATAATACATGTTGTAAAAGAAAAAAATATACATATAAACATAAAAAAAACAATTAAATACTTAGCATTTTAAATTTGCCGTTTTTATTGATTTTCGTTTATTATTTGATATTATTATTTTATTCTTAAGTTTTTGGCCTAAGTAGTTTCGATAATCATTTCATTTGTTTATTAAATATTTTCTATTATTAAGTAATACAATTATATATGTTAATAAGCTTAGAGCTCTCTTCAGTTTTATTTTATTTTTTTTTGGCTTTAATTATTTAAGATGAAATTTAAAACATTAAGAAAAAATTATTACTAAAATAAAAAAAATACACACAAACTTTCATCAATATTTTTATTTTTATAATTTAGGATATTTTCTTTTGTTTAGCGTACGATACTTTATTTAATTTAACTAAAAATATTCCAAATATTAAAATTATATTTTTACCACTTCATTTAATTTTTCAAATGAATTTGTTTTTGAGGACACTCGTTAAGACCAATATTTAAAACAAAACAATAAATTTCAACAATATTAATTCGATCCCCGGATAGAAATTTAAGAAATTTGTAAAAAAAAAAATTTAAAAAAAACTTATTGTCGTTGGCGATTTAAACACAAGTAAATAGTATAGCCATCACTCGAAATTGGAGTGCAAATTCTAGGAAATATTATCTTTTCATTTAATTTTTGTCTTCCAATGTTTTTTTAAATCAATATATATTAAACTACTGCACAATTCAACATTTGCTGCAAAAATGTCATTCTCAAAAATTTCATGCATTGATATGTCATGTCAACTCAAACAAGGTGTTATGCCATGTCATGCCAACTCAAACATACTGTCATAGCATGTTATTGCAACTTAGCTAAGCTGTTGTACGTTGTTGTGGTCAATACCATGTCTTTTAATGTTTTTTCTGCAGCATGTTCATAGCTTCGTATGAAAATATGGATTATTCCTTAAAATTTTTCAATAAAGATCCTAAATCAAATCAAATAAATAATTGATTAAAAAACTTTCAAATTGAAAAAAAAACTTTTATTTCGAAATTAAACTTTATTTTTATAATCCATATAAAACAAACAAAACATTTTAAATCCAACTAATGACATATAAAGAAAAATATTTTTCAGTTTTTAATTTTTTCTAATAAAAGGTTTACGGTTATTTTTCTGCTTTATTCATCATTTGAATTCATAAAGTCACATATATTTTGAAAAATATATACAAACCAAATTTGAGAAAAAAAAACTTTGCAACATTTTGTATATTGATAGATTTAAGTGAAAATCGGGAAGCAGCTTTATATGGGGGCTATGATAAAGAATTGCCATATGGGCATTATTTTTAGAAAATGATAAATGGAAGTAATAAACACACACAGCCCAATTTGACCGAGATCTATATGATAATTTGGATCTTATGTCAATTTAAGCCGATTTCATAGGGGTCATTTGGATGGGGACAACGTCTGAACATAGACCGAATTTCACCAGTTTCAATAGCTCTCATTCTATGGCCGACAAAAGCTTATATACCAAATTTCACTAAAATATTTTCATATTTGCGACCTGTACTTTGATTAAAAGATTTACATGGACACACAGACGGACAGTAAGGAAATGTCGCATGTGTCACATGTGTCGCACGTGTGACATGTTAATTTTCCATGTTCATGTGTGCAAAATCACTGTAAAAATTATGCATAAATTTGATTTGAATTTATTCGACAGTGTCTATATATGTCATTGTCAAACATGTATGAGCGGCATAGCATGAATTAACACTTGCATGATGTGACACATGTCGCATGTTGTATAGTTCAACAATTGCAGGTCTTTAATATATATACAAAATTTATGAATATTTAAATGAGGCTAAAGGTATGTTAATCAATTTTAGCAATTCACAATTCAAACCAGAGCATCTGATATATAATTTAAATCATTCGCATCAACAGGGTGTAACGAATTATTATAAATATTTTATTTTATTTAATTTAATATATTTTTAAGACAGATTAAACATAAATTTTATCATTCTCAGCTTCTCCTCCATATGAACAATAACTATGCCAATTTTCATACCTCCGTGCCCGCATATTGATTAAAAAGGGAACTAAAAATTTACCTTCACGTATTAATATATAGATTACCCTTTGTTTATTTATAACGTTTATACATTTAATATTGTATTAATATTATGTTACCAGAGGAAACTTAGACAGTTTAGCATTTTTCTGATAATACCAAAAATTAAGCACTGGCAAGGGATTAATTTGGAATGCTTTGAAAACGCTTTGTTGAGTAATTTTGAAACTTTTTTTTCGAAATAAATACATTTAAAGGACTGGCAAAGCTCTTCCTTAGAATTCTTTACCAGAATATCAAGCCAGTGCTTGATATAAATAATCTAACCCATAAAAACAAAGTTCTTCTTACTTTCCTTATGCATATGAGTTTTGAATCTCTCCTGACTGTGCGTGACTTTGCGTGACTATTTTAAAATTAATCTTTGGTCACAACAAGTCTATGGACAAAGTTTCAGAGGGATCGGATATGCTACTGTGCGTGACTGCGTAACTAAGTCAAAGTAAATCTTTTTTCACAGCAAATGTATGGACCAAGTTTCAGATCGATCGGATGAGGGGAAATGACATTTAGATCACTCCTTGACTGGGCATGACTACCCCAAAATTTCAACAATACTATGGGCCAAGGTTCAGATCAATTGGATATGGGGGAATGGGGTTGCCCCACGACAGACAGACATACAGAGAGTATGAGTTAAAAAAGACCGTTTATTTTTACTTTATACACAAGGGTGGACCAATAAGTCTGACACTTTTTGAAATATATGAAGTTTCGATGTGGTCGCCAAACGTTGAGGTTACTACCTCCGAAAATGTTACGATATGGTGTTGGTCAATCCGAGAGTGAAAGTGCGCGAGATATTTATCCCATATGCTTATCAAATGACTCTGTTATTTAAATTTGATCAGTTGGGTTTTAGAAAATATTTGCTTACAATGGAACATAAACGTAATCGTGTGGCATCTTCAAAGAAGTGTTTGGTCAACCGCAATGCGGATGAGTTTTTGCGCCATTTTTTAATGGTGGATAAAACATATAGACCCTTATTATGAGTTGCATTCGATCTTCGATCTTCGCTGGCTATCGAACATTGACTATCGAATGTCAAATTCGTATTATGAGCTGGCAGCACAGTCGAAAATTTCGTTGTACAACGAATTTTCAATCGAACACAATTTTGCTTTCGATGCTGGATGGCAGTTTGTAAAATTTATTGAAAGTATAAGTTGTAAATTATTTTAACTTCATGAGATTGATCTGCCTTGTGTGCTTTGCCGCAGCAGTTCATCTGTAGTAGACAGCAATGGTACCCTTGTTAAAACCTCGCATACTTACGTAGTGGAATCCATTTCCAAAATGTTGGAAGCATCTCTCATGACGAAGAATTCATCTTCATCAGGCGATCGTAGAACCATAATTCCATGTTAATAAATAATTAATTATTTTTTTTTCTTTAAAACATTTGTAAAAAATGTTAATTTATAGTGCTAGCTGATAAATATGTACTATTGTGAATAATCCAATTGAGTGAAATTCACAATAGCGCTATTTTATCGAATGTGGGCCATAATACCAAATGAAAATTCGTTCGATCAGTTAATTCGACCACAATCGAAAATTGAAAGTTGCTCATAATAGGCACCATATCCATTATAACATACCGAAGACCAAACAGCAATCTAACGAATGGGTTTTGCTGGGCGAACTGGTGCTGAAGAAAAGTGAGTTTATCGGCCAACAAGGTAATGAAGGCAGTTTTTTTTTTGGCATGTATGCAACATAATGCAAATTGATTACTTTCAGAGGAAGAAAGAATGCCAAATTATTGGACCGATCAAATGACGACTTAAACAGAAAATGTTTTCATTTCTTCGGATTTAGCCCCCAGTGACTATTTTCTATTTCCAAACCTCAGCTCGACCAAACCAGATTTGTCCCCGACGATAAAATTAATGATTAAACAAATTCCTATTTTGAAGATCTTGAGAAATTTTATTTTTATTTGGAAGAGTTGAAACAACGGTTGGACAAAGTGTATTGAGCGAGAATCCTTATGTTGAGTAATAAATAATTTGTAACTTTTAATAATACCGATCGACTCAGAGTCACTTCCTGAATAGATTTAGCGATATCCGTCCATCCGTCTGTGTGTTCATGTAAACCTTGTAATCAAATATGAATATATTTTGATGAAATTTGGTATGTATGCTTCTATCGGTCATAGGACGAACGCTATTGAACTTGGTCAAAATCGGTGCATGTTTAAACCTAGTCCCCATACAAATGACCCCTATGAGATCGACTTAAATTGCCATAGGATCCAAATTATCATGTATATATCATATATGGGACAATTCTTAGTTATAGCCCCCCATATAAAGCTGCTTCCCGACCTTCACTTAAAACTATAAAAAAACAAAAATATTGAACAGATTTTTCTCAAATTTGGTTTGTTTATGTTTTTGCAAAAAATACATGACCTTACCAAATATGGCCAGGATCGGTTGATTTTTCGACCTATCCCCCATGTAAATATGGCATCCGATAAGAATTTTTTCAAATCTGCAGGCAAAAAAATTAATAAAAATTCCATTCAGATTTGGGTTATGCTTATTTTTATACCCAATTAGTTGGACCTAAGAGATAGACTCTTTAAACGCATGGTATAGGGTATCGTGTAATTTTCTTACTTGTTTCTTATACAAATTTTGGGAAATATCTATAGTTTTTGTGTTTTTTATCTGTTTTTTTTTTGTTTCCAATGCTTTGCCAACGTTTCCAGATCTGTGTTAATATTTTTGGGGTTGGCAAAGCACTTAACGTAAAAGTCAGCTTTTTCTTTTAAAGTGCTTCGCAAATGGTTTGCCGACCCAACCGTATCTTTTTCGCCTTAAGGTGAATCTTTAACAGTCTACTTCTGTGCCTCTTATAGTGGAACAAGCAAGATAAACGATTCAAAACTTTGTAAGAAGAGAGTTCCATTTTCCATTTGTCCATAAAACTCACAGTTACAATTTATCTCTTTTCATTTTCACTAGATCTCTTTTTTATTTTCGCTGCTTTGTTTCCGTTGTTTTGCTTTTAACCTTTCATCGCTAACACAGCCCAAGACTGGTTGGTTTGCCGGGGATCTGTTTATTAAATTTGGATAATTGAGGTACGCTGATTTCAAATTTTGGATCAGTTGTAGTTTTAGGGATATAGCTTAAAGAAGATTTCAAAAAAGTCTGTTTCTAAGTCATCTTTAGTTTACGAGATATTGCTAACAGAAAATTTTATAATTGTCATTTAGGCTCATTTATGCTCTTAGTTTTATCGTGCCGGCTCACATCTTTTTCAATTATATTCCATAAAATATCAATTGATTTTCAGAAATTTTCAATTGTATTTCAGAAAACATCAATCGATTTTCGGAAAGTATCAATTCTATTTGACAAATAGTCAAATATATTTCAGAAATTACTAAATGTTTTTTAGGAAATATCAAATTTGTTTCAGAAAATATCAATTGAATTTCAGAAAATTGGAAAAAGGTGTAGTAAACGAGTAATATAGCTACGCAATATCGTGGGAATTTAAAAATTGTCAGACGAGTGGTTCGTTTTTATGAAGCCTCACAAAGATTTTCCGAAATTTTATAACTCGAAAACTAAAGTCAGTTTTGGAGTTCTAAATTCAGGTAATAAAATTGGTAATTGTAGCATGGAATTTGTCGCGATTTCGAAGTGATGAAATTAAAATCTATGTAAATTAGTCATCATATGTCGAGCAAATCGCGAAAAATCTTATTTTGTCGGTCTGTGTAAGCTGAGAAAATAAATATTGGTCCTTCGAAATGTGCAGTGAGTGACAATACAATGGAAACTTTTAACAAAATATATTTTTGAACGGACAAAATTAATTAATTTAATTAATTTAAAAATTTGTGTATTAATTTTTATGTTGTTGTCAAAACATTGGAAACCTTTACTATACAAAACTTTTCGGTTTTTGGTTTCAATATTTTGTAGGCTATCCATTATTTTTCAGTACAGCTTCACAATGCCGAAGCATGAAGTCATAAAAATTGTTTATGATATTCATTGAAATCGTTTGCCACTCTGAAATAATTGCCTCTATTAGATCTGCCTTGTTTGTGTAGTTTCATTTCTGGATTTTTCAATCTATAATAGATAGATTTTATATGGGATTGAGATTTGATGATTGGGCTGGCCATTCTAAAACACTAACTGCATTAGATTGCAGTTAGAGGTTACAACTTTGGAAGAGAGTTTTGGGTCATTGTTATGTTGGAATTTCCAGACCAGTGCATATGTTCCTCCGCGTACGGATACATTATTTCATTTAAGATTTACCTGTATCCAATTCCAATTAGAATTGGACCCATTCCTCGGTCCGAGAAAGCAACGGGTACGTTCGTAAATGCAGTAAATTTGTGCATCACTGCGGCAGTTATGCCAAGTTTTGTTGCTGATGCGTGATCAGTTGTTGCAGATGCTTTGTTACTACTCAACAATTGCACAGAGTTTGCTTTTTAAAATTACTTTTAAATAATAAAACGATAGTATTTAAATTTGTATTAACAATTTTTATATAATGCACTACTTGCTCTTCCATTCTGCACCAATGTTTAATTTTTTTTAAGCTTCGCGCTCTATTGCATCAGTAATTAAAATAATGCCATAGTTGCAAAAATTTCTGGCAGCACTGTTAATTGTTTGCATAAAAAAATTTTTGACGGAAATCAGTGCTGCCAAGTGATGCTATTTTGAACTTTTAACTTTTATTATGATGCAGTGATGCATAACTATTGCATTTACGAACGTACCCAACCCCATATTATGATGTTGCCGCCGCTAAACTTAACGGTTTTATTTGTATATTTTGGGTCTAGCCTTTCTCCCTCGGACGCATTTAAAAAAAGAATAGTATTCAGTTCATGTGTTCTTTAGCCAAATTTCTGAGAACCAGACAATTTTTCTCTGATATCAGCGGTTTCTTCACAGCACGATAACAACCAAGTTCAGCCTCAATTGTTTGTCGGGAAACAGATTGAGAAACATATTTTTAGTTTCAGATTGTTAATGACCTCTATAGGTAGCATTTTTGACGCTTTTTAAACTTTCTTGCTATTAAAATATCCTGAGTTGAGTCGTTACCGTAGCTCTTTCACGATATTTCTTGATAATTTTTGAAATTATGGCTTTATTCATTGAATATTTCTCATAATAAAATATATATATGTAATTATATACACTAGCAGATTCCAGCGCTCGAAATTCGAGTGCGAATTCTAGGAAATTTTATTTTTTCATTTAATAAAGACCATAAAGGTATGCTTCACAATTCAATAATTCAACTCATTTTAAATGAAGAAAACAAACTCAACACATTAACAAATTTAATAAACACACACATAGCATTGTATTAGTAGCAACTTTAAACTCCAAAAATATGTTCCAGACGATGAAAATCTGTAAATCTGGTTAAGAGCTAAAAAGAAATGCCTTTCAAATGATAATATTTTTGTCAAAATCGGGGTAAAACTGTGAGACTTACATCGGTCACAAGAAATCGCTTTGCCTATTAATATTATAGATTAAAAAATAGAATTGTCTTTAAAAAAACAGTTGAAAGAAAACATCAGAAACTATAAATATTTATATAATAATTAAGATTTTGTACATTTTCTTTCATACCATCTTCTATTTTTTGTTGTTTTAATCAACTCTGGCATATAAGTTTAAAAGTTTCCATTGTTTTGGCATCACTAAAAATACTTTTCTTTTTAAATTTTTTTCTAAATTGCATTTTTTGTAACAAAATTGTTAGAAAGTTTCTAAAGTATTGTCACCCAGTATATATTATATTTCCTTAAAGATCTGTTAATACAAACGAAAATGAACAATTTTAGCAATTTAAACTTAAAATGGGGATTTCGATAAAAATTGTTATCTTAACTTTATTTAGCATTATTTTTTCAACAATTCTTTTTGATATTTTTTTTTTCCAAATTTATCTTTCACAATTAACTTTTTAAACTGAATTGGGAATTTCGATTAATATTTTGTTGTCTTTACTTTACTTTAATTAGCTTTTATGTTACAACATTTTCTTTTAATAATGATCTTAAAAAATTTTAACAATCTTAAAAATTTTTCATTGTAATTGGGATTTCGTTTAATATTGAGTTCTTTATTTTAATTATCATTATTTTTACCAAATTTCCTTTTGATAATTTTTTTTAAATTGAATTTTTTATCTGAAAATTTATGTTATTAGACATTTAAGCCACAAAATTGATTGGATAACAACACTGTAATATATATCAAATATCAATATGAAATTTTTAATATTAATATTTTTTTTTTTTTTTAATTTAAAAGAAAATAATCTTGTGTGTTTAATGAAACTCACAATAAGAAATCATTTAAAAAAAATTATTATGAAAATAAAATTGATTCCTAAAACATTGATTCCTTTAGGACAAAAAAAAAATAACAAACAAAAATAAACCATTAAACAAATTTAATAACGAATTTATTAATAAAGAAATTTATAAATACAAAACAATAATTGAAAAAAGTATTACATACAAAAAGAAAAAAAAAACACAAACTCCCTGAAATATGCAATGAACTCTAAAAACATAAATGCCTATAAGTATTCAATAACAAAATTATACAATTATAAAAATCTATAAAATTATTAACAACATATAATATTGCAATTTATTAATAAAGCAGACATAAAATTTAATAATACTGATGAAAATCTTAAAATTTGTAAAAGATTTTTAATCAAATTAAAAATCTTTAGCATTCATTCGTTTTTTACCTTTTTTTGTTTTAATAAACATCATCATTAATTAAATAAAATAATTGTATTGTTTTTTTTTTAAATAATATTGAATAAAAAAGCTTATCAAAGACATTAGCTAAATTAATAAAAAGAAGTTAATGTCATTATAAATAATAAAAACAAAGAATTTGTTGTTAAATTTGTTAAAATTTAAGAGAATAACACTTAAAGCTTTTTAAATTTTTTCTTAATTAATTTTTTTTGTTCATAACTGTTATGAAAGCTTTGTGAAAAGTTTTTGAAACTGATTTTCTTACGAAATTGGTCTTAAAACCCATTTATTAATACATAACACAATTTCACTATAAAAAAAATCATGCATGAAATGAATTTCTTTATAATGTTAACTGAAATGTAAAACGATCTAAGTAAGAAAAAGTTCAAAATCGGGTTTTTGATTGATACGAAGCATACAATCAAGAATAACGATTTTATTAACTAGAAGAGCATGTACGGTAATTGAAATTTTAATAGACACATTAATAATTTTTTTTCACTTTTGTAGTATAGAATTTACGTTCTTTTTGTATTTTAATAGTAACACAGTGCAACAGCCACTCCGAGAATTTCCAAATCAGGGTGAAAGTATAGTGAAACCTCCAAAGAAATTGGCTTTCTCAGGCCAAACTTTTTTTTATGGCCTTTTATTATCTTTCCTAATCTTCTTATTTGTTTGTTTAGTTTTTCAGCTATAATTCATGAACCATTGATGATTTCTGATTTCATTCTTCAGCAAATATCTTCAGCAAATCAAAATGGTCTAATAATTTTTCCTCCCTTTTTAAATAAAGTTTTTGAATAACATAACATATTCAGGGCGTATGAGTATTACGTATGAGTGACATTTTTGATGTGTTAACATCTATAGTTTTGAATATGTACAGTTAGGCGTTTTTCAAGCACTGAGAATAGTTTAAAAAAAAATAGAAAATGGAGTTAATCTATTTGGCTAGTGAGGCATTCATATGTGAGTTTTGATTTAAAATGTATATGAGCCATCATAAAATATAATTTTAAGGTTTTATTCAGAGTTCAGAAAAAAAACACACACTGAATAAAAAACTCGTACATATGTATATGTAAACATACATAGCTCAGACCAACAAACACATATCAATTATGTATGTTTCTAAATTTTGTACGGTGCCGAACACAATCATGACTGTGTTTCGTTTTAATATTTCGTTGTCTACACGAACATTTTTCTATCACGTATTTTTTGTTTCGAACACACATAAACCACACAGATTCGAGTGTAGCTTTATTTTAAGTTCGTGTTCTTGCACGAGTTCTGCAAAAAAACAGAACATGTTCTTGAAATTAATCCATAAACAACATATAAAATTTCTCTGTTTTCTATTTTATTACTATATTTTTATTTTTATTGATGTGTAAACATCTATACGCGCAGGGGGGTAAATTTTATTTCACAATACAATCACAAGACATATCGGTGTGACTTATGATTGTATTAGTGAAAAAATTATGATATAAAATTGTTTCAGCTAATTCAACAGCCCTTTGCTGTTAAACGACAAAAATTTCACAATATAAACGTATAACATATAAATAATTTAACAACCCCACAAGTTTAACCAGAGTCCCTGCAGTTGTTTGCTATAAGTGATACATAGATGACGCTTTCTGTTTGATTTTAAAAAAGTGACATAAAAAAATCTTTAATTACTAGATGCTACACATCTCCCCTGTGATCGGACTCACATGTTTTTTTTTAATAAAAAGTCCGCCATCTAACGTTTTTTTTTTCAACTAGTGCTTATTTCGTGAATGGTAACACTTAGTTCATGTCTGATTTGACAGACAATTAGTTTTATCCTTCCGCTGAACGAATATGGTTGTGTGTACGCTTGAACAACGCTAGGAAATATTGCGACATTACTTTGAAAATCATGGTAATGTTGCAGAATGTGTGCGAAAATTGCGTACGGATTTTGGAAGAAGATAAGCACCGTCAGCTCCGTATGTTTGTTATCTTGTGAAAAAAGTGAAAGAAACTGGCATCCTCATCGATAAACCAAAGCGTGAAAAAGCCAAAAACAGTGCGTACACCCGAGAATATTGCTGCTGTGGCAGAAAGTGTGCGTGAAGCGCCATCAACATCAATTCACCGTCGTTCTCAAGAATTGAACATTTCGGAGGCATCATTGAGACGAATTTTGCATAAAGACCTTGGTATGACGCCATACAATGTCCAATAAGTTCAGGAGTTGAAGCCAACTGACCATCCAATGCGTTTTCGCTTCGCTAAGTGGGCCTGCGATCGACTTACAGAAGATGCCGATTTTGCCAAAAAAATCATCTTTTCAGATGAAGCTCATTTTGATCTTGGCGGGTATGTAAACAAGCAAAATTGTCGCATTTGGGGCACAGAAAACCCGCACGCATACATTGAAAATCCGATACACCCAAAACGAGTCACTGTTTGGTGCGGATTTTGGTCCAGAGGCATAATTGGGCAATTTTTCTTCGAAAATGAGCAAGGAGTGGCCGTTACAGTCAATGGCGAACGTTATAGGGCCATGTTGAACGAATTTTTGTTCACAAAAATTGAAGAGGAGGATATTGGCAACATTTGGTTTCAACAGGACGGCGCTACGTGCCATACAGCCGAAGCTACACTCGATGTTTTGCGTCCTGTTTTTGAAGATCGCATTATCAGCCGCAGAGCTGATGTCGTTTGGCCACCTCGGAGCTGCGATTTGACACCGTTGGACTACTATTTGTGGGGTGCCCTCAAAGATAAGTGTTACGCCAACAAGCCAGAGACAATTGACGCTTTAAAGGACAATATTCGTGAAGCCATTGGTGAAATACAGCTGCACACAATCGATAATGTGCTTAAAAATTGGACCGATCGTGTAGGCTACTGCATGGCCAGCCGAGGCAGCCATTTGAATGAAATTATTTTCCATTATTAACCGGAAGGATTGTAGTTTTTTTTTATAGCATTTTCAAAAAAAAAAAAAAGTTATTTGGCGGACCCTTTATTAAATCAAACCTCTACAATTAGCTACAATTTGCTAAATAAGCAAATATTATTTTGCTGAAGACCAGAAGTAAAATCATCTATTAATCCGGGTTTTAACTCTTCACAAAACTTTATTGTTGCCATTATTTTATAGTTATTAATTATAAGATAAAAACATTGAAAAACTTTTAATTCTATATACTCTTTTGCAGATGACAGCAACTTTTGTCTTTCATTTTCCTTTAATTGTAGGTCAAACCTTTTGGAGGTTGGGTGGGCAAAAGGCGGACAATGAATGACACACTCAATGAAGACCTGTTAACAATCTCCGTGTGATGTAAAGCGAATAGGGATGATTTTAGTGCGCAGAAGACTCAATGTTGTTTGTTGACCCATAGGGCCATGGATTCCACAATGTCATCTGTATATATGGATGGTATAGGTATTGAGGAATCGGATACTCTTGATGTTCTAGGTATGAGAATTCAATGTGATGTTCGTTTGAACGAGCATGTTTTTCAAGTCCGAAAGAAGCATTCAAGTGACTTGCTTTTCTAAAACGGTGCAAAAATTACTTCACTTCTTCTGATCACCTTAAAATCTATACCACTTACATCCGATCGAAAATGGAATACAACTCCCATATATGGGCAGGAGCTTCAAAGTCTGTTTTGAAGCGACTGGACCGTGTACAAAGGAGGGTGTTGATGCCCATTAATGACAATAGGGTATTCAACTCTATTGACTCGTTGGAACATCGTCGATATGTGGGTTGTGTAACACTGTTCTATAGATACTACCATGGGAAATGTTCTTCTGAGATTAGCGAACTAATTTCAAGTGCCGGAGTTTCAGTTCGCTCAACCCGCTTCTCTAGTAGATCACATTCGTTTGTAGTCCACTGTCCAGTTAACCGCACAACGCATTACAGGGCAAATTCGTTTATCAGTCGAACTAGGCGTATGTGGAATAAACTCCCCGCACAAGTCTTTCCTGACAGTTACAATCAAGAAAATGTAAGTCAAATATACACGAATAACCTATTTTCCTGAAATCACAACAATGCACTGCATTTGTAGGGGGCATCCCACAGTAGTCGGACTTGTATGGAGTCGGTGGCCAAAAATACTTCCAGTAGAGATATCAACGTGAAACTTTGACGACGGCTTAATAAAAATGTGAGAATTATTTAATGATAAAATGGGAAAAGTTTATACCTCCTTACCCACACGCTACCACCCACTTACACCCCATGTAAGCAAAAAGTTGAGAAAATAAATTGTACGCTATTTGTTTTTAATTCATTACAAGTTTTTCATAAGATTTAGTTTTACAAAAGAAGACAATAAACCATTTATAAAATAATAATAAAAAAATAATAATAACCAAATAGTTAAAAATAAAATATAAAACATCATAAAAATGTTAAATAAAAATCGATTTCAAAATTAATATAGCAAATCAAAAACTGATTTAAATAAAATTGATTTGCTCTTACATGGTAATTTTCGCTGTCCCTTTATAAAACGATCCGAACTTAGAAATAAATGATTAAACAAATCCATATTAGTTGAAACGCGTAAAGTTTTACGCGTGTGCTGGAGTCGAAATTTTTTGATGTCTTTGTTCCTAGACTCAGCAGCTTCCTCAGAGAACTCTGCAATCGGTACCAGTGCATGTGCCATAACATCGGGAACGTGAGCTAAAATTTTGTGGACTGAGGGTGTAAAGTAGTACCATCAATACTTCTTTGGCAGTTCCTTAGCAGTATCCAGCGCATATTTCCTAAATTTCTCAACATTAATTTTATACCCTGAAGACAAAGCTTGCAACAATGTTGCACACCTCTCAACAACATCTATATCGAGGCCTGTTATTTTAGCAGACAAGCCAGCATTGCTGAAAAATTTTCTTGCAGTGTTTCCATCATTTGAAGACCCACTCCCTTCAGTTTTTCGCTTGTTGATTATTAGTCCCATTTTTTCTCGGAATTGTAATTGAATATTCTGTCTTCTTTTGAAAAATTGTGTTTTTCCTTCTAAGGACCTAATTTGCCATTGTTTTATATCAAGTCTATACGAAACATGAAGAAAATATTCAAAAAATCTAATATATGTATGTATGCGTGCAAAGGTGATAATCCAAATTCCTAATAGTCTTTTTGAACTCCTCTTTGTAAACATTTTTCAATATCGTTCATTTCAGTGGGTTTTGCATTAGATATGTATCATTTTGCGGTTGAAGTTTGAGTTAAGGCATTGTATACTTTGCTATCCACCATTGTAAGTTGCAGATTATGTTCAATATGTATCATTGCTTGAGCTGTTTTATATTTGGTGAAATACAGTTCTTCTTCGATGGACAATTTAACGGACCCTTTTTTGAATTGAAACCTGTTAGGTCATGATAAGATGTTGCAAAAACAATGTATAATGGAATGAAATTAAGAAAATAAAAATATTATAAGCCCATTGAAAAGACCAAATACATTTCGTAACATGCACGACAAAAAGACAGCAACACAACACATAAATAAACAAAACAACAACACCACACAAAAATCCAGAAAGATGTCGCGAAAACCAGGAGACCGCTTTGATCTGTGGGAGATAACACAAGGACGGGCGATGGCAGCTTATTTTAAAAGTTTAGGATCTTAAAACGTTGACTAATATTAAGAAAAAATCCGAATGGAGGAATCAGGAGGGAACATAACTAAAACTTTAGCTGAAATTGAAAAATATGGACGAGTGAATACAACAATGCCACTGGGCAAATATTAATTGTATAAAAAATACACAACAAACAAAGACATTAAAAATATATCATTAGCATCTTTCAATTCAATATTCAACTTGGAATATTTCAATACAGAATATTTTTATATCGTTTAAATTGTTACTAGCAGATTCCAGCCCTCGAGATTCGAGCACAAATTCTAGGAATTTTTTTTTTCATTAAATAAAGACCCTAAAAGTATGCTAATCAATTATAGCCAATTCATAAATCAACACAAAAAACAAACTCATTTTTATTACAAACACATTAACAAATTTAATAAACACACACAATACAATCACAAAAACAGCGTAAGGGAAAATCGGTGGGAGGTATATGTAAGTGTATTGGTGCAAAGATTATGATTTAAATTTATTTAACTGATTCAACAACCAATAGAAAGCACCATGAATGTATAGCACACAACTGCAACTATCAAGTATAACAACCGTAGCAGTTGCCTTCTATACATAGATGGCGCTTACTGTTTAATTTTAATTGATGAGTAAATAAATGTTTACACATCTCCCCTGTGATCGGACTCACATAGTTTTTTTTATTTTTGGCCTATGGCATAAAAAAAATACAATTGTATTTAAAAAACAGTTGAAAGAAAACGTCACAAACTATAAATATTTAAATAACGATTAAGATTTTATACATTTGCTTTCATACCATATTCTATATTTATAGTTTTAATAAACTCTTTGTATATATTTTTTTTTTTAACATATGTGTTATCTTTCGATAGAGAAAACACCAAAGAACTTGACTCGAAATTAAAAAAAAAAATTGAAAAATTTAGAATTTTTTAAAAGTTCCAATGTATTTCCCCTACTGTATATTAAGCTATCAAAATCAGAAAACAAAATTAAAATTCATTGACCAGAAAGTCCCAATTTTATATCTGAAAGCATCAATTGATTTTCAGAAATAATCAATTGTATTTCAGAAAACATAAATTTTCAGAAAGTATCAATTGCATTTCTGAAAACATCAATTGATTTTCAAAAAGTCCCATTTGAATTTCAGAAAGCGTCAACTGATTTTGAATTTGAATTCGGAGACTTAGGTAGAAATATTATAGGACGTATTTTTCGATTATTTGAAAGAAAATATAGAGAAAAATTGGATTTCCTATAGGAAAACGCAAGTACAAGGTCACAAAAATCGACTTCAATACAAATTACACACTGGTCTATCAGTCAATCTCAATTCTTGACTGGCCCGACTTGAGTGCCAATGAAAATGTTTTGAGAATTTTGTCAAGAACTGTTTATAAACGGTGACCCAATAAGAGAACACGAGTAATGATATTTTTATTCCATTGTAAAGTAGACATGTTCCGATTATGTATGGAATAATATATTCGGCATATGGCCCCCGCGGCTCTGAACACAGGCCCTGGCTCTTTTCTTGAAATTTTCGAAGACACTTTGAAGAAGATGAGGCTCTATCTCACCGATGACGCTTTGGATCTTGGATTTGTGGTTTATTGACATAGACTTGAGATTTCAAAAAACGCAAAAGAAAGAAATCGCACGGCATTCAACTGCTCGATCTTTGTGGCCAATTGACATGGGGAGATGATTCGGTCTGGAAATTGTTGCTCCAATAAAGGCCTACTTAGCCACACGTTGTTAAAATGTATCCGTACCGTAAATGTAACGTTGAGTTCGGTAAATGCTCTAAAAGCTTTTCATGTAACAGAAAAAAACAGCTGACACATTTGGTTACGGTTACGTATGGCTAAGTAGGCCCTTAATCGATTATTTCATATACGCTGTGGCAAGTGGCGCCGTCCTTCTGGAACCACATGTCTTACAGATCCATACCATCCAGTTGGGGACACAAGAACTCCGTTATGATGTTTCTATAGCGAATGCCATCACAGTCACTGCATTTCCGTGCGGATTTTTTCAGTCAGATGAAAATGCGCCTCATAGGTAAAGATGATTCGTTTCGGCATTCACTTGATTTCGCTCCGTCACTCATTGAACGAATTGCCGGCTCTATGCATCGTGTGCTAGTTTGATCTCTTGACTGATCTGAATCTTGCGTGGACAGAAGACTTCTTCTCCGAAATCGACCCCGTTTCTTCAAATTTATTGATCACTCTTCGAATTGTGGACACATTATGTGCACTTCTTCAGCGTAACTTTCCCCATTTTTATAATGGGTTTTCATATTGACAACTCGTTGTTCGCTTGCGTAGCACTTCATTTTTAATAATACGAACGATCGTTGATGCCAACTGTCAAAATTCAGAGCTGCAACCTGCAAAGAAGAAAAATGGCATCAAATTTGAATTGTGCACTCTTATGGGGTCAGTAACGGAAAGAAATTCAACACTATAAAAGATTTAGAAGTGAAACAATTTAAAGCCGACTGTTTGATACAAAGCAGGAGAAAATGCCTTAAACGTTAATTATATAAAGTTTCAGCCAATGGCAATAAAATAATTTTAATTTTTTATGAAGTGCGTCTATTTACAGTTTGCATTATTTTAAAACTTTTGTTTTTGTGTTTGAAGTTGTTTTTTTTTTCAATTATGAAAAAATTTTTTGGTAACAGAGAAAAACTATATCAATTTATTTCTTTTGAGTTAATAATTCTCAAAAACTATATGCGTCTATTAAAATTTCGCTTTTATTTTGTTAAAAAAAAATGCAATTATTAGTTACATCGTTTTGAATTTCAGCTAACCACAAACTGTATGAAACAATCAAATTTGTTTCCTAAAACTTTTTCATTTGGAGCACTACATTTTTCATAAATATTTTGAAATTAAACTTGACTTTTTTAACCATAACTTTATCAGTTTTTAGAATGTCAGTTGAACTTAGTTTGATGTTAAACTCAAGTTTTTAGTTCTTAAGTGAAATATTTTAAAGTTATATGATCGTATTTTTGGGATGTCAATTAAACTTGGTTTAGTTAAACTTAAGATTTGTAATGCTTTAATCAAATAGTTTGTAAGTTGTTGGTGTTTAAAAATGGGAGTTTAATTACACTAAGTTTAACTGACATTGCAAAATCTTCGCCTTAGAGTTTTGAAAAATACTTTGAAGAATGATAAACACGCTTGATGATTTTGAATCCACTATTGCGATTTTTGTTTCATTATTTTCTTTTTAATTTCTTTACACATATCTACTAAATATATAGTATATCATACGTATTGTATTATTAAAATTAAAAAGTAATACATTATTATTATTATTATTATTATTATTATTATTATTATTATTATTATTACTATTATTTTATTATTATTATTATTATTATTATTCTTATTAAAATTATTATTATTATTATCATCATGCATAAATAAGTTTAAATAAAAATATAAGCAAACAAATAAAATTAAAAAGTATTAAGTGTTAATTTAATTATTGATTACATTCGACAGATAAACATAAAAACAGTGAATATTAAATTTAACATTAAAAAAAAAATATTAAGTATTCATTATATATACAATAAAAACAATACTTATTTAAAGTCACACATAACTTAAATTATAAAATAAAACTTACAAAAAAAAGAAAAATATATTATACATATTCAAAGATAATTTGTGTAAAATGTTGTTTTATTTTTAGAGGAATTTTGGAAAAAAAATCAAAAATTATCCCAAATAATCTGACTTCAGTTTATTTTTAAACATAATTGAGGTTCTTTTAATGAAATTCAAAGTTTTAATCCTCTCTTATAATCTTTCATGTGCTTCAAAACGATCCAATCAATAAAATTAAAATTAAAAAAAAAAAACAAGTAAGAAAATTTTAGTCGGTTTATATCGACTATGCGGTAAAGAAATGGTCTAGGTCCAACTAATTGGGCATATAAAATAAGCATAAAACAATTCTGAGTGGAATTTTTATGATTTTTTTTGCCTGCAGATTTGAAAAATTTGATATCGTATTCTATATTTATAGGTGGACTGGGGGTCGAAAAATGAACCGATCCTGATCATATTTGGCAAAGTCACTTATTTTTTTCAAAAACAAATAGAATCCAATTTTGAGAAAAATCTATGCAATATTTTTGTGTTTGATAGGCTTACGTGAAGATCGGGAAACAGGGCTATAACTAAGAATTGTCCTATAGGACTTACTTTGGACTACTCATTAATGGATGCAATAAACACACACAAACCCAATTTTACCAAGATCTATATGATAATTTAGATCTTATGGCAATTTAAGTCGATGTTATAGGAGTCATTTGTATGAGTTTTAGATCTGAACATGCACCGACTTTTACCAATTTCAACAGTGTTCGTCCTATGGCTAATAGAAGCTTATATACTAAATTTCATAAAAAAATATATTCATATTTGCGACATGTAGTTTGAGTACAAAGTTTACATGGACACACACATGACAGACAGACAGAGGAACGGTTGGACGGAATTCGCTAAATTGTCTCAGAAAGTAATAAAAGATGGGCTAGTTCAAATATTTTTGTTAGTTACAAACATCAGCACAAATTTATTATACTCTGACCACATAGTTTTATAGGGTAACAAAACGTGCGTTAGAAATCTCTTAGCCCATCATTTTACAGTAGTATTCTCACAAGTTGACAATGACGGACATTATTTCGTATATAAATTCTTGCTAACTCTTTTTTAAGTGAATATGTATCATGCTGATTTGCAAATTTGATAGCAGCTAAACAACCAAACTTACCCAAAGGCGTTCCCGTACACGAAAATTAAATGAGAGCATTCTCTATTTACCATAACTTAGCCAAACTTTTTCTGCGGGTAAATTGGTAAAAGGTTCAAACTACAAGCTGAAAGAATATATCAGCTGTTTTATACTTATTTGTGTACAAAAACTAGCTGACCCGGCAAACGATATTTTGCCCAAAATTACTTTATTCCAAGATTTGTTTTGATAGTATTTCAATAGCGGTAATAATTGTATTTAATAAGAATGAATTCAATTTAATAAATTCAATCTTGTTCCGCATAATACAATGTTCGTTTGATTTTAGTAAATAATAATTTATTGTAAAGCCAACGTGTGGACAATACACTGTGTTTTTCCTTTTTCGGCTTATACAAAGTGTTTGGCTTATAAACTCTGGATCAGGTTGAATATAATTGACTATTAGCGAAGCATGAATTTTCCAAAACCAAGCCGCAGACTTACATCGATAACTCGAGTCGATATTGCGGTGTTCTTCTGTCCGCCGGTCTGCCTGTTGAAATTACACTCATTCACAAAATATACCATTTATCTGGGTAAGGTTGGGATAATTTTGTCATTATTTCGGGCAGGTTGGTTTTAAAAATGGGGTTAATTGGGCGTTATTGCACACGGTATTACCTAAAATGTGGAGACACCTCTAAAAAATGGTATAAAATTTCATATACAAAACTAGAAATAGTGAATTAATTTTATACTAGCAGATTCCTGCCCTCGAAATTCGAGTGCAAATTCTAGGAAATTTTATTTTTTCATTAAATAAAGACCTTAAAGGAATGCTAATTAATTATAGCCAATTCACAAATCAACATAAAAAACAAACTCATTTTTATTACAAACACATTAACAAATTTAATAAACACACACATAGCATTGTATAATTTTATGTATGTGTTAGTAGCAACTTTAAATGCAATTTACTCAAAATAAAGGACAAAATTTAAAAATCTGTAAATCTGCAAAATGGCTAAAAAGAAATGCCTTTCAAATAATATACGTTTGGTCAAAATCGGGATAAAACGGCAGAACAAAATATCGGTCCCAAAAATCGCCTAGCCTATTAATATTATAGATGTAACAGAAAATGTACATATATATAAGTATGTATTAACGATGTATACACACACATTTTATCGAATGGTTTATCGATAAGAGTAAGAGCATAACAAAATGGCATCAAGAATGATAGAATAATTTTCACACATGAAACAGACATGGTAACTCTTCCGAGAGAGACACTACATCATATGTGCCAGTTAGAATGACAGTGGTCTAAGTCAGGAAATGAAAAAAAATGAGATAATCAAATTTTTTGCTTTGCTTTGACTAGTTTTTCGATTTTCAGTAGTTGGTTTTTCGAATTTTTACAAAATGTACCGCTACATGTGCCTTCTTTGTTTTAAGCACATCACAATTCTGTTCAGTGTTCGTATGAGAGTGGTCTAAGTCAGACAATATTCAGTGAAAGTACAGAGTGGTGACTTAAAAACTAAATTTAAATGTCAACTTTAAATAATTCAGGTACTTTTGCAAATGATATACGTAATTCGAAAATGTTATTAGTTGGTAGGTAAATAATTAATATGCGTATATACGACTTTCAGACGAAGAACATGAAAATATACAAAGATGCGCAAGAGCATTGAAAAGATTGCGAATAATGTCATCATCTGACGAAGATTTGGACGAAACAAGTGAGAGAAAGAGAAAAAGAATAAGAAATATTGCGAAACACGCTCAAAACATAAGAAAAACTAAGAGAAACAGTGGAAGCGAATACATTACACGATCTTTAAAGGTCGTAAGAGAAAAAAAAATTGAAAATAAGAGTTGCAATTGTTCACGTAAATGCGAGGAGAAATTATCGAAGATTTTAGCAAACAAAATATACAATTGGCAGGAAATGTGGTTAAGCAAAAGCCAATACAGAAAAGACCACGATCTTCCGAAACACCGGCCAGAAAATATAGCAATGCATTTTTCTTAACCAATACTGATTCGGTTAAAGCGCAAGTATGTAAACAATTTTTTTTGGATACTTTCAAAATATCAAATGGGCGACAAACTCGAGTTCTTCATTCGGAAACACCTGGAGTAGATCTTCCTGGAAAAATGGCTGGAAGTAGTCGCAATACATGTGTGGAAAAAGTTAGATCTGTGAAGGAACATATTAAGAGTTTTCCTTCAGATGAAAGCCACTATACTAGAGCTCATCACACTGCCGGTCGAAAATATTTAAACCCAAATCTAGATGTTACACAAATGTATGCCCTCTACAAAGAAAAATGTGAAGAAAATACTGAAACTTGTGTTAATCTAGCGATGTATAGAAAAATTTTTAACACAGAATTTAATTTGCATTTTCGTCCTCCTCGTAAAGACACTTGTCAAAAATGTGACCTCTTAAACGTACAAATACAATCAGCTGCTACAGAAGAAGAAAGAGCAAATTTTCAGGAGACTCATGACCTTCATTTACAAAAGGCTGAGTTAGCCAGAAATACACTAAAAGATGACCAGAAAACAGTATTGGAAGATCCCAATCATTTCTACGCATTTTCATTTGATTTACAAAAAGCCCTTCCGTATCCTAAACTTTCGGTTTCTGCCGCATACTCCAAACGAAACATGTATGTCTATAATTTGGGATTTCACAATTTTCACAATAAAAATGTGAGGATGTACGTTTGGGATGAAACAATAGCTTCCCGAGGTTCACAGGAAGTGGCATCTTGTATAATACAACATATCAAAACAAGTAAGAAAATTATAGTCGGTCTAGACCGACTATACGATACCCTATACCATGCGTTTAGAGACCCTATCTCTCAGGCCCAACTAACTGGAAATAAGCATAAACCAAATTTGAGTGGGATTTTTATTAATTTTTTCAGCTAGGCCCAACAATGGACCGATCCTGACCATGTTTGGTAAAGTCTCTTGTATTTTGCAAAAATATATACAAACAAAATTTGAGAAGAATCAGTGCAATATTTTTGTTTTTTGATAGATTTAAGTGAAGATCGGGAAGTAGCTCTATATGGGGCCTATGACTAAGAGTTGTCCAATAGGGATAATTTTTGGACTACTGATTAATGGATGTAATATATACATACAAACCCAATTTGACTAAGATTTGTATGATAATTTGGATCTTATGGCAATATATGTTGATTTCATAGGGGTCATTTGTATGGGGGCTAGGTCTGGACCGATTCTCACACTTATATCTAATATCCAATTCCCTCTATTGTACAACATTAGGATACCAATATCTCAAGAAAAGTATAAAGATATGTCTGATCTGTTAAAGTATATTCCTCCTATTTACCATGAGTACTACAAATCTCTACCTACTGAAAATGTGGCTGCCGAAACGTAACTCATTTCATAAGTACATCTTCATAAGTACGTAATAATAATGAATTAGCAATTTTTATTTAATATTTCATATGAAAAATCAAAATTTTTGAAATTGAAATTAAATGTTTATTTCCCTTGTTTTGGCTGTATGAACTATTTTCGAATTAAAATAAATAATTTTTCATCTTTATAATTAAACTTGTTTTCATTTCTTTGTTTTTGTCCAATTTGAACAGAATGAAAGTGGTCTAAGTCAATGCACCCTCTGAAAACACTACTTCCTTAAGACGTACCGAATATTTAGATTTTTTTTTATAAAAGTTGGAGACAATGACAGAATATTATAAAAGAAACAATCTATACTTTAGTGGAAAAATCTTGTGCATTAGACTCAAACTCAAACCTTCAGATATCTCGAAACGAATAAAGTATGACTTAGACCATTGTCATTCTAACTGGCATATATAACAGGAAAACATTCGGATAGCGTAATCTTTATTCTATCATTGTTGAGATGGCATAAGATGGTTATGCTCTTATGTATGTGTACTTATGTATGTATTAACAATTATGCTGTTTCTATATAATAATTGTTTTGAATTAAAAAAGCATTTTTTGTATTGTATTGTATAGCCTTTATAATGGGAAATGTCCTCTGCGGAAAATTTCCCAAAAACAATTTCCCGAAAACAATTTCCCAAATACAATTGCCCGAAAAAAATTCCCCGAATACGATTTCCCGAAATTACAATTTCCCGAAAACAATTTCCCGAAATTACAATTTCCCGAAATTACAATTTCCCGAAATAACAATTTCCCGAAATTACAATTTCCCTATTTTTAGTTTACAACTTCCCATATATTCTTTATTTACCCCATAAAAAAAATAAAAATTTCCCGAAAATACAACTTGCTGCATACGATTTCTCGAAAAAACAATTTCCCGAGTATACGACTTCTCGAAAAAACAATTCCCCTACCCCGCACCGCGCCCTTCCTCTTCCATCCTCCCTCGTCATCCGGACCTAATTATTGGAGTGTCATACGCTTATTTTTTCATTGTGAATTTGAACACTTCGGTATTCAGACCTCCCGACGGATAACGCTCACTCTCTCTATAACATCCTGCCCATGCAGTAGCTGCTACGGAATTGTTACCACCTTGCATAGCGCAGTTTTTTAGTTATTTGGGTTGTAATACACAGTTACTATGCCACTCGAATTCATGGATAGCGAAAAAGGTAAACCGAGGTTGCTTTTGAATGGTTTCTTGTATCATGACGACGGTCAGTCCGTTGATAGCGTTTATTGTCGTTGCATCCATTACCGAGGAAAACACTGTACCGGTAGGGTACATAGGGTCACTACATCAAGTGGTCATGAACTGATTGCTCGCACTTCGGCCGGAATTTCTGATGGTATTGTTTCGGAAATGTCATCAACAAGCTCTTTGAAGAAATAGTAATTTCGGGAAATTGTGTTCGGGATATTGTAATTTCGGGAAATTGTGTTCGGGAAATTGTAATTTGGGGAAATTGTCATTCCGGGAAATTGTGTTCGGGAAATTGAAATTTTGGGAAATTGTTTTCGGGAAATTCTTTTCGGGAAATTGTTTTCGGAAAATATTCCGCAAATCGGGAAATCTGGAATGTATTGTCTCTTACCGTTGACAACCTTGGTTATATCAATGTGTTTAGAACACGGGCGGAGGGTATCAAAGATTGGGTAAAGCCGAATTTAATACCCTTGTTTCATTTTAAAGCTATCACTTACTTACCTTAAAGCCAAATTGTTGATTAAAATATTGTTATTTGAATTAAACATACACATAAATACAGTTACATTTATTAAAAAAAATAATTGATTGTAAAAAAATTATGACAAAAATGCATCATGTCTTAAATGGGCTGATTAAAAGAAACCTATGTAAAATCATAAAATATTAAAATATATAATAATAATTCTTGGAATTATATAATTAACTACTGGGCTGATGTAAAAAAACTACTTAAAACAAATTTTAAAAATTTAATATCATCACCTTCATCATCATCATCATCATCATCATCACCACATCACACATAACAACCTTCACTAAGTGATTAAGCAACTTCTTTAATAAAATCCATAAAGTTAAGGCGCATTTGAAGGCGAGATTTGGAATCTTGTACATTGCGATCAATCCATTGAAGATTGAAATTAATAGTTTCCAAAGCGCTTTGTACACTTTTTTCAGACTTTTTGAAATAATCTTTTTTCGATTCGAGTAGAGCAGATAGTTTTGTAAGATCTTGCATGGTGACTATTTGACTAGCCAAAGGCGAAAGTAAATGACCTAAATCAGTCGAATAAGGACCATAGCTAAAAAAAAAAAACAAATTGATTATTTATTTATTCAACAGAAGAAAAAAAAAATATAAATTTTCACAACTTACTATTCATTTAACTTATCAATATTTTCTATGAAATATTCCGCAGCCAATGGATAGCCAACTTCATTACGTGCTACGGAACCGAAAGCATATGAAGCATCCTGTTTTCGAATATATTCTGCTTTATCATAAGTCATTTCGATATAGTTTCTTAATATTTCCTTTTTATGAGAGCAGGCCAATGAGAAAATAATTGTACGTTTTTCTGTAGCTACATTCGATTCCTTATATCGATTCCATAAGAATTGCCAATCTTCTTCGTTACCATGACGTATGGCCGTACAATAGACTGTAGGTCTGAGATCAACGGGAATTTTATTCTCGTCATTGGGATTTCTGGTCGATTTCCATTGATTGAAATATTTGATTGAGGTTTGAACACAATCTTCCATTTCCAAACGACAGGCCCAACCGGCAATAAGGGATTTATGTAAGATTTTCGTGAACACAGCTTCCGAATTGTTGGGTATCGTATCGTTTAAACCATTCAAGTAGTAGTAGGTTGGTTTAATAATATAACGCATGTATCGCTAGGAAAACGACAATAAAACAGATTTAAATTTAATTAATAGGAATGCCATGTGATGAGAAAAAAGAACAAATTTATCGATGAGTTAACAAAAAAACTTCGGTAATTATTCAATGTTTTGAATAATGTGAATAAATTATTTCTAACTTAATAATTATCTTAACATAAATAAGAATTAGATAAATTAACGTTTTAATTTTAATGTTAACAAGAAAATCTTTTTACACAGAAAAGATATTTAAAATTTTATATAAAATAAATTAAATTTAAATTAAATTAAATTTAATTAATACATAGTAATGCCATGAGATAAGAAAAAATAACAAATTTATCGATGAGTTAACAAAAAAAAAACTTAGGTAATTATTCAATGTTTTGAATAATGTCAATAAATTTTTTATAACTTAATTAATAATTATCTTAACATAAATAAGAATTAGATAAATTAACATTTCACTTTTTAATTTTAACAAGAAAATCTTTTTACACAAAAAAGATATTTACGATTTTATATAAAATATAAGTCAATAAAAAACAAGTAAGAAAATTATAGTCGGTCTAGACCGACTATACGATACCCTATACCATGCGTTTGTAAACCCTATCTCTTAGGCCCAACTAACTGGACATAGAAAATAAGCAAAAACCAAATTTGAGAGGGATTTTTATTAATTTTTTTGGCTGCAGATATGAAAAAGTTCATATCGGATGCTATATCTATATGGGGACTAGGTCCAAAAATGGACCGATCCTGACCATGGTTGGTAACGTCTCTTGCATTTTGCAAAAACATATACAAACAAAATTTGAGAAGAATCAGTGCAATATTTTTGTTTTTTAATAGATTTAAGTTAATATCGGGAAGCAGCTCTATATGAGACCAAAGGGATCATTTTTGGACTACCCATTAATGGATGTAATGAACGCATACAAATCCAATTTGAGTAAGATCTATATGACAATTTGGATCTTATGGCAATTTATGTCGATTTCATAGGGGTCATTTGTATGGGGACTAGGTCTGAACATGGACCGAATTTCACCAATTTCAATAGCGTTCATCCCATGGCCGATAAAAGCTTATATACCAAATTTCATCAAAATATATTCATATTTGCGACCTGCAGTTTGATTACAAGGTTTACATGGACACACAGACGGACGGACGGACGGACGGACATTGTTAAATCAACTCAAAAAGTGATTCTGATTCGATCGGTATAATTAAAGATGGGTCTGGGTCAAATATTTTTGGTTGTTACAAACAGCAGCACAAAGTCATTATACCCAAACCACATAGTGGTATAGGGTATAATAAACTTCCCATCTTAAAATTAAAAAATAAAATTAAAATTTATACAATTATAATTTTTGTTTACGTGACAAAGATGCAATGCAAAATTACCTAAGTTTTTCTTTTGTAACTAATCTTAATTTTTTTTTCTTAGACTACTTACCTTGAATAATTCATAATTTTGAGGAAATGGCCTCAACAAACGATTAACACTGCTAAGACCCTCCAAAGCAGCTCTCCAGGGCAAATATTCACGTTCTTTCGTTAAATATTCCAAAATGTCAAAGGTTATATCGTAATCATGATAACCGCTCCATGCCAACCATATAACATCATCAATTATTTGAGCACGATTCATAATATGAACACCCGTAAAGTCATTGCTGTTCAAAGTTTTATTCAAAAGACCCCAATTTTGAATATCATACATAACTCTATAGACTCCGGCCAGTTGTACGTTGAAAAGCATCCATTCATTCTCATCAGCCAAGTTATCTAAACGTAAATTAACACTTTTACCATTTGCATCGCATTCCAACCATGTTTTGGGTGTAGTAGTTGCGAAGTCCATTTTTGATCCGGTTGTATAACTTAAAGGTACCCACCAACATTTTTCCGATTCAGATGGATCTTCAGTAAGGGTCTTATTTTCCAAAAATCTATGTTGAGAAATTTCTACCGATCCGGTTTTATAATTGCGTGTGACCCTTATCAATGGATAACCGGTTTGTAAGGTCCATGAATCCATGATAGTTTTCATATCGTAAGCCTTATTAATACGATTATAATTATGGGCTCGTTCAGTAAAGGCCAACCATAAGTCATCCTGTTCAGCGTTAGAGAATTCATGTTTCTTTAGATAATCGCTAACACCTTCAAAGAAACCATCCTTTCCCAATAGCATGTGTAACATTCTTAAAACTGCTGAACCCTTTTTGTAAGAAATCGAATCAAATCGTTCACCAATTTGACTGGTATTTAAAATTGGCTGTGATATTGGATGACTGGATAGTTGAGCATCTCTACGGAAAATAGTTAAAGTATTATCTAAGGACTCCTCATTATAAGAATTCCATTCGGGACTTAAGTAGTCTACACCCAAACTGGCTATATATGTAGCAAAACCCTCATTCAACCATAAATCGGACCACCATTTCATGGTCACCAAATTACCAAACCATTGATGAGCCAATTCATGAGCTATCACCTGGGCAATACGCAGTTTATTGGAATTTGATGAAACATTGGGGGCAAAGAGTAAAGCCGTTTCTCTATATGTAACTAAGCCCCAATTTTCCATGGCGCCAGCACTGAAATCGGGTATAGCAATTTCATCGACCTTCTTCAGTGGGAATGGTATGCCGAATATATCTTCATAGTATTTCAGTACTTTTGGACCCACCTCACTCGCGTAATCACATTGATCAATGGCCTCTGGTCTAGCCCATGTACGGAATAATATGTCGTTATTTGAGTTGGCATTTGGTTCAGATTTTTTATAAGCAAAGTCATTGACTGTGTAGGCTACCAGATATGTAGACATTGGTACAGATTCTTCAAATATACTCCAAACAAAATCGTTGAGACCAGTTCTGAAAATAAAAAAAAATTATAAATTAATAATAATACACACAGTTAATCTATAATTCACATATCAAGGGTCCAAAAATATGTTTAAACAGGCGTTCAATAGAAAAGACAGGATTATCTAGAATTCTTGTTTTTGAGGGAGGATGGGAGGGTATTGCGACTCCGAAACATGCACTTTGTCTCTACACCCTCTTTTCAGGCAATTTGGCAAAAGAACAAATTTAAAGACTCTAAAAAGGCGAAAGGATTGACTCTTCTAAAATTCTATCTAGAATACTATTAGCTCGAGTAACGAAAGTAATAGAAAGGCTGGACCAAATCGATCTTATACGGATCATACAAATTGAAATCTTAACGTCTGCTTTGTTAATTTCACCAGTGCTTTTGACAGAACCCTACGGAAAAAGTTACACGAACCGCTCTTAAGCCCTCTGATTTTTACATGGCGATGTCATAGGCTATTTTACCCAGCCTAAGTCATAGCCATGTAAATCTGATAGGTTCTAGGATCAGTTCGTACGACTCGACTTTTTCCGTAGTGTATATACAGAGAGACCATATAATTTACCCATACGCTATTACGACAAAACTGAAAAACCTTATTGAAACCGGTTTAAAATTCCGAATATTCCACAATAAGTTTCTATCGTCAGATATAAAACCAAAAGTCCGCTTAATGTATCCACTTCTGTTCCTGGTGATACTCGATGATATAATAAATGAGTCAGCATCAGATTGAGATATCTTTTAGGCCATGTTTGGCCAACTGGAAATACTGTTATGCGCAGATGATATTGTATATTATCGTCAAGATTTGACATTGAAACGTAACTTAGCCGCTTTAGCCAACATGCCCAACTGTGTCACTTTGGAAGATAACACTTCTTTTTCAGGGGCCAGAGGAACTTTTTCCCATAATATATATAGACATCCAAAGCTATATCAGTCAAAACTGAACTAAACTTAGAATATACAACATCAATATAAAGCCAGTAAACGGGTAAACGGGTGTGAATCCTGGGCGTTTAGTCTTAACTAGGCGTCTATAGATGGAAGCACTATCTACGAAAAAAGTTTGAAAAAAGCTCATTGAATCAGAAGACAGAAATGGCAATGGATAAGCCTTGCCCTCAAAAAATATGTAAAAGGGACTTGTTGAAAGGCACTGTCGGGGAATGTTCAAGGGTCCAGTCACCAAAGATTACCACAACGCGACACATATAGCGAATTAAACCAAATGAATATATTCTGGAATAACTACAGATAGTAATGGACCTACGCTCCACCTAATGTTAAACGAAATATATGTATATAAAAGACGTTCTCATGGCTTTAATAAGATATATTTTTACCTCATAAAAAATGGTCTAAGGATTTCAGATATTTTCTATAAAATGTAATATTTTAAAATGAGAAAATTGCTATAAGATTTCTAATAGTTTTGAAACGTGAATAGTTTTATCTATGTTATGAAAAAGTTTCTTTGGCCCAATGGGCTTACGCATTGTTTTTTAATAAAAAAAAAATAGTAAAATATGTACTTACAAAGGGGCCTGTTTCTCCAAAGGCATATTACTTATGGCCGTTAATGATTTGTGATGACCCAGCCATATAATAAATTTAGCCTTATAATTCGGTTCATCCAAACAAGGGAAAGCAGCTCGAGCATGAGCCGGTTCAAATTGGGTAACAGATAACCATCTGAAAAGGGAAATAAAAAAAAAAAACAGTTTTACAAATATTTCTCATTAAAATCTTTCTATTGGAAAACCCACCTTGTTTCGTTTGTCTCTTTCACCACATATGAGCTACGATAGTATCCATGTAATTTTTCATTTAATATGCTGGAGAAATATAATTTCAATTTATACGACTGGCCCTTGCGCAATTTATCACACAGTTGTATAATATAATAATCTTGTTCGGGCACAGCTGTTACCATTAGAATGCAATCCATCACTCTATTGTCATCATAACTTTTCAAGCGAATGCGCGACTCATCTATGGTTAAGTTTTGAGCGTGCAATGTTATGTTAGTGGTATCCTGAATAACTTTAAAGCGTATTGAGACTTGACCATCGAAGGTTAAATTTGCTGGATTTTCCAAGTGGGTTATTATTTTCAATCTATAACGATTTGGTTGTATGGACGTGGGTAGACGATAATGTTGATAGTTGCTGCTTATAACAGCAGCATCTGTACAGCAGGAGAACCAGGTTAGGCCCAACAATAGGAGCGCTAGAAAAGTGTGATGATGTTCCATGTTCAAGGAAATTTTTTCCTAAAGAAGAAATTGAGAATTGATTAATTTAAAAATATGATTGATTAAAAAGAAAAACCAATTATTTGATTATAAATATAATACAAAAGGGAAATTAAAGAAATGTCAATAACATGGAATAAGAAGAGACAAGTTTGGATACCAAAACGATAAACGATTCCTAATTATACCCTATACCACTATGTGGTCAAGGTTTAATCAGTTTGTGCTGATGTTTGCAGCTACCAAAAATATTTATTATACCGAAGAACTCAGAATCTCTTTCTGAGTCGAATTAGCGATGTCCGTCCGTCCGACCGTCTGACTGTCCGTCGGTCCGTCTGCCTGTGTGTCAATGTAAACGTTGTAATCAAACTACAGGTCGCAAAAATAAATACGTATATTTTGATGAAATTTGGTTATTGCAATCGGTGAAAATCGGAGCCTGTTAAAACCTAGTCCCCATAAAAATGATCCCTAATTATTATACAGATCTCAAACTGGGTTTGTGTATGTTTATTACATATATTTATCAGTAGTCCAAAACTAAACCCTATAGGACAATTCTTAGTCATAGCCTCCATATGAATCTGATTCCCGATCTTCACTTAAATCTCTCAAAAAACAAAAATATTGCACAGATTTTTCTCAAATTTGGTTTGTATATGTTTTTGGACCTAAGGGATTGGGTATATAAACGCATGGTATAGGGTATCTACAGTTGGTCCGACTATAATCTTCTTGTTATTATTATACGTCTGTTACTGCTGAATACTTTGTATCTTGGAAAATGCTCAAGAAAGCAAACGTCCTCATCTTTCACTCAATTGAACGGAGATTCCTTCAGTTCCAACATCAAATGCATTGGAGTTACATTTGACAAGCTGATGAAATTTAATAAACATGGCAGAGCCATATTACCCAAAAGTAAACGTATCGCTTGAATGTTTTCAGGACTACTGAATAGCAACCATCTTCCCCAAAATACCAAACTCCTCATATCTAAAGTTGACATAAGGCCAGTACTTTCCTACGCTTTTCCTATTTTGTTCACAATTTCTCCATCAGTTGCTAGAGAAATAGAAATTGTCAAAAGGGGAATTCTGCAACGATGCATTAACAGGAACTTCGAAATACACCAAACGTTATTATAATAAATTTATCTCCAAGAAATCAGCTGTAACACCTATTTGCCAGTATGCGTTTTCTCTACAGAACAGGTTTATTGAAAAATTGGCAAATCAAGGCAACGTTTTGATGAACGGAATTTACGACCTAGAGGCTGATTTTAATTGGTTAGATACACATTACTTGTTCCCAGCAGTCATAATTTCATATGACATACAAACTCAGTGTATGCAACTAGGCAAAAATTTGTGACTCACTAAACGCAACCTTTAAATTTTGCCGTCAGGTTGTTTGTTTGTTTGTTAACTATTTTTTACCGTTATTTCTCAGAATATACAAATATGTTAGTATATGTATGTTGTTTGCACGTGCATTTCTAAATATGTATTTAGTCTCGAAGTGATTTTCTTTGCGAAGAGTTCTTCTTTTGAAACATAAAGATACCTGTGATTAATAAAAGAGTGTGCAATTAAAGAAAGAATTTAAATTCTCGAAAAACTAGACAAAAATGCGCCTACATCAGTGATTTGCAGAGAATATAATATCCATAAGTCTACAATTAGCTGCCCACTTCTGTTGAAATTTTAAAAACAAAAGCTCGTGAATTGCATAACAAAAATGAGGATGAACCTGGAAGTTTTAATGCAAGCAACGGCTAGTTCGCTAATTTTAAAAAGTCTCATGACATTCGCATGTTAAAGATTCGTGGCGAGAAACTTTCGAATAAAGCAATTCTTGCGGATACTTTTATAGAAAAATTTCAACAAAAAAGTTGAAAATCTAGGATTAACACCAGATGAAATCTTCAATGCGGATGAGTCTGGATGAGTCATACTGAATAAAATGCTTGTCAGCTTTAAAGAGACGTCTGCTTCAGGTTGAAAAGTCAGCAAGGAGCGAATCACGTTTCTCGCATGCACAAACGCATCCGGTATGCATAAAGTTGAACAAGGGCATTCAAAGGTTTCCAAAGCAACTGATGTTTATAAAGCCAACAAAAATGCATGAATGACTTATCATTATTTGAAGAACGGTTTCACCATACGCTTGTTCCAGAGGTATGTATAAGAACATATTGTAAGGTAATAGTTTTTTAGGTAAGATCATATCTTTCTTCCAAAAAAGTGCTTTTACTGCTGGATAATGCACCCTGTCATCCCAAGGATGGTGAACTGACAAGTGAGGATGGCATGATCACCATCATGTGGCTTCCAGCAAACTGCACAGCCATTTTTCAGCCAATGGACCAACACATTATTAACATAACGAAATTGACTTACTAAAGAAGTCTCTCGGCGCATATAAAACATTTAACATGAGGAATGTAGTTTGCTTTTTTGCTAATGCTTGGTATAAATTGCCGGCTAACGTTATAAAAAATATGTTTGAAGATATTGATGACTCCCCAAAATCCGTGGACTGATGAAGAAATGTTGCCCTTAAGTATAATTAGAACTGCAATTCTCAATGAACAAGCAATGATTACTTCAGTGTCTGAAATTACCCCCGACATTACAAATGACGAAATTAATGCTTGAATATTTGGAGAAAATAACTCAAATTATGCTGCTAAAGATGAAGATATTGAAAGCGAAGAGGAAATGGAAATTAATAGCACTGTCCTTTCCAAAGATACCATTATTAATTCATTAAACATTTGTATTCAATGGGCTGAAGAAAGCAAAATCGGCTTAAAAGAAGTTTTGCTTCTTCAAGATCATCGCGAAACTGCAGTACAGAATCCTATTTCTAGTACCAAAAAACAGTCTAAAATTTCTGACTTCTTTTAAAACTAGAATGACCCATTACTCATATTTTGTACATAAGAATATATATTTTAATTTAATTTTTTTTTGTTTAATTAAATTTGTTTATTGGGATTGTTTTGTGTTTTATATTATTATTAATAAAATTAATTAAATTTTCTTGAAAAATTAAAATTTTCAAGGTAAACAGTTAACTACTAAAGTTGTTTTATTTTAAAAAATGTATTAATTATGCTCAAATTTCTCTTTACGACAATATAAACTAGATATTATTTGTATATAAATACCTAAAGCAGTGTTTATATTTACTATACCGATCGAATCAGAATCACTTTTTGAGTCGATTTAACGATGTCCGTCCGTCCGTCCGTCTGTGTGTCCATGTAAAGCTTGTAATCAAACTGCAGGTCGCAAATATGCATATATTTTGATGAAATTTGGTATATAAGCTTTTGTCGGCCATAGGATGAACGCTATTGAAATTGGTGAGAATCCATCCATGTTCAGACCTAGCCCCCATACAAGTGACCCCTGTAAAATCAACATAAATTGCCATAAGATCCAAATTGTCGTATAGATTTTACTCAAATTGGGTTTGTATGTGTTTATTACATCCATAATTGAATAGTCGAAAAACGATCTCTATGGGACAACTCTTAGTCATAGGCCCCATATAGAGCTGCTCCCCGATCTTCACTTAAATCTATCAAAAAACAAAAATATTGCACTGATTCTTCTCAAATTTTGTTTGTATATATTTTCACAAAATACAAGAGACTTTACCAACCATGGTCACGATCGGTCCATTTTTGGAGCTAGTCCCCATATAGACATAGCATCCGATATGAACTTTTTCATATCTGCAGCCAAAAAAATTAATAAAGATGCCACTCAAATTTGGTATATGCTTATTTTCTATATCCAATTAGTTGGGCATAAGAGATAGGGTCTCTAATCGCATGGTATAGGGTATCGTATAGTCGGTCTTGACCGACTATAATTTTCTTACTTCTTTATTGTTGTAAGTTTATGAATATTTATACCCTATACCACTATGTGGTTTGGGTATAATGACTTTGTGCTGCTGTTTGTAACTACCAAAAATATTTGACCTAGACCCATCTTTTATTATACCGATCGGCTCAGAATCACTTTCTGAGTCGTTTTAGCGATGTCCGTCCTTCCGTCTGTGTGTCCATGTAAGCCTTGTAATCAAACTACAGGTTGCAAATATGAATATATTTTGATGAAATTTGGTATATAAGCTTTTATCGGCCATAGAATGAACGCTGTTGAAATTGGTGAAAATCGGTCCATGTTCAGACCTAGTCCCCATACAAATGACCCCTATGAAATCGACATAAATTGCCATAAGCTCCAAATTATCATATAGATCTTAGTAAAATTGGGTTTGTATGTGTTTATTGTATCCATTAATCAGTAGTCCAAAAATAATCCCTATTGGACAATTCTTAGTCATAGGCCCCATATAGAGCTGCTTCCCGATCTTGACTTAAATCTATCAAAAAAAAAAAAAAAAAAAAACAAAAATATTGCACAGATTTTTCTCAAATTTGGTTTGTGTATATTTTTTCAAAATACAAGTGACTTTACCAAATATGGTCAGTATGGGTCCATTTTTTTGACCTAGTCCACATGTAAATATAGCACCCGATATGAACTTTTTCATATCTGCAGCCAAAAAAAATTAATAACAATGCCACCCAAATTTGGTTTTTGCCTATTTTCTATATCCAGTTAGTTGGACCGAAGAGATAGGGTTTCCAAACCATGGTATAAGGTATCATATGGTCGGTCTAGATCAACTATAATTTTCTTACTTGTTATTAGTTGCTTTAACCCAGGTTGTACTGTATTTGATTTCGTTTATCCGATTAGTTGTTAAAATTCTGTGATAAGTTGTTCTTTTTATATATATAATAGGGTGACAGAAATTTCTTTTTTTGGAATTTCAAGATGTGCGGGTCGGATTATTGTGACACTGGATCTAAAACTTTAGTGCGCAAAATGTGCATTTATATGTAGAAATTATCAAAAAAAATTATTTTTCACAACAATTTTGGTATTAATAATTGCGTTTCAATCAAATTAATTAATAAACCATAATCTAGAGTAAATTATCTTTCTAATAAAACTACAAAATTTATTATCGATTTAAAAACAGCCAAGTTATATCAAGTTCCCCAGGCAATAAATGCGCCGCAAACCACTTGATTAAGAAAATCGAGCTCACATTTTCAAGGACATTAAAATAATTTACAACAACAACATTTTTGCATCCCAAAATGATCTTATGTAAAGTATTTTGCATCTCGTCTATAGTTATGCCGTTCTAAATAAATGTCAAAACGGTACGTATTTTTTAGCACTCTTTCAAAATCTCCAATTTTACTTTTTCAAAAATTTTGTTCAAGAAATTTACCGAAATCAATGATTGGACTTTAAGGTCTTATTAACAGAATATATATGATTAAAAATGCCAAATATTGTAGGTATCCTGTTCTTAATTTTGCGAGGGCAGTGTTTTTATTTCAGCGGATTTGAAGAAAAATTTGATTTTTCATACTTTTTCAACTTTTAGGCTACATCTTTTTCGTGTTTTCATATTTGAAATATCTTTTATCAAAATATTATACTACTTGATATAAGTTCTCAATCTTGTAAAGTAAGGTTAAATTGAAAAACTATAAACTGTCCCTCTTTAAGGTCAAAGGTCAAATTTATGGAGATTTAAATTTTTTTTAAATATAGAAATAATATATACATATTTTTTAGATTAATTAGTTTTTATATTTAATACAGTACAAACAAATTTGTATATCGAGGACTTCTATTCAAAAAATACTATCTGCATCAATAATTATTTTAATGAGAGCGTGTAAAACCAATTTATTAATAAGATCTGACAGTATTTGTTGTTCGATTTGCTACAATATCTATTAGGAGATAGTCGTACTAATCATGTTTGATATCAAAATTAATGTTATATTTGACAGTTATATCAGAGAACAGTTTGGAATCAAAAATTAATATTGCTGTCAAATGTAGATAGCACTTTTTGAATGTAAGCTCCCGATATACCCGTATAATGATCCCTGCACAAACATATACCATACCACAGGAGTACCACACGGATTAATTTCAGTCTTTCAGTCCATAATATTATTTTTTAGAATCATTAAAATATTAACAACTTTTATCGAAATCCTTCCAAATATGTATTATTTCAATATTTTGTTTTAAAAATATGTAAATTTTCTTAAATTTGACCTTGGACCTTAAAGAGGGACAGTTTATAGTGTTTAAATTTAAACTTAATTTACAAGATTGAGAACTTATATCAAGTAGTTTAATATTTTGACAAAAGATATTTGAAATATGGAAACACCAAAAAGATGTTACCTAAAAGTTTAAAAAGTATGAAAAATCACATTTTTCTTCAAATCCGCTGGAATAAAAACACTGCCCTCGTCAAACTAAGAACAGGTTACCTACAATATCTGGGATTTTTAATTACATATATCCTGTTAATAAGACCTTAAAGTCCAATCGTTGATTTCGGTAAATTTCTTGAACAAAATTTTTGAAAAAGTAAAATTGGAGATTTTGAAAGAGTGCTAAAAAATACCTTTCGTTTTGACATTTATTTAGAATGGCGCAACAATGGACGAGATGCAAAATACTTTACAAATTTTGTATGTAAATTATTTTAATGTCTTTAAAAATGTGAGCTCGATTTTCTTAATCAAGTGGTCTGCGGCGCATTTATTTTTTCAACCGATAATCGATTTTGTTGTTTTATTAGAAAGATAATTTACTCTGAATTACGGTTTAATAATTGAAAGCATTGTCCGATTTGGTCAAATTATGCGAACTAAAGTTTTTGATCCAGTGTCACAAGAAGCCGACCCGCACACCACAAAATTCAACCAAAAAATTTTTTTCATACAAACCGCTGTCAACTAAACTAAACAAATTTACTAAATAAGTATATGATTTAATTTTTTATTTTTTATACCCTATACCACTATGTGGTTTGGGTATAATGACTTTGTGCTGCTGTTTGTAACTACCAAAAATATTTGACCTAGACCCATCTTTTATTATACCGATCGACTCTGAATCACTTTCTGAGTCAATTTAGCAATGTCCGTCCGTCTGTGTGTCTATGTAAAGCTTTTAATCAAACTACAGGTCGCAAATATGAATATATTTTGATGAAATTTGGTATATAAGCTTTCATCGGCCATAGAATGAACGCTATAGAAATTGGTGAAATTCGGTCTATGTTCAGACCTAGCCCCCATACAAATTACCCCTATGAAACAGACATGAAGTGCAATAAGATCCAAATTATAATATAGATCTCAGTCAAATTGGGTTTGTATGTGTTTATTACATCCATTAATCAATATTCCAAAAATAATACCTAAAGGACAATTCTTAGTCATATGTCCCATATAAGCTGCTTCCCGATCTTCACTTAAATCTATCAAAAAACAAAAATATTGCACAGATTTTACTCAAATTTGGTTTGTATATATTTTTTCAAAATATAAGTGACTTTACCAAATATGGTCAAGATATGTCCATTTTTCGACCTAGTCCCCATATAAATATAGCACCCTATATGAACTTTTTCATATCTGCAGCCAAAAAAATTAATAACAATGCCACTCAAATTTGGTTTATGCTTATTTTCTATATCGAATTAGTTGGAGCGAAAGATAGGGTCTCCAAACCATGGTATAGGGTATCATATGGTCGGTCTAGACCGACTATAATTTTCTTACTTGTTTTTTTTTTTTATTATTGGGAAAGCTTAGGATGTAAAGTGTAAACTAAAGTGAAATGAACCATACACTTAGTATTAGTATTTTTAGTTAAGAGAACATACATATCAGAAAAAGATTTATCCGATTATGCGATTAATTCTTTTGAAAGATTCAGCACAAACTAATTATACGTTGGAACTCAATGTCGTGTAGGCAATAATGGGAATTTAACATTTCTAATGGCTTTGAGATAATAAAAAAACAAATTGTCTGTTATTTTTAAATTTATTGGAAATCTGAGACTACTTTATTGTTAATTTTTCAATTAAATAACAATATGTACTTATACATATATACTCGTACACTAGCCAAATAAAGTTCACGTACAAAAAAATATAATTCAAAAAACTCATTAAAAAGACATAAAAAATGTATTTTTGAATAAAAAAAATTCAAGTTATCTTTAAACCAATAACCATAAACTTTAATAAAAAAAAACAATGTAGTCAGAAAAGAAACAAAATAAACAGAAAATTATGCCACAAAATTTGTTGAAAAAAATCTGCGCATAAATGTCTACCTATATATTCCTTTTAGGGGCCGTATAATTAATTGTAATAATCGTGCCAAAAACATCCAGCTATCCTATTGTATCCCTTGACTCTATAAATTATAATGTTCCTACCCCATTAGTTGCCATATAAAAAAACTATTTAATTGAGAAATAAGTATTTAAAGTGGTAGAAATAAACTATAACAAACCAGTATTAAAATCTGTGTCAAACGATCTAAGTGAGTTTGTAAACGTGGAAGAAATTGGTCACCACTTTCATTAAAGCCGAGCTAGATTCTACTCCTTAGCTTACGACTATAAAATATTGGGTGACAAAATTTAAACGAGGCCGTACGAGCTGCCAAGACAAACACGTAGTGGTCGACAAATTGAGGTGGCCGCGCCAGCAACGGTTAAGAAAATCCACAAAATGGTGTTAGATGATCGTCGCACAGTGGCGCCCGTAGAGCAAACGAAGTTGCAAAAATCAAAATTTTCATGTGCGCCGACGAAGTTTTGAATAAACCCATGTTATAGGAAACTTTTCAACGATTTCAAATATGCTACTCTTAATAATATCATATTTTTAGTTTAGAAGATATAACCGTTCAAAGTTGACCGACTTTCGGTTTTCAAAAAAAATACACAATTTTTAGTCAATTTGTTGCGATTTCAGGTGTAATATCACGAAAAATAGGTAACGAATCGCCTTATTTTTTGTTTGATGTATTTATTAAATGTATAATGATAAAAAAAAATTAACTGTTTGCTTTGTGTTTCTCCTGGTAAATCACTATTTAAAAACTATCCGTTTTTTCACTATTTTTCAACTTTGACGGAAAATAAAAAAAAATCTATATTTTTCTATATTTGCCATATTTGCAAAACATGTTCTTTGATTATTTCTTTACATAATTCAAAAGGTTTTATCTGCCCGTACGTGCCCGTTTAGCTTCTAGCGGTAAAAAAGGTTAAAAAGACATGGTTGCAGAAATTGTATGGCGTGCATCCCTTACATGTTTTGACTGACAGTAGTATGATCTAATAGTTTGAAAATTGCATTTTAAGTCGGTCTAAAGTCTACTATCAATATTCTGCTACAGACACAGGATGCACAAAAAACTACTCATTGAAATTCGCAGGTACGCACCTCACTTAAAAATTACTTTGGAGTACAAATGGTCAAGAACAATATTGACTTATGGTCCCTCCGGGTAGGCACAAATCTTATTTAGACACGAGCATAATATCAAAATTGCATAATTCAGCCTAAATCCATATGTATGCAGGGAACAGGTAAATTTTAAATTGCAAAATAAGCATAATGCCTGGATTAGTCTACGACTGAAAGTTGGCGCAACAAGTACTGAAACCATGGCGTTAAACAATTTAAAATTATTTGAACTGTTTAGAAGGTCAACCACACCAAAGTTTTTCACGGAAGCTGCTTTAGAATAACTTGATAGCTTATACGGAAATATTGAGAGAAGCGAAATTATAAAAAATAATTTTTATCGGATATATGCAAATATTAAGGCAAAATGGGTGAAATCTAATCGAACCATTCAGAACTTCAACTCCAAATATGAGGACTGGCTTAATGAAGACACCATCCTGGATATATTGGCAGTAGATAAACCCACCACACCAACAAGAGGAGCAAAAGGAAGGCCAAAAAAAAAGTATTGAGGAGTATTCAATTTTCACAAGAAAGAGGAAACTTGCCGATGCCACCAATGACATGACCACGAAGCATTTATCGGACGCGCTGTCTATTAAATATACAAAGCATAGTGAAAGAGTTAGGTCGCAGATTACAAAATCTGTTGCTGATGCAAGCCCACTGCGACTAAAAAGGATTAAGGAAAGCATTCCCACGCCCACAAACGCACACATTAAAAAGTATGGTTACGAAGAAGCCTTGTCCTTGTTTATGGACTTACAACTTTCCAAAGAAAAATATGAGATACTACGGGCATCCTTGATGCGACACGGGGCTGACGTTTTACCAGGATACAATCATATTACGCAAGCCAAAATAAATTCACGACCACTGCATACGGAGTTTACGGAAGTCTCTGTGAAAGCCAATCTGCAGGATCTCATGGGCCATACAGCAAAACGGTTGTTGGAGAGTCTTCCTGAAAATGAGGTGAAAATTCTTCCTGAGAAACTGACATTGATCAGAAAATGGGGCTGCGATGGATCATCTGGACAAAGCGTTTATAAGCAAAGGATATCTTCCGATGACGCTACAATATCGGACGGAAATATGTTTATGGCATCTGTTGTTCCTTTGCGGCTAAAATCTGATGTTTCCCTACACTGGAAAAATCCACGTCCGTCATCAGTGCATTATTGCCGTCCAATAATGTTTCAGTTTACAAGGGAATCGGCAGAACTCATAAGGACCACGGTGAAGGACATTGAAGAATAAATAAGCAAGATTAAGCCTACAAAGCTGCAAATTGGAGAAGGAAAATATATTGAATGCAATTACGAGTTCCACCTGACCATGGTTGACGGAAAAGTCGTAAACGAACTGACAGGAACAACCTCAACATTGTCATGCCCGATTTGCAAAAAGAGTCAGAAGAACTTTGGTAATTTAAACGATTCTACAAACGAGGAGAATTACGAATATGGAATGTCACCAATGCACGCAAGGATAAGGTGTATGGAGTTCTTGCTAAAACTGGCGTATACCCTGCCACAAGAGGAGGAAAACTTCGATGAAAATACATCAATAAAGGATAAGGAAAAGATCAGAAAGAAACAAATACAGGATGCTTTTTTTAAACAAGTTGGACTAAAAGTAGACTGTCCCAAGCACGGATACGGTAATTCAAACGATGGAAACACTTCTAGGAGATTTTTTGAAAATGATGAGGCAGTAACTAGAATCACTGGAATTGACAATCAAATCGTGAAAAGATTGGGAACGATCTTGAATGTTTTAAACTGCAAAGAAAATGTCAATTCTACAAAATATGGAGAATATGCATCGAAAACTGCATCTCTTTTAGCAGAAATGTATCCACAGAAGAAGTTGACCCCGACCGTCCATAAAATATTGGCGCATGGCATAGATATAATTGAAGAAGCACAGGAGTCTCTTAACAAATTTTATAAAAAATATAGATTGCAGAACACATTCAAAGCATCAAGGGTAAGGCAAAATGAGGACCTCTTCAACATGTTGGCAGCATCTTCCGATCCACTTATTTCTTCCCTGCGGCATGTGAAGTCACGAATTGAGTTAGAAAATAATTATAGTTTAGAAATGATTAGTCTTTTAGATATACCTTCTCTTACGAATTGTGATGAATATTTTACAGAAAATTGAAAAAATAAATTTAAAAAAGAAGTATTTTTTTTTTAATTTGTTGGGTAATAATTTAAAATATAAAACCTTAAAGAAAAAAAATAAAAACAATCTAAAAATGTAAAAATAATTTTTTTTAGTTACCATAAAATTGATTTTTCTACAAATTTTAACTTTTATAACCCATAAGTAAGCCCCTACAAAGCGTAGCACCCTTTCCAAACGCTCATTTCATAGGCTGAACAGTTATCTATCATATGCTGTTTAAACTGTTCAATTATGTTATTCGGTTCAAAAGATATGATTTTTGCAACGAAAAAACTCAAATTGCGCCACTGTGCGTCGGCTGAAAGTGCATGAGCTAGCTGAAATGATGGGCATTTCAAAAGTACATCGCATATTGACCGAAATTTTCGAGATAAGAAAGCTGTCCACAAGATGGATGCCCCGTTTGCTTACAATAGAACAAAAACAACGGCGTGAATATGCTTCAACTGGAGATATTTTCCCGCAATAAAGCCGAGTTTTTGCATTTATTCGTAATCTTCGATGAGACATGGGTCCACCACTTCACACTTGAGGAATAGTCAAAACAGTGGACTGAAATGGAAGAATGGGGTCCAAAAAAGGCGAAGACAGTTCCATCTGCATGCAAGGTTATGGCGTCGGTCTTTTGGGATGTGCATGGAACAATTTTTATTGATTATCTTCAAATAGGAAAAACAATAAACGGCAAGTATTATGGTAACCTTTTGCAGTATTGAAGGGATGAAATTAAGGAAAAAGGACCACATTTGTCGCACTATTATGATGGCCAAAAACTATGAATTCAAGTTCAAATTGCTTCATCACGCACCTTATTGGTCAGATTTAGCTCCCTCGGATTATTTTCTATTTCCAAACTTATAAAAATGGCTCGATGATAGAAGATTTGCCAACAATAAATAAGTGGAGTCTGCGGTTGATGGCTATTTTAAGAAGCAAGACAGCTTTTAAAGGAGATTATGTTGAGAAATAAATAAAATTTGTCCCAAATTTGTTGTGTTTCTTAGTCAGGTGGGGTTGTTCTGGGACTGTCCTCCTCCGTTTCTTATACCCTATAGCAGAGTAGAATGACTTTGTGCTGATGTTTGTAACTACCAAAAATATTTGACCTAGACCCACCTTTTATTATACCGATCGACTCAGAATCACTTTCTGAGTCGATTTAGCGATATCCGTCCGTCTATATGTCCATGTAAACCTTGTAATCAAACTACAGGTCGCAAATGAGAACATATTTTTATGAAATTTGGTATGTAAGCTTCTATCAGCCATAGCGTCAACGCTATTGAAATTGGCAAAAATCGGTGCATGTTCAGCCATAGTCCCCATACCAATGACATATTTGAAATCGATTTAAATTGCCATATGATCCAAATTATCATATAGATCTCGGTCAAATTAGGTTTGTGGGTGTTTATGACACCCATTAATCAGTAGTCCAAAAATAAAACCTATGGGTTTAAAATATAAAGCTGTTTCCCGATCTTCACTTAAATCTAACAAAAAATAAAAATATTGCACAAATTTTTCTCAAATTTGTTTATGTTTTTGCAAGAAATAAGTGACCTTACCAAATATGGATAATTTAAAGACAGGATAATTTAACAACAAGAGTTTAGAAATTGTGCAATAAATGCTACCTGAAAAAATTATAGTCGGTGTAAACTATGCGTTTAGAGAATTGGTCTTAGGTCCAACTAATTGGGGAATAAAAAATAAGTATAAAACAAATCTGATTGGAAATTTTATTAATTTTTTGCCTGCAGATTTGAAAAGGTTTATATAGGATGCTTTATTTATATGGGCATTATTTGATACAGTCACTTTTTTTGCAAAAACATCTACAAACAAAATTTGAGAAAAATCTGTGCAATATGTTAATTTTGGATAGGTTCAAGTAAAGATCGGGATGCAGCTGCATATGGGGGCTATGACTAGGAATTGTTTTATAGGTCTATTTTTGGACTGCTGATTAAAAGAAATTTTTTCCCTCGTAGAAATGGATTCTTTCTATAAAAAAACATTTTTATAAAAACACAATGAATAAGAAATTATAATAAATACTGATCAAAAAAGAAAATCAGTTAACTTTAAATTTAAAGTCCGAACACTTTCCATACAAAGTAAATATTTATTATCACATATCTAGATATATAAGGCATGCAACTTTATCTGAGTCCAAATATTATGGATTCAAGTAGTCGTGCTACAAATAAGCGGTATCGCGTACTTCGTTATTGAGAACCGTAAAACTTTGTCCAACTTTATAAGTTATTAATCCAAGTAGTTGAAGCAAAAATGGGCGGGTGTGGCAGCTCCCATATAAAGTAATAATGTGATAGTGAAAGCTTTGAAACGTTGTATGTATGAGGTTGTTAAAAAGAGTAGTAGAGTAAAAAATAGTTGGTATCAATCCTATGGGCATGGTACTGGCCATACAAAGTTAATATATAATATAATCTATGAAGAGTCCAAATATTCTGATGGCATTGCATTAAGATTATTGTTTAAATAAGCGGTATATTTTAATATCACGCAAAAAATTTTTAACGAATGTAGGCTAGGGTGAAATAAAGTTCGACGAGAGCCAATACTAATTTATAAAACAAAGCTTTTTAAATCAGTTTTCATAGGATGGCACTTCATGCATCTGGCATTTATATGGATCATGTTTTGGACCATTTAAAAGAAATTAACAAAAATAAAAATAGAATTGGAAGAATAAAAAATTTTTTTTTTTAAAGACAAAGGTCCAAATTTAAGAACCGATGTTGTTTTAGGCAATATGGCAAAGTTTTGTTCCTGTTTGACATAACTACTTGTAAGGGTTCGCAATAAACATCAACAATTTGTAATTGATATATTTTTATACCCTATACCACTATGTGGTTTGGGTATAATGACTTTGTGCTGCCGTTTGTAACTACCAAAAATATTTGACCTAGACCCATCTTTAATTATACTGATCGAATCAGAACCACTATCTGATTCGATTTAACGATGTCCGTCCGTCCGTCCGTCCGTCTGTGTGTCCATTTAAAGCTTGTAATCAAACTGCAGGTCGCAAATATGAATATATTTCGATGAAATTTGGTATATAAGCTTTTATCAGCCATAGGATGAACGCTATTGAAAGAGAATCGGTCCATGTTCAGACCTAGCCCCCATACAAATGACCCCTGTGAAATCGACTTAAATTGCCATAAGATCCAAATTATCATATAAATCTTAGTCAAATTGGGTTTGTATGTGTTTATTATATCCATTAATCAGTAGTCCAAAAATGATCCCTATGGCACAACTCTTAGTCATAGGCCCCATATAGAGCTGCTTCCCAATCTTCACTTAAATCTATCAAAAAACAAAAATATTGCACTGATTCTTCTCAAATTTTGTTTGTATATATTTTTGCAAAATACAAGAGACCTTACCAAACCTGGTCAGGATCGGTCCATTTTTGGGCGTAGTCCCCATATAGATATAGCATCCGATATGAACTTTTTCATATCTGCAGACAAAAAAATTGAAAAAAAAATCCCACTCAAATTTGGTTTATGCTTATTTTCTATGTCCAGTTAGTTGGGCCTATGGGGTAGGGTCTCTAAACGTATGGTATAGGGTATCCTATAGTCGGTCTAGACCCTACCGACCGACTATAATTTTCTTACTTGTTAATATATAGGATGGTCCCTCTAGTATTTTAATTTTTAACTACTGGGTATTTGGAGTATGGCAACACCAATGTTAGCTGTTTTATGACAAGAAGTTAGTATAATCTATGCGGTTTACGAAATGTGTCGATTTACGCTTGAACCCTGGTTACCTAATTGGGCTACGTGACGCTTCGAAGAAGATGAGCATTTTACCGAAATATCATCTTTTCTGACGAAGCTAATTTTCATCTCGGTGGTTACGTTACCAAGCAAAATTGTCCCATCTGTACTATAGAAAATCCACACAGGACTGCTGAAAAGCCAATGTAACCTGAACAATGCACTGTTTGGTGTGGGATTTTGGGCCAGCGGTATCAGAGGGCCAGCGGTATCAGAGGGCCATTTTTCTTCGAAGAAGCTGAAGGTAAATGCGTTAAAGAGAGTGGTAAGCGCTATCGTGATGATATTGATAACTGATTATTTGTGGCCCATTTTCGAAGATATGGATCTAGACAACATTTGGTTCCAACCGAACCATAAGTTGTAAAATAATCGCTCTTTTGCGTAGCAAGTTTGAAAATCGTACATTGGCCACCGCGCAGCTGCGATTTGTTCCCTCTATTATTTGTTGGGAGCTGTTACGGATAGGTGTTAGGCTAATCGCCCAGGGTCGATTGACGCTGAAAACGATTGCTTTTTGGATTAAAAAAAATCTGAAAGAAAAAATATGAATTTTTTATTTATAGAAAAATCAAAATGCAAAACATCTATGGTCCACCCTTATTTTTAAAATCAATTTTTATATAAATAAATTTTAAAATTTAAATATTATGAAAATTCAGATTAATTCAAAGTTTCTTATTAAGACCAAAGAAACAAACGCTGAAAGTTTCATTACAAAAAAAAAAAAAAAAAAAAAAAACAAATGCTTTCAAGTTGTAGCACGAAATGGGTTAAAATATTTAATTTAAAATTCAATTGTTCTTTTGATTGTTATTCAAAATGTATAAGTAAACAACTCCAAACTTTAAAACAGAATTGCGTTATGAATACATATTGTACATTAGGGTGGCCCTTAATTATATGGAGAAAAAAAAGTGTTCAAATTCTCGGCCGCACCCCCTAGAAATATGCGAATAGCAAAAAAACTGAGAAATACAAAGTTTTGGGCTAATCAAAAAACATTTAGAGGTGGCTTAACGCGATTGAAAATTTCAAGTGTGTTTTATATGAGGAAAATATGACTTTCTTTCAGATTTTACGAACATTTCGTTCTATAGTTTAATTTTTCCGACAATTTTATATATAATTCGGGATCAGTATTAAATTATCTTTCCAAAAAGCTATAAAACTTCAAAATCGAATAAAAACTCGCAAAGAAATAGCGAATGCCCCAGACCACTTTTGTGCCAAAAAAAAAACTAGATCATGAAATTTGATGCCATTTTTTTCAACTTTAAGAAATTAATTAAAGCCAACATTTTATTTTAGTCTCTATGAATATGAAATATAAAATTAATACAATAATCAGCCCTGTTCTTGAAACGTTGTTATTTGAATAAGAATGAATATGAAATAAAATGAAATTGGAATTTTGGTTTTCTTGAAAACACAAATTTTATATTTTCGAAGTATTTTTCGAAATCATATTGTTTATTATCAAATGACATGAAACATAAGGTTTAGCTTCAAAACCATATGTTATCTAGAAACCGAGGTGCCATATGGTTCTTAAGTCACAAAAAAACTTTAAGTAATTTTTGCATGTTTTTCCTAAGATTATAAAGAAAGTAAAAAAAAAATATTTTCTTTTAAAATAACAATTTACTTGTTCATTTAATTGTTTTTATTCTTCAATTTCATTCAATTAAGAATGACTTCTCTTTTTGAAATAAGTTAGGCATCACCAAAGAAAATTCGAAATTCAAACAAATGGATTCTCTTCTGTTTCGAACATAAACAAAGTTGTGGCAGTTATATGCAAAAAAAATAAAAATATGTGATTTGAGTGAAATATTATTTTAAATTCCTTTATTCTTAATAATTAGTACATAAAGAATCTATGTTATAATTGAAAAAATTATAAAGGAAAATAGATTATGCAAATAAAAAGTTTTTATTATAGTTATAGAACAACATCATCTCCAAAAGTGTGTTTTATTAACATTGACTACTGATTACGAGTTTTTTTTTAATCAGCGCAAAATGTAGACGTTTTTTAAAATCGTTTTTTTTTCATAAAATTAATGTCTAATTTTTTAAAATAATGCCAAGGTTCAATAAAAGACATGTTAGAGTTTAAATATAAATTAGTTTTTTTTATCTCTTAAGACCTGCTTAGTAGAAAAAAGGGCATTTGTTTTGATTTCACAAAGCCTTTTCTATGTGAATTAAATCGAGAAAAAATATTCTTATTGAAATTAGAGAACAGCAAAAAACTCGTAGATTTAAGAATTTTTTCATTTACGAGTTTTTTTTTGTGATAGTGGTTTCAAGAACAGGGGTGAATATAAAATTAAAGAAAAGCAATACTTATTGCAAGTCGTATGTGATTACAGAAAACACTATGAATCGCCCACTAAATCATCCTTAAATACACCAAAATAAATAGAATTAATTTTATATTTCATATTCTTTTGAATAAATTGTCTTTTATTAGCTTTGGGTCATTTGTGGATCTTCTTATTTTAATTAGAAAAATATATAGTTTTTATACATAAAAAATAATTTTATAACAAAACTGGTTAAAAATTGTTTTAATTTATATATTCCAGCAATAAGCAGATAATTGCACCAGAAATATATCAGAATGGATTATTTTGATCCCAGCAGAACTGAAGGGTTAAATAAATAAAAAATAACCGAATTATTTTTCTTAAATTCGCAATAGTGGTTTCAACGTAATTTTTATTTAAAAATATCTTAAAATCCAAAGATGGCCTTGGCAAATAATGGGTTAACGTTCTCGGATTTATCCCAAATTTTAGGAGCGGAAGTTCTACACATTTGGTTATTATATTTTAAGCATCGCATCTAAAAATTCAACAACACTTACAAAATATTTGAATTTTTTGAATAAATTGTTTTTTATTAGCTTGGGGTCATATGTGACCCCAATTACAAAAGGGTTAATGGGGTCATATTATTTTTTTCCGAAACCCTAGGCTATTAAGATAAAATATAACATTTAAAAGTAGACAAGTGATGCATTTTTGATACAAAGTATTTAGAAATAGTATATTTACAGAATATTTTACAAAAATCCAATTTTTCTCGAAATCCGCAAAAATAAAATCCTTGTCAAAAAATTCTGGCATAGGGATTTACCTAAAAATTCACACAATTAATCTCTAACATGCATTTAACAAGACTTTAAAGAGCTAGATCAATTTTTTTAAAATTTTGTTTAAGAAAATTTTTCAAAATTTGAAAATGGAGTTTTCAAAATTTTATCAAAAAAAATTTCCATTTTCGGTGTCAATGCTTAATAGGTTAACAAGGTGGTAATAAAACAATATTTCATATCTGAGTACTTACAGGTATAGAGAATAAAACGAAATGTTGGCTTTAATTAATTTCTTAAAGTTGAAAAAAATGCCATCAAATTGCATGGCACAAAAGTGGTCTGGGGCATTTGCTATTTCTTATCGAGATTTTATTTGATTTTGATGTTTCATAGCTTTTTGGAAAGATAATACTGATGCCGAATTATATAACTATTTGTCGGAAAAATTCAACTATAGAACGAAATTTTCGTAAAATCTGAAAAAAAGTCATATTTTCCCCATTTAACACACTTGAAACTTTCAATCGCGTTGAGCCACCTCTAAATGTTTTTTGATTTGCCCAAATCTTTGTATTTCGTACTTTTTTGCTAATCGCATATTTCTAGGGGGTGCGACCGAGAGTTTGAACACTTTTTTTGTATTAAGGGCCACCCTATTGTGCATATGTATATCTTACTAGATGTAACCCGGTGCGCTTCGCTACACCTTCCCCCTCCCCCCCCCCTTCCGAATTGTTACGAAAAGGCTCACGCAAGTCCGAAGGCTCTCACTAACACAGTAATTCAGATATATCACATTTAATATTAAGTTTGTATAGGGGTACCATGCGCATTTGTCCAATCCCGCCCATTTTTTTGTCTTACTACTCACGTTAATAATAGATGACATAAGATAAATTTTCAAAGCTCTCTCTATCATAGTACTTTATATATATGATATTAAAAATTTACTTTGAATGGGAGGTGCCACGCCCACTAAAAATATTAAAAAAAATACAGCCTGTAGCACTTCCGATATCCGCAGTAAGAATCAGTGAAAATTTCAGGAAGATCAGATAAGTCTTTACGGAGATTACCTCCTACAAACAAACAAACACATTACCTCTTTAATTCTTTTTTTTTTTTGATACTTACTGATATAAAATTTTTTTTGTTTGTTTTCGCGATTTTTGATTTTGACAATATATTTTCCACGACAAATCACATTGATAACTAATGTACTTGTCAAAAGACTGTTGCTTTCGTAGTACATCATATTTTTGATATAGGAGGTACCACGCCCACTTATCCCATCCCGCCCAATTTTTATTGTACTACTCATATTAATATCTGAGGGACTCGTGCAAACTGTCGAGCCTTTCCCAGTTATATGATATTAGATATCTACTTTGCATGGGCGGTGCTACGCCCACTGCTTCTAGCACGCCCATTTTTTTGTTCGACTAATCACACAAAGAACCTATGGGCTCACGCAAAGCCACAAAGCTGTCTCTTTTACAGTACTCCAAATATTTGACATTTAATAGTTACTTTGCATGGGCAGCTCCACGCCCATTGGTGTGAACCCTCCAATTTTTTGTCTGACTACTCATACTAAGATCTGATGGTGTCGTGCAAAGTGTCAAAGCTTCCCTCTTTTAGTACACCAGTATATGATATCATATATTTACCTTGTACGGGCGGTGCCACGCCCATTGCTCCGATCACGCCCATTTTTTGTCTAACTAATCATATGAATAACTTATGGGTTCACACAAAGTCCCAAGACTCTCACTATAACAGTACTCCAGATATATGGCATTTTATATTTTATTTGTATGGCAGATGCCACGCCTATTAGTCCGATAGTGCCCATTTTTTGTCCGACTGCTCACATTAATAATAGGTGCCATCAGACAAATTTTAAAAGCTCTCTCTATCATAGTACTCGAGATATATAACATTGAATTATTACTTGTATGGGAGGTACCACGCCCACTTCTCCGACCCGGCCCATTTCCGGCGCGGCTACTAATATTAACAATAGGTGACCTCACACAAATTTGCAAAGCTCTCCCTGTCATGGTACTCAATATATGTATATGATATTAAAAATTTACTTTGTGTGGGAGGTGCCACGCCCACTAAAAATATTAAAAAAGTTATAGCCTATAGCACTTCCCATATCCGCAGTAAGACTCTTTGAAAATTTCAGGAAGATCAGATTTCTAGTTACGGAGATTACCCCCTACAAACAAACAAACAAACAAACAAACAAACAAACAAACAAACAAACAAACACACATTACCTCTTTATTATATTAGTATAGATAATAACACCAAAAAAAATTATTTTAATAATCTAACTCAATCAATATTACAAAAAATACTCATCAATTAAATAATAATTATAATAATAATGAATTTGAGACAAATATTTGAGTAAAAATATTTAAAAGTTTGATTTTGTAAGACGTTGCAAACGTGCGATTAAAACATTTGCAATAATTTTTCGAATGAACTTAAACTATTAAAGAAAAAAAAAATTTTTTTTTAAGTGAAAAAAATATTCAGCCGTAATAATTTTTTTTTAACATCTTTTTCGAGTCATACTTTTTGGATGCAGAAATAAACATTATTTTACTTTTTATGTGACATAGGAAAATAATTAATGAAAGTTTGTCATTCAATAAACAGTTAGTGCTATTTCAACTTAATTATTTTTGTGGGTGTACAAATTATTGATAATCAAATTACACGTTAAATCGTTTAAAGAGAAACTTTTTTGTTTATAAATAAATTATAAAACAATTATGTGTGATTATAGTAAGCTGCAGCGAATTTTATTTACACTCTACACGTACCTACATTTTTTGTGATACATAAATTTTTGACTGAATTACTGGGTAAATGAGTTTCCCTAACAAAATATTTTTTAAAAGTTTTTAGGGCTTTTGAGACCGAAAAAAATTTACACCGGTATTTCGGTATTAAGTACTTAACACGTTCACTGCCCACTCGTTTTTGTTGTGTGTACGCTATTTGCCAACACCAATTTTCAATAAAATATATACTTAGTATAATTGCTTTTTTTAATGGATTATTCAGATTGTTTTTAATATTTCAGGAAAAGTTATGGATAAAATATCTATGAAAATTTTTTTTCTGGTTTTTCTCCGTTGCCCAAACAAATATCAGAGTCTAACTCGCTACGCCGTAAAATTAAATTAACTATTACAAATCATATGCCAACTACGAGTATATTCGTAGTCGGCGTCCCTGCCTAGAACGTGTTAAACAAAACATTTAAATTTGGAATCTTTACACATACAGTGACTTCTAAAACTGTTCATAAAAAATATATTTTTGTAATACAATAATTATAAAGTGCTCAAGAAATGGTACACTAGTTTATGTTATTTTTTATGTTTGTTGGTGTACTAGTAATATAGTTTCAGCATCACTCTTTGGAAAAAATTGCATTGTTTCGTAATTTATACCGTCTTTTGTGAACACTTGTGTAACTAACAAGTCATTTTAGTTTTTTCGTCATTGCGTGTAGTTGCATTAAATACAAAATATCAAACAATTTAAAATTAATCATATTTTATTTTAAGGTATTTGGAATATATGTATGTATGTATTTTTTAAGTTGAAATATAAATATGAATTATTTTAGCCGAAATAACTATGCCAATTGAAAACAAGTAAGAAAATTATAGTCGGTCTAGACCAACTATATGATACCCTATACCATGCGTTTAGAGACCCTATCTCTTAGGTCGAACTAATTGGATATAGAAAATAAGCATAAATCAAATTTGAGTGGGATATTTATTAATTTTTTTGGCTGCAGATATGAAAAAGTTCATATCGGATGATATATCTATATGGGGACTAGGTCCAAAAATGGACCGATCGTGACCATGTTTGGTGAAGTCTCTTGTATTTTGAAAAAATATATACAATCAAAATTTGAGAAGAATCATTGCAATATTTTTGTTTTTTGATAGATTTAGGTGAAGATCGGGAAGAAGTTCTATATGGGGCCTATGACTAAGAGTTGTCCCATAGGGATCATTTTTGGACTACTGATTAATGGATGTTATAAACACATACAAACCCAATTTGACTAAGATTTATATGATAATTTGGATCTTATGGCATGTTCGGTCTGAACATGGACCGATTCTCACCAATTTCAATAGCGTTCATCCCATGGCCGATAAAAGCTTATATGCCAAATTTTATCAAAATATATTCATATTTGCGACCTGCAGTTTGATTACAAGCTTTACATGGACACACAGACGGACGGACGGACGGACGGACATCGTTAAATCGAATCAGATAGTGATTCTGAGTCGATCGGTATAATAAAAGATGGGTCTAGGTCAAATATTTTTGGTAGTTACAAACAGCAGCACAAAGTATAAATACATAGAAAACGATATTTTAATCGCCAAAGTCTGTGCGTGAAATTGGAAGAAAATATGGTGTGTCTATTGTGTTTATTTCAAAGCTCCGGAAAAATGTCGGTGAAGTCGTTAAAAAGATTAAAGGTGGACGGCAACCCAAACTCAATCCACATACAAAGAGAATGGTAGGACATTTTGTATTGTCAGGAGCAGCTGAGAACGCTACAGATGCCAATAGAGCACTAAGGGAAACTCTTAAAATTGATGTGTCCAATCAGACAATTCGTAGATACCTCAAAGAGGGCGGAATGAGAGCAAAGCAAAAATTTAGAAGCCGCTTTTATCAACCAAGCACCGGGCCACGCGTCTCAAACTCGCAAAAGAATATGTGGATTGGACGGTTGAGCAGCGGAAACTAATCGAAAATAAATCGATTATGCTCCGATGGCAGGGTTTGGTCATGATGCAAAAGTTAGTATCACATTGCGTAATATTCAAGAGACAATGAAATTTGGAGGAGGTTCCTTTATTATCTGGGGTTGCTTCCAAGGAGAAAAGTTAGGATCCTTCGCAAAATGTATAATGAAGGTAGAGCGTTATATTGAAATTTTAAAAGATTCCTACTTGTCTAGCCTCGAAGTCTAGCCTAAAGCCAAGGTGACCATTAAAGGGCTTCAAGATAATAATATTAAGTATATGGATTGGGCTCCACAATCACCGGACCTCAATCCAACAGAAAGTTTATGGAACAACTTTAAAAATGAAAATTATAACGAGAAGTTCAGTTCCGAAAAATGTAGAGCTGTGGGCAGTGACGGATGACGAATGACGAATAGTATGTCAAAAAGGCTCCAGCTTATCATCAAAGCTAAAGATGGTCAGATTAAATACTAAAATAACATTTTTATACCCTATACCACTATGTGGTTTGGCTATAATGACTTTGTGCTGCCGTTTGTAACTACCAAATATAATTGACCAAGCCCCATTTTTTTTATTATACCGATCGACTCAGAATCACTTTCTGAGTCGATTTAGCGATGTCCGTCTGTCCGTCTGTGTGTCCATGTAAACCTTGTAATCAAACTACAGGTCGCAAATATGAATATATTACAATGAAATTTGATATATAAGCTTTTATCGGCCATAGCATGAACGCTATTGAAATTGGTGAAATTCAGTCCATGTCCAGACTTTATCCCCATATAAATTACCCCTATGAAATCGACTTAAATTTCCACAAGATCCAAACTATCACATAGATCTTAGTCAAATTGGGTTTGTATGTGTTTATTGTATCCATTAATCAGTAGTCCACAAATAATCCCTATAGGACAATTCTTAGTCATAGGCCCCATATAGAGCTGCTTCCCGATCTTCACTTAAATCTATCAAAAAACAAAAATATTGCACAGATTTTTCTCCAATTTGGTTTGTGTATATTTTTTCAAAATATGAGTAACTTTACCAAATATGGTCAGGATTATTCCATTTTTCGACATAGTCCCTATATAAGTATAGCATCCGATATGAACTTTTTCATATCTGCAGCAAAAAAAAAAAAAAATTTAATAACAATGCCACTCAAATTTGGTTTATGCTTATTTTCTTTATCCACTCAGTTGGACCGAAGAGGACTATAATTTTCTTACTTGTTAATAACTAATTTAAGCCAATGTTCACAAACCAAAAGTGTTCAAAAAAATCTATTTGTTTTCTACTTATATTTTAAGAAAACAATTTTTTAATTTAGTTTTGTATCACTTATTTTTAAGACAATATGTATTGAAATCAATATAAAAAAGACTAATAAATTGTTGTTATAAACAACTTTTATTGAAAGAAATTCTAAACTCTATGTTTTTATCAAGGTTCAGAAGCAGCCAACACATATCTTTATTTTCATATCAATTATGTGCGTTTCTAAATTTTCTACGGTGCCCAACACAACCATGACTGTGTTCGTTTTAATATTTCGTTATTTACACGAACATTTTTGTATCACGTACTTTTTGTTTCAATCACACATAAAGCACACATTTTTGAGTGTTGCTTTATTTGAAGTTCATGTTCTGGTACGTGTACTGAAAAAAAAAAACAGAACATGTACAATAAACAGGTTCGAGTTCAGTTATATTTTAAGTCGTGTTGTGGCTCGTGTAGTAAGAAAAAACAGAACATGTACAATAAACAGGTTCGAGTTCAGTTATATTTTAAACATGTTCTGGTACGTGTACTGAAAAAAAAAAACAGAACATGTACAATAAACAGGTTCGAGTTCAGTTATATTTTAAGTCGTGTTGTGGCTCGTGTAGTAAGAAAAAACAGAACATGTACAATAAACAGGTTCGAGTTCAGTTATATTTTAAACACGACTTAAAATATAACTGAACTCGAACCTGTTTATTGTACATGTTCTGTTTTTTCTTACTTTAAACACGACTTAAAATATAACTGAACTCGAACCTGTTTATTGTACATGTTCTGTTTTTTCTTACTACACGAGCCACAACACGACTTAAAATATAACTGAACTCGAACCTGTTTATTGTACATGTTCTGTTTTTTTTTTAGTACACGTACCAGAACATGAACTTCAAATAAAGCAACACTCAAAAATGTGTGCTTTATGTGTGATTGAAACAAAAAGTACGTGATACAAAAATGTTCGTGTAAATAACGAAATATTAAAACGAACACAGTCATGGTTGTGTTGGGCACCGAAGAAAATTTAAAAACAAACATAATTGATATGAAAATAAAAATATGTGTGTGTTGGTCTAAGTTATGTTTGTTTACATATATGTACGAGTTTTTTATTCAGTGTGTGTTTTTTTCTGAACTCTGGTTTTTATGAACAGTTTTGGAAGTCACTGTAAATTTGAAGTGTTTGTCTTCACAGCGTCTAACTGCCTATCTAGAAGAAACAATACTCGTAGGCTGCATTTTAGAAAATAATAATAAAAACGTTTATTGATTATCACACAAGTTCTCAAATTAAAAATACTTTTTAATGAAAAAAATTGACACATTTTTAAAACTACTACCTACGATTAATTTTTATACCCTATACCACTATGTGGTTTGGGTATAATGACTTTGTGCTGCTGTTTGTAACAACCAAAAATATTTGACCTAGACCCATCTTTAATTATACCGATCGAATCAGAATCACTTTCTGAGTTGATTTAACAATGTCCGTCCGTCCGTCCGTCCGTCCGTCCGTCCGTCCGTCTGTGTGTCCATGTAAAGCTTGTAATCAAACTGCAGGTCGCAAATATGAATATATTTTGATGAAATTTGGTATATAAGCTTTTATCGGCCATGGGATGAACGCTATTGAAATTGGTGAGAATCGGTCCATGTTCAGACCTAGCCCCCATACGAAATACCCATATGAAATCGACATAAATTGCCATAAGATCCAAATTGTCATATAGATCTTACTCAAATTGGGTTTGTATGCATTCATTACATCCATTAATGAGTAGTCCAAAAATGATCCCTTTGACCCCATACAGAGCTGCTTCCCGATCTTCAGTTAAATCTATTAAAAAACAAATATATTGCACTGATTCTTCTCAAATTTTGTTTGTATATATTTTTGCAAAATACAAGAGACTTTACCAAACATGATCAGGATTGGTCCATTTTTGGACCTAGTCCCTATATAGATATAGCATCCGATATGAACTTTTTAATATCTGCAGCCAAAAAAATTAATAAAAATCCCACTCAAAATTGGTTTTTGCTTATTTTCTATGTCCAGTTAGTTGGGCCTAAGAGATAGGGTTTCTAAACGCATGGTATAGGGTATCGTATAGTCGGTCTAGACCGACTATAATTTTCTTACTTGTTTTATATTGTTTTTATTTATAGAGAATCTATCAAAGTAGTTTCTTTTAATCTTTGACAAATCGATTAACTCGTGGAGCCAAAGCTCTTGATAGAAATAAGATGTTGTTAATGAAGTTAATCCTTGTTATTAGAGAAATTTATTTCTATCCCAACCTCAAAAAGACCTAAAATTGATCAATGTTGCTGTTTTTTGCGAAAGAGTACATGGGATTGAAGGTTTGACTTAGAAGGTCATTTAGAAATATAAGGAAAAGAGAGGGTGCTCGTGATGTTTAATAAAACCAAGGTTCACAAAATACATCATACATATTTTCATATCAGTTATATGTGTGTCTAAATTTTGTACGGTGCCGAACGCAATCACGACTCTGTTTCGTTTTAATATTTCATTATCTACACGATCAATTTTCTATCACGTATTTTTTGTTTCGAACACACATAAAACACACAGATTCGAGTGTAGCTTTATTTTAAGTTCGTGTTCTTGCACGTGTACTGCTAAAAACACAGAACATGTTCTTGAACGCGTACATCTAAAAATTAAAACATTATCCACTCGCGATCGGAAAAATCTGAAACACCCCTATAATAACGAAAACAATTGTTTCAACCAAATATATTAAAAAAATCTAAAATAATTCGTTAGCAGTTATAAAAAAATAAAAATAGAAAGATAATAAAAATATAAAAAAAAAATCATATGAGTCCGATCACAGGGGAGATGTGTAAACATGTAGTAATTAAAGATTTTTTATGGCACTTTTTTAAAATCAAACAGAAAGCGTCATCTATGTATCACTTATAGAAAACAACTGCAGGGACTCTGGTTAAACTTGTGGGGTTGTTAAATTATTTATATGTTATACGTTTATATTGTGAAATTTTTGTCGTTTTACAGCAAAGGGCTGTTGAATTAGCTGAAACAATTTTATATCATAATTTTTTCACTAATACGTCATAAGTCACACCGATATGTCTTGTGATTGTATTGTGAAATAGAAATTTACCCCCCAGCGCGTATAGATGTTTACACATCAATAAAAATAAAAATATAATAATGAAATAGAAAACAGAGTAATGTAATATGTTGTTTATGGATTAATTTCGTATTTTCCGATCGCGAGTGGATAATGTTTCAATTTTTAGATGTATGCATTCAAGAACATGTTCTGTTTTTTTTTAGCAGCGCAAGAACACGAACTTAAAATAAAGCTACACTCGAATCTGCGTGGTTTATGTGTGTTCGAAACAAAAAATACGTGATAGAAAAATGTTCGTGTAGATAACGAAATATTTAAACGAAACACAGTCATGATTGTGTTCGGTACCGTACAAAATTTGGAAACACACATAATTGATATGAAAATAAAAATATATGTTTGTTGGTCTGAGCTATGTTTACATATATGTACGAGTTTTTTATTCAGTGAGTGTTTTTTTTTCTGAACTCTGAATAAAACCATAAAATTATATTTTATGATGGCTCATATGAATTTTAAATCAAAACTCACATATGAATGCCTCAGTAGCCAAATAGATTAACTCCATTTTCTGTTTTTTTTAAACTATTTTCAGTGCTTGAAAAACGCCTAACTGTACATATTCAAAACTAATTTCTTTAATAATAATTTCTTTAATTTAATTAACACCTCTTTATTATTACAGTAATATGTTTTCATTATATATAGTTAGCCGCCAATCAAACGTTTAAATATTAAAATTTTAATAAATCACAAAGTGGAGTTAATCTTTTTGACATCCATTTATGTATTACTCGCAGTTCGCAGTTTAGTGAGGACTTTTTTCAGTTTTTTTTTTAGTATAACGGCTAGTTCGTGTTTTGGCAGATTTTTTTTTTTTATTTTTTTAAAAAGATCCTGTGCATATAATATAGGCAATATGGATATCAATCATTTTATTTTAATGATTTCACAGCAAATATTTAGAAAAAAATTGGAATAATGAAAATATAAGACATACATATATACATACATATATATATATATTTTTTTTAACAATAACCTATATAGTTTTTTGCAAACCATGTGAAAGTGATTTTTAAGCTTTTCTCATCGATATGTAATATACGGAAACAATCCAAAATACCAAATTTCATCAAAATATATTCATATTTATTATACTGATCGTCGTCCGTCTGTGTGTCCATGAAAACCTTTGGATTGTTTCCATATACAAATGACCCCTATGAGATCGACTTAAATTGCCATAACACCCAAATTATCAGATCTTGGCCAAATTTGGTTTGTTTGTGTTTATTACACCCATTAATCAGTAGTCCAAAAATAAATCCTATAGGAGATTTCTCAGTCATATCCCTCTTATAAAGATGCTTCCCGATCTTCACGTAAATCTATTAAAAACAAAATTGTTCCACAGATTTTTCCCATATGGTTTGTATATGTTTTTGCAAAAACTAAGGGACTACCAAATATGGTCAGAATGGGTTCATTTTTAGACCTAGTCCCAATGTAAATATAGCATCCGATATGAAAATTTTCATATCTGCAGACACAAAAATTTATAACAATGCCAACCAAATTTGGTTTATGCTTATTTTTCTATATCCAATAAGTTGGACCAAGACCCGCTCTCACATGGTATAGGGTATCGTATAGTCGGTCTAGACCTATTACAATTTTCTTGTTATGCCTGGTTTTCACTATGTTATTTTTAATATCAATTGTTGTCAATTATTGTCAGTTGTATGAAAACGGTTTGTAATATCTTGTCATTTGCAACCCCTGGCAACATTTGACCTCTAAAATTAAATTGCCAACATGTCGGTAATTTGTTTTTGTTTGACAACCAGATTTTTTGTTAGTTTATAAGATGTAACGCAAACGTAATTAATAAAAAACAAGTAAGAAAATTATAGTCGGTCTAGACCGACTATATGATACCCTATACCATGCGTTTAGAAACCCTATCTCTTAGGCCCAACTAACTGGACATTGAAAATAAGCAAAAACCAAATTTGAGTGGGATTTTTATTAATTTTTTTGGCTGCAGATATGAAAAAGTTCATATCGGATGCTATATCTATAAAGGGACTAGGTCCAAAAATGGACCGATCCTGATCATGTTTGGTAAAGTCTCTTGTATTTTGCAAAAATATATACAAACAAAATTTGAGAAGAATCAGTGCAATATTTTTGTTTTTTAATAGATTTAAGTGAAGATCGGGAAGCAGCTCTATATGGGGTCAAAGGGATCATTTTTGGACTACTCATTAGTGGATGTAATGAACGCATACAAACCCAATTTGAGTAAGATCTACATATATGACAATTTGGATCTTATGGCAATTTATGTCGATTTCATATCGGTAATTTGTATGGGGGCTAGGTCTGAGCATGGACCGATTCTCACCAATTTCAATAGCGTTCATCCCATGGCCGATAAAAGCTTATATACCAAATTTCATCAAAATATATTCATATTTGCGACCTGCAGTTTGATTACAAGCTTTACATGGACACACAGACGGACGGACGGACGGACGGACGGACGGACATTGTTAAATCAACTCAGAAAGTGATTCTGATTCGATCGGTATAATTAAAGATGGGTCTAGGTAAAATATTTTTGGCTGTTACAAACAGCAGCACAAAGTCATTATATCCAAACCACATAGTGGTATAGGGTATAATTACGAGGCAGTTGTTTATTGTCAGTTTATATGACATAGTGAAAACCAGGCATTAGTCATAGTTTCTGTCAAACTATAGGCAGACTTTCAATTAGATGTTGTGGGCTTTTTTATGCACGAGTAACATAAACTATAGACGAGACGAAAGTTAAAGCCAAAATACTGTGTAGGAAAAAATTACTTTTAAAATTGATTTCCATACAATATTTTTATAATATCGATCATCTAATCCATCGTTTGCGTTACGTAAAAGTAGGGTATTTTATCTTAAAGTTGGCTTGTAACATATGTTTTTAATAACAAATAAGTGACCTCCTCACAAAATATGGTCTTGAATGGACCACATTTGGATCTAGTAAATATGAACTATTTATGATATTTATCTAGGCAACAAATTAATTACAACTTTCAACTTCGATTTAAGATTATTTTCTATGGTCCTTTAAACTTTTGTAAACCTGTCCGAAAGTGATGATTTACCTATACTGAAATTGGTACCGAATAGTCGTGTGTAAATTTCTTACTTGTTTTTTTTTATTTAACTTAGTTTTTAATTCTGATAAAAATAAATGACGTTTTTAATTAATATAAAATTATACACTAAATAATAGTGGTATTTGACATTCCTTCCTTCTCCCTTTTTCTTTTTTGATCAGAGTTGTTAAAATGTGTAATCTGTGGAATTTATTAAAAAAAAAAAAAAACTATTGCCATTGAAGACAAAATCAATTAATAATGACAATAAATAATCTTGATTAAAAACATTTTTTGGGTAAGAGAAGCAAACAAAATACGGTTATTGATTGCATTTGATATGGCATTATGTTTTCTTACTTATGTACATATTATATTATAAACCTAACTCACTCTTATGGTGAACAATTTTGTTGTTAAAATCAGCTGAAATATTAATAAGTTTTATCACAAACATTGTAACCTTCTGATTTTTTTCACTAATACTCTTTAACACTAAAACTTACTTAAACTTTAGTTGACCTAAAAGTGGAAACATTTAATGTTAATTATTAACATTAACAATAATAAAACTGATGCATTGGGTAAAATATGTTATTTTGCTCTAATCATCCATTATCAACAAAAAAGAAAAGAAAAAACAAGTCGATGTTATTTTTCTATGTACGCAAAATACTTGGCCTGGACCTGCTTTAATTATATTCAAATTACATTAGTCGATTTAAACCTTGTTCATATAAACCTTGGCAGTACTGAACATTTTATATATTTTTTTAAATTTAATTAAATTTATTAAGTTGTTTGAAAGGAACTAAAATTAAAGAATTTTGGTTTTTGAAAATTAAAAAATAATACATATTTAAATATTGAAAATTGTTAACATTATTTAAAAACAAGTAAGAAAATTATAGTCGGTCTAGACCGATATGCGATACTCCATACCATACGTTTAGAAAACTAATTGGGTATAGAAAATAAGCATAAACCAAATCTGAGTGGAATTTTTATTACTTTTTTGCCAGCAGTTCTGAAAAATTTCATATCAGATACTATATTTATATGGGGACTAGTCGAAAAATGGATCGATCTTGAAATCTGTCAAAATTTTTGTTTTTGATAGGTTTAAGTAAAGATCGGGAATCAGCTTTATATGGGGGCTATGACTAAGAATTGTTCTGTAGGGTTATTTTTGGACTACTGATTAATGGATGTAATAAACACACATAAACCCAATTTGACTGAGATCTATATGATAATGTGGATCTTATGGCAATTTAAGTCGATTTCATAGGGGTGATTTGTATGGGGACTAGGTCACATGGACCGAATTTCACCAGTTTCATCCTATGGCCGGTAAAAGCTTATAAACCAAATTTCATCAAAATATATTCATATTTGCGACCTGTAGTTCGATTACAAGGTTTACATGAACACAAATACGGACGGATGGACGGACATCGCTAAATCGACACAGAAAGTGATTCTGAGTCGATTGGTATAATAAAAGGTGGGTCTAGATCAAATATTTTTGGTAGTTACAACAATCAGCGCAAACTCATTATACCCTGACTACCTGGTATAACATGCGTTTCGAGAGAGGGTAGATATGAAAAACTTCATATCTGATGTTATTATTATATGGGGACTAGCTCAAAAAATGCACTGATCTTGACCATTAAGTAAAGTCTTTTAATTTTCTCAAAAACATGTATAAACTAAATTTGAAAAAAATCTATAAATTATTTTTAATAGATTTAAATGAAGAAGGGAATCAGCTTTTTTTTTTGGACTGCTAATTATTGTGTGTTATAGACACACATACGAGTACATCAAATTATATCGATACTAGATGTAACCCGGTGTAACCCTCCCAACACTCATTTGTCCGATCCCGCCCAGTTTTTGTCTGACTACTCACGTTAATAATAGATGACCTAAGACAAATCTGCAAAGCTTTCTCTGTCATAGTACTCGAGATATATGACATTGAGCAATTACTTTATATGGGAGGTAACACTCCCACTTATTCGATACCTCCCATTTCTAGCAGAGCTACTAACATTAATAATAGGTGACCTCACACAAATTTGCAAAGCTCTCCCTATCATAGTACTCAATATATATGATATTAAAAATTTACTTTGTATGGGAGGTGCCACGCCCACTAAAAATATTAAAAAAATTATAGCCTATAGCACTTCCCATATCAGCAAAAAGACTCTATGAAAATTTCTGGAAGATCAGACGAGTATTTACGGAGATTACCTCCTACAAACTAACAAATACACATTACCTCTTTATTATATTAGTATGGATATACTGTGAGCGTCAAAATAAAGTAAACAGCAATTTTTAATCTTTAAATTGTCTTATAACAAAATTATTATTGACTTACGATAAAAAGTAATATTGCAGAGTTTAGTACTATATCGTTCAGAGATTGACTACCATAAAACATGAAATCAAATCAATTGGGAATATTGCACAAATCTCTCGAAAGTGAAAATGCATCAGATTTTACGCGTCAAAAAAAAGTAAACAGTGGTAACACTTATTTACGCTTTTTTATATTTCGGGGAAGAACCTAAACTATTTGTGACAAATGTGTACTGATCACGTGTTCTACTTTACTAGAAATCTTTTGAAGTTGATTTGTACTAATTAATAATAGCTAAAAACATGTATAGCAAATATTCTCACTATGGGAAAGCAACTATCGGTTTATACACCGAAAATATTTTAGATCAAAAAGAAAAATGTAAATCTTTGCGTGAAATTGGCGAAATTGTGGGTAGGAACCACTGTAAAATAAAAAAAAAGTAGTTGATGAATGCGCCAAACACCATCAGGTTGAAGATTTAACGAGATCTGGACGCCCAAAGCAGCTTAGTGGTACTGAAGTTAGAGCTGTAGTAAGAGAAGTGAAGACATATTCAGCCTAAAATGCAGTTAAATTATCAGAACACATAACGCAGACATCAGGCAAACCAGTAAGTTCGAGTACAGTAAGGAGATCGCTTCACAAAAATGGTCTACATGGAAGGATACCATGCATGAAACCATACATATCCAAGGCGAATCAGATCAAGCTAATGAATTTCAATAAAAAGTAGAAAAATTAGGTTCTATCTTTGTGGGAAAGCATATTATATACAGATAAGAGGAAATTCGAAATTTTCGGCGCGAAAAAGCCTCCAAAAATATGGCGTGCTAAGAATGAAACATGCAAAGAAAAGTGTGTTACCAAAACTGTTATATACAGTAGGGTTCAGTTATGTTTTGGGGCTATATGGCGGGAACAGGTGTTGGTAATTACGTTTTTATTTACTCAACTATGACCCAAATAGATTACTTAGCCATTTTGAAGGACAATGTTGGCCCTAGCGTCGAGAAATAAGGCATGGCTGGAAATAGGATCTCCCAACAGGACAACGATCTAAAGCTTACATCTAAAATTGTGAAAGAGTGGCTACTGTACCGGACTCCTAAGACACCTGATCAACCGTCGCAGCCCCGGACTTTAACCCAATCGAGCACCTGTGGGAAAATCTAGACAGAAAAATAGGTCGAAGGGCTTTTTCAAGCAAGGGAAACTTAAAGATGCCTCAAAAGAAAGAATGGCGCATAATCCACCTGATATAACAAAAAAATTGTCGAGTCGCTGCCTAGAAGACTACATAAGCGGCTTAAAAATAAACCAAATATTAAAAAATTTTAAAAGTTTACTTTTTGTATTGAAGTTCTGTTGCCTTTTCTTTGCTGTTTTCTATTTTTTGACGCGTAAAATTTGCTAATTTTCTAAATAAAGTGCATTTATTTCGGTTTTTGTAATGCTTCTGTTTAATTTTTTTATAATTAAATAATTCTTGAATTCCCTATATTTATTTTAGATTTTGTGTTAATTACTTCATTTTAATAAAACTTTTAATATGAGGAACTAAGGTGGTTACTTTATTTTGACGCTCACAGTATATATGATATTCCGGACCTTACAGTTATTTTAGTCGGTCTTATAGGTGTTATTTGTACGGGGACTAAGTCTGAACATATACCGATTTTCACCCATTTCAATAGCGTTCGTGAAGATAAAAGTTTATATAAGAAATTTCATCAAAATATATTCATATTTACGACCTTTAATTTGATTACAAGTTCAAAGGCACTGGAAGGTTTACAAGGTTTACAAGGTTTTAAAAAAGGCACTGGAACTGAAGAAGCTGTTGTAAATGTTGTGGAGTATGTTTGTAGCGGACTTGATGCAGGTTTTAAAGGAGTTGCAGGTGTTTTTTTTGATCTATCGAAAGCGTTTGACTTGGTTGATCACGATATACTAGTAAAGAAACTAGATTTCATTGGTTTTTCACAAAATGCTGTTGAATTATTTAAAGATTATTTAAGAAATCGAAGACAATTTGTTCAAGTTGGTGAATCGAAAAGTGGCATGCTTGATGTGTTATGTGGTGTCCCACAGGGCAGCGTCCTCGGCCCACTGTTGTTTAAAATTTATATAAATGATATGAAAAATATAAAGTTTTATGGAAAACTATTTATGTTCGCTGATGATATCTGTCTTTTATACAATTATAAACATGAAAAAGTATTGCAAACACAGATCGAATATGACGCCTCTATTTTGTCCGAATTTCTGAGAATTAACAAACTGTTTTTAAATTCAGGAAAAACTAAATTTATAAAGTTTAAGCCATATATTTTAAGGAACGATGAAGTTATGAGAGTGCACATTGGTGATAATTTGATAAATGAGTCAGAGAGTGTTAAATATTTAGGAATTAATCTATGTCACAATCTTATATGGGAAAACCACATTAATCAGCTGAAATCTAAAATATCATCTGGAATTGGTATTTTGCATAAATTTAGAAACAAATTGAATCCTGAAAGGAAAATTTTACTCTACAATTCTTTAATTCACTCACACTTAACATATCTCCCAATGATCTATGCCTCTAAATCTAGCTCAGTAATAAAATCGCTTCAATCAGCACAGAATAAAGCTTTGAAGATCGTGTTTAATCTGCCGTTAAGATACAGTACAGTTAACTTATTTAAAAATTTTGCAAAAACTATACTTCCAATACGAGGGTTATATAAACAACAAATTTTAATTTATGTTTTTAAATGTATTAAAGGATATGGATCTCACAATATACAGTTTCATCAAAATCTCATACACAGTCAGAGAATAACAAGACATGCGATGGATCTGAATGTAGCGAGAAGTCGCCTCAAGTTGACTAAACAACGAGTTACTTTCGCTGGTGCTAACGAACCAATTACCTGACAACCTTAAAAATATTTTTATACTGTCAACTTTTAAAGGAAGTATAAAACAGTACTTGTTTAATAACGTCGAAATACTTCTTACAAATTGACTTAAAAATGTAAATATGTACATATATTTTATTTTATATATTTTTTTTCTTTTTTTATATTCATATGTAATATATTGTTAAATTTTTAATTTAAATTATACAGTGTAATATATTTATTGTTGCCTACTTTTTTTTTTAGCCTCTATAAAGCCATAATGGGCGCTGAGGCAAAATTTTAAATTTTTTGTTAAATGAAATTGAAATAAAGCATTAAAAAAAAAAAAAAAAAAGTATCACACAGACGGACGGACAGTGAGGCAAACAAAGAAACAGACGGACGAACGGACATCGTTAAATCGACTCAGAATGATATACTGAGTCGATCGGTATAATAAAAGATAGATCTAGGTGAAATATTTTTGTCAATTACAAACATCATCACCAGCTGGTATGTAAATATTAAAGATTGATTGGAGCAATCCAGAAAGACTTTATTTTAAGTAAAAATTTTTTTTGACTATCTTCATAAAGAATGTAAAATTTGAGTAAAATTTGTATTTCTTTTGGATGGATTCTGCAGTGTTATATATCGTTGAAAAGAGCTTTAAAATCGCCTTTAAATAGTATACAAAAAAAGGTATTGATTCCTGTTAAAAAAATAAAGTATTAAAAAACTTGTTTATACCCTCCACGCAAGTATGCAGAAAGAAATCTGAACCCCATGAAGTATATATATTCTTGATCCTTATAAGAAATGGAGTTTATGTAGCGATGTCCGTCTTTCCGTCTGTAGAAATCGGGATCGCGCCTTCAATAGGTCAGCTGAGTGACTTATTTTTAATGCATATGAGTCATTGATATCCTGAGCAGGTAGCTATTTAAAATCATCAATATATGTTCAATAAGTCACGAGATTTCAATGAAAACGTAAAAAAAACTCTTGAAAAAATTATTATATCTCTATGTTGTTTGTTATTGTTATTCAAAATTTTGTTTCTTGTGTATGATAGTTGTAAATTTTCTTGTTGTTTGGTCGTTGTATTTTTAGCATTTGCTTCATTAGTGTGTATGTTGGGTTATACTCCACGTGTTAAGGGTCCAAGTCGAGCGGCTTAAAGCCGTAATTTAATATTTTTTATATTTACAAATATAAAAATAAAACATCTTATTTTTGATCTTTATCATATAATGATTGAGTTAGAAGTTAATCAACCTCAAGATCAAGTGTTTTTACTTTAAGTAACTCAAAAAAACATTAGCACATTTGTTAAAAAATAATTGACTTTTAGGGGTTGAAAAAATAATTGTTAATAATTTTATAAATGATAAATAAATTTTACGGTTTAAAAAAAATTTAATGTGCATAAATAACCCGATTTTGCAAATTCTCATTGAATAACTTCCACCAGCTATTCGCAGGACAAGTTATATAGCAACATAAGCATTTATCACAATCGTGCCTGTCTTATATTGTATTGGATAGGCGTAGCAAAAACCTCTCAATTAGTATATGGTTTCTTTGGATCAAATGTAAAAAAAATCTGCAAAAAAAAAAAAATAAACAAAATAACTTTTTCCTTTTTTCTTTGAGATTGAGCAATTAAAGAAAAATAAGGGTCATTTATGCTATCATGCTCTATCTAAGTTTAATCGTGGTCTGTGTTAGTTTAATAATTTACATTCAATTTAGTTGACGATAACTTTTTCAAATCCATTAAAATTAAGTTAGTGGTAAATCAACTAAGGCATTCTTTCTGTCCGGCAAGTTTACAGTTATTAGCAAATTTAAAGGTTTCCTCATGAAACATCTTTATTTTTTTTTTTTTTTGTTAACTGTCTATGTTGTGCCATGGTAGGTAACGTTGCTTGTATCAACAGTGTCTGGTAAAACATTTAACGACACATTTATATTGGTTTTTCTTCTGAATTAATTGGTGGAAATTATGTAATGAGAATTTTCAAAATCGCTTATTTTTTGTACACTAAAATTTTTTATAACAGAAAACATTATCATTTATAAAAAACATACAATTATTTCTTATTATTTGTGACATGAATTTTGTTCGACACTGTAGATTGCATTAACGGAAACCAGAATATCGAAACAAGTTTAACTAAAATGATTCTATATACAGACACTGCAAACTCATATCTAGTTTAGTCTAGTTTTCGATGCTAAGGTCAATGATTGCTTTATACAGATGGGTACGAAAATTGTTTAGCAATTTCCTTACAATTTTCTCCAGTTAATGTAAACCAATTAATTGTATGGTAGACTACATTACTAACTGTAAAATTCCTGTGTTGTGATAACATTTTTGGAACTTTTATACTTTTCAAAGCAGAAGACAGTGTTAGATTTTGCTATTTTAGGACTTCGAAAGTTCGTTACAAAAATTACTTATAGAGGTAGAGATCTTCATTTTGAACCTAGCAATACCTAAAATAAGATACAAATTTTGTAAATACGCGCACTTCTTAAATACACGTAAAACTCATTTTTTTTAATAAAACTAATCAAATCAATAATAGATTTGAAATAAAATTCTAAAAATCAAAAAAATTACAAAGTTAGATTTCAACAGATTTAGACAACAACCACATACAACATTTGAAGTGCCGTTACTTTTTTTATTGACCAAAAATTTTTTTTTATAATATATATGTATGTTATTTATTATTTATAATATCTATTTAGAACTAAAAAAAACTTTTGAACTATTGAACATTATATTAGCAAAATCTAATACTGTGGGGGAAGCTTATTACCGCAGTAAAGTGAAATGGGAGTAAAGTGAAATGGGATTTAGATTGAAAGCATTCGTCTGTCCATCCGCCTACGTGTTCATGTAAACCTTGTAATAAACCACCGGTCGCAAATACGAATATATTTTGATGAAATTTGGTAAATAAGTTTTATCGCTTAAAGGACGAACGCTATTTAAACTGCTGAAAACTGGTGCATGTTCAGACGTAGTCCCCATACATATTATCCCTATCAGACCTACTATAATTGTCTAAGATCTATATTATCATATATGTATATACTAGTAGATTCCAACCCTCGAAATTCGAGTGCAAATTCTAGAAAATTTTATTTTTTCATTTAATAAATTAATGACCCCAAAGGTATGCTATGTCCAAAATTATTTTCGAATTCAACACAATTATTATTGTGAACGAAGAAAACAAACTAATTTGTTTGCAAACACATTAACAAATTTAATAAATACACACATAACATTGTATAATTTTATGTATGTGTTAGTAGCAACTTTAAATGAGCATAACTCCAACAATATTTAAAAATTTTAAAGTCTTTAAGTCTGGTGGACAGCTAAAAAGAAATACCTTTCAAATAAGATACGTTTGGTAAAAATCGGGAGAAAACTGTTGAACAAATCATCGGTCACAAGAAATCGTCTTATCTATTAATATTATAGATATAGATTAGATTTGATGTATAGGTGTGCATTTTACCCACTAATCAGTAGTTCAAAAATAACACCTGTAAGACCACTTTCCTGATCTTCACTTTAATCTATCGAAGAACAAAATCATTGCATACATGATTTTTTTTAAATTTGTCCTATAAGTATGTGTTTAAGAAAAGTAAATGACCTTATTAAATATGGTCTTTAAGAAAATACAAATTGATTTTCAGATATTATAAAATATATGTATTTCGGAAAACATCAATTAGTTTTCAGTAATTACAAAATGTATGTATCTCAGAAATTATCAAATGTATTTCAGAAATTATCAAACGTGATACAGAAATAACCAAATGCATTTCAGAAAATATCAACTGAATTTTAGAAAATATCAATTTTTTTTTTTTGATTTTCCAAAAGACTTCAATTTTTTTTACATTATTAATTTTCGATTTTAATTTTTTCAAGCTGAAAATAACAGGGGGGTAATCGCCACATTCAATATCGAGTAAAATCAATCGAAATTCCATACTTTGGTTTATTATTTAAAGAAGGCGGACAAACGTCAGACCTCGTTTCACTTTTACTATTAACTAGGGGCCATAATTCGTTAACTGCGACAGAGTAAAATTATTCTTATTATTTTATTTCAAAATTATTCTTATTCCAATAAAGATATTTTATTTTTTTTTTAATGTTTCACTTTTGTTTTCCTATGTTTAATTCTTATATTTGCTCGAAAAAAATTAAAATAAACAATAACTTATTCCTGCTAGAAAAAGTAAAAAAAATTCCTTTAATTTCTGCTCAAAAAATAATTTAAAAAATATATTTTTTTTTCTGCTCGAAAAAATGAAAATCAAAAAATTACTGTTGTTTCTAAAAAATAATTTTTATTTCAGTTCGAAAATGAAAATAAAAAAATAATTGTTAGGTTCTGCTCGAAAAAATAAAAATCAATAAATAACATTTATTTATGTTCGAAAAAAATCTTAAAATAAATTTTATTTCTGCTAGAAAAATATAAAATCAATAAATAACTTTTATTTCGGCTAGAAAAAATAAAATTAAAAAAATAACTTATTTCTGCTCGAAGAAGTAAAAATCAGTACATAACTTTAATTTTTGGTCTAATCTAAAATTAACTTTTAGAATAATTTTTTTGTCCAAAAAGGATCTAAAAATAACTGTTATTTTCTGTTCGAAAAAATAACGTTTATTGCTGTCAAAAAATTATTTTTATTTCTGCTCGAAAAAATTAAAATTAAAAAAATAACTGTTATTTTCTGCTCGAAAAACTAAAAATCAATAAATAACTTTTATTTCGGCTCGAAAAAATAAAAAGTATAAAAAAAAAACGGTCCAAAAAATATAAATTTAAAAAAATAACTTATTTGAGCTCGAAAAATAAAAATCAATAAATAACTCTTTTTTGATCGAAAAAATAAGAATTAAAAAAAAAAATAATTATTTCAGCTCGAAGAAATAAATATCAATGAATGACTTTTATTTTTGCTCGAAAAAAAACTAAAAATAAATTTTATTTCTGCTCAAAAAAAAAAAAAAAAAAAATTCAAATCAATAAATAAGTTTTATTTCTGTTCGAAAAAAACTTTTTTCTGCTCGAAGAGGTAAAAATCAATGTATAATTTTTATTTTTATTCGAAAAAATAATAATCTAAAATTAACTTAAAAAAATCTAAAAATAACTATTATTTTTGGTCGAAAAAAAAAAACTAAAAAAATTTTATTTCTGCTAAAAAAAAAAAAAACAAATTAAAATCAATAAATAAGTTTAATTTCTGCTCGAAAAAAAAACTTTTCTGCTCGAAAAAATAAAAATCTAAAATTAACTTAAAAAAATCTAAAAATAACTATTATATCTGCTCGAAAAAATAAAATTTAAACCATAACTTTTGTTCCTATTCGAAAAAATAAAAATAAAAAATAACGTTTATTTTTATAAATATCTAAAATTAACTTCTATTCTTGCTCAAAAAAAAAAAAAATCATGTGAGTCAGATCACAGGGAAGATGTCTAAACATCTAGTAATTAAACATTTTTTTATGTCATTTTTCATTTATCACTTATAGCAAAAACTGTTTCAGCTAATTCAACAACCCTTTGCTGTAAAACGTTAAAAATATCCCAGTATAAACGTATATAAGTGATACATAGATGACGCTTTTAAAAAAGTGGCATAAAAAAACAATGTTATATCATAATTTTTTCACCAATACAATCATAAGTCACACAGCGTTATCTGCTTCAGCTCACACCGATATGAGTTACGCTGTTTTTGTGATCGTATTGTGAAATAGAAATTTACCCCCCCGCGCGTATAGATGTTTACACATCAAAAAAAAAAAAAAATCTAAAACTATTACTTCTGGTCGAAAAAATGAAAATGACTGTTAACTGTTATTTAACTGTTATTTTCTGCTCGAAAAAATATAAATCAATAAATAACAGTAGTATAAAAAAAACTACTGAATATTATCTAAAATTTCTTTTTTTATTTGAAAGTACAATCCTTCCGGTTAATAATGGAAAATAATTTCATTCAAATGGCTGCCTGGGCTAGCCATGCAGTAGCCTACACGATCGGTCCAATTTTTAAGCACATTTATCGATTGTGTGCAGCTGTATTTCACCAATGGCTTCACGAATATTGTCCTTTAAAGCGTCAATTGTCTCTGGCTTGTTGGCGTAACACTTATCTTTGAGGGCACCCCACAAATAATAGTCCAACGGTGTCAAATCGCAGCTCCGAGGTGGCCAAACGACATCAGCTCTGCGGCTGATAATGCGATCTTCAAAAACAGGGCGCAAAACATCGAGTGTAGCTTCGGCTGTGTGGCACCTAGCGCCGTCCTGTTGAAACCAAATGTTGCCAATATCCTCCTCTTCAATTTTTGTGAACAAATATTCGTTCAACATGGCCCGATAACGATCGCCATTGACTGTAACGGTCACTCCTTGTTCATTTTCGAAGAAAAATGGCCCAATTATGCCTCTGGACCAAAATCCGCACCAAACAGTGACTCGTTTTGGGTGTATCGGCTTTTCAATGTATGCGTGCGGGATTTCTGTGCCCCAAATGCGACAATTTTGTTTGTTTACATACCCGCCGAGCTCAAAATGAGCTTCATCTGAAAAGATGATTTTTTTTTTGGCAAAATCGGCATCTTCTGTAAGTCGATCGCAGGCCCACTTAGCGAAGCGAAAACGCATTGGATGGTCAGTTGGCTTCAACTCCTGAACCAATTGGACTTTGTAAGGCGTCATACCAAGGTCTTTATGCAAAACTGAGAACGACGGTGAATTGATGTTGATGGCGCTTCACGCACACTTTCTACCACAGCAGCAATATTCTTGGGTGTACGCACTGTTTTTGGCTTTTCACGCTTTGGTTTATCGATGAGGATGCCAGTTTCTTCCACTTTTTTCACAAGATAACGAACATACGGAGCTGACGGTGCTTCTCTTCTTCCAAAATCCGTACGCAATTTTCGCAACATTCTGCAACATTACCATGATTTTCAAAGTAATGTCGCAATATTTCCCACCGTTGTTCAAGCGTATACACAACCATATTCGTTCAGCGGAAAGATAAAACTAATTATCTGTCAAATCAGACATGAGCTAAGTGTTACCATTCACGAAATAAGCACTAGTTGACATGGCATGAAATTTTTAGAATCACTTGACTTGGAATAGCTCATTAAAAAATACTAGCAGATTCCAGCGCTCGAAATTCGAGTGCAATTTCTAAGCAGCTTTATTTTTCAACTTGGCCAATTCACAAACCAACACTTTTATGGTTTATTTTTATTGTGAATGAAGAAAACAAACTCCTTAACAAACACATTAACAAATTTAATAAAACACACATGATATATGTATAATTTTATGCATGTGTTAGAAGCAACTTTAAATGCAATTTACTCAAAATAAAGGAGAAAATTTAAAAATCTGTAAATCTGCAAAACGGCTAAATAGAAATACCATTCAAATAATATACGTTTGGTCAAAATCGGGATAAAACAGTAGAACAAAACATCGGTCACAAGAAAACGCCTACCCTATTAATATTATTGATATAGATATTAAGATTTTAAATTTGATGTTCGACCAGTGCTTAATCTATAGTTTTTGTTGATAATCCGGCTAATGGTCAATAAAAACGCTCATTGATTTGAGTTTTCCAGTATATATTTATTTTAATACTGACGTTTTTAATATTTCGACCCTCTTTGAGGATCATCATCAGGAAATTGAAATATGATTTTCTTAATATTAATTTTTATTATTATTAATAATAATAAAAATTAAGGGAGAAGCACGACACCGGCTTCAAATGTCCTAAATGACATGCAGAAAATTTAGTTACAAGTTTTCATCTCAAATAAACAAACAAACAAGGCCAATTAATTAAAAGCATTTAACAAAATTGGTAGGATATGTTTTTAAAAATCGATATTTTTTATGAAACACAATGCCTTAATACCCAATAATTCCAAATATAAATAAAAACAAAAAAATATTAAAAATTCAAACAAGGGATATTTATTTAGTTGATAAAGGCCATTCGTTGTAATTTCATCAAACCTTTTTCTATGTGAAAACAAAAATATTAATTAGCATAAATATTTTGTAACAGTAAATTTCCATTTACGTAGCTTTTATTTCAACTTTAGAACGTGATTATAAATTTATTTTGCTTAATTTTAAAATATATTTATTAAAAGTTGCTAATTTCAACTGAATTTGGGATTTTTTGTTAGTGTTAATTTTTGATGCCCTATATCACTATGTGGTCAAGGTATAATGAGTTTGTGTTGATGTTTCTAACTACTAAAAATATTTGACCTAGAACCATCTTTTGTTATACCGATCTACTCAGAATCGCTTTCTTAGTATATTTAGTGATGTCCGTCCGTCCGTCTGTAATCAAACTACAGGTCACAAATGAAATTTGGTAAATACGCTTTTACCGGCCATAGAACGCTATTGAAATTAGTGAAAGTCGGTGCGTGTTCAGAACTAGTCCCCATACAAATGACCCCTATGAGATCGACTAAATAAGATATTTTACTTTAAGCACTAGCAAAAAATTTTAAGCACTAAATACTTTTAGGGCTTTAAGAAAAAATTTATGTTGCTAAGAGAAATAATAATTCAAAATTTTTTCGGTACCTAACGAGTCCCATCATATCGAACTATCGTATTATTTTCGATCATTCGATCACGGAATGTGGTCCCTTGATATGAAACTTAATACATTTGCTGGCAAGAAGAGCACTCAAAATATTTTGTCGTTAAAACTAACTGAAAATTTTTATTAAAACAACTGAATTAAAAGTACTTTTTATTTATATAAAAAAAAAAAAGCAACTGACGACGCGTCGCGACGTAGTATAAACGATTAACAAATCGTTTTTATTTACTGACTAAACCCTAAACTACAAAAAACTGTAAAATAAACGATTTGTCGTTGTTTTTTTGCCTTTTTTTTAATTACTAGAGCAGAGTTAAACTTTGTTTATAAACAACTGTTTTTGCAACATGTTGCACACGTCATCATTTTATATGTATATACATAATTTAAATATAAACATAAAACTGCTTTATAAAAATTAAAAAGAAAAAAAAAATTAATTGTAAAAGTATTTTTTTAAATTGAAAAAAAAAAAACTATACAAAACGGTAAAAACATTTGAAAATTATGCGGCCTACACACGAGGCAACCAGTTGAAGCAATGGTTGTATCAACAATGATACACACGTAGCAACGGTTGCCTCAATTAGACAGAAATATCAAAAAGTTTTGATATTTTTCGTGTGTAGACCGCATTACGTTTCGCTCAATCGCAAAATCCGTTAAGTACAGTAATTTGTTTTCAAGAAATGTTTAAAAAGTTCAAATAAATATTTCTTTGGAAAGCAACTGAATTTTCATTTGGATTCAACTGTGCAGAAAACAATTTTTTTGAACTACAAACTCTTAAAATAAAAATTTGGTTCGTAAAAACGTTAGCACCCGAAAATGTGAACTACGTGGAAAAGTGAACATTTTGATTTATATAAATTTTTGGGACATTTTTATTTTTGTTATACTTTTTTCATTTAGGGAATTCCCGAATTATCGTTTACATGTTTTTGATTATGTTAGATAACTTATTTATGTAAATATATGAATTGAATATTTAGTTGGCCCATGACAAATGTCTTCAAAATGTCTTTTAAAAAGCTAAATGTTTTGAGTCTGACAGACAAAGACGATATTGTGTAATTTTTTACAGGTTTAGCCAAAAAAATATAAAGTCGCAAAATCAACAATTTGCTCAATTTGTGGCCCTGGAAAACGAAAAACATTTCTTAACATGCTAAAGAGATTAAGAAATTCACGAAAAAATTAATGAAACGGCCGTGGTTTTAAAATTTTAAGCAGAGATGTAGCATTCGACTTTTGAATATTTCCGGAGAAAAGTTTTCAGCCCAGCCAGAGTCAGTAGATCCGTTTAAACTGAAGTTAAGAGAAAAAATGGGTGAACTCGGTTTATGCGACGATCAGCTAAACAACGCTGATGAATCCGGTTTGTATTGGAAACATTTACTGGGAAAAACTTTTGTATAATCATTGAAGAAAACTGCTCTAGGTGCTGAGATGGAGAAACAACTAATCCTCCTCTTCAATTTTTGTGAACAAAAATTCGTTCAACATGGCCCGATAACGATCGCCATTGACTGTAACGGCCACTCCGTGCTCATTTTCGAAGAAAAATGCCTCTGGACCAAAATCCGCACTAAACAGTGACTCGTTTTGGGTGTATCGGCTTTTCAGTGTATGCGTGCGGGTTTTCTGTGCCCCAAATGCGACAATTTTGCTTGTTTGCATACCCGCCAAGATCAAATTGAGCTTCATCTGAAAAGATGAGTTTTTTGGGAAAATCGGCATCTTCTGTAAGTCGATCGCAGGCCCAATTAGCGAAGCGAAAACGCATTGGATGGTCAGTTGGCTTCAACTCCTGAACCAACTGGACTTTGTATGGCGTCATACCAAGGTCTTTATGCAAAATTCGTCTCAATGATGCCTCCGAAATGTTCAATTCTTGAGAACGACGGTGAATTGATGTTGATGGCGCTTCACGCACACTTTCTGCCACAGCAGCAATATTCTCGGGTGTACGCACTGTTTTTGGCTTTTCACGCTTTGGTTTATCGATGAGGATGCCAGTTTCTTTCACTTTTTTCACAAGATAACGAACATACGGAGCTGAAGGTGCTTCTCTTCTTCCAAAATCCGTACGCAATTTTCGCACACATTCTGCAACATTACCATGATTTTCAAAGTAATGTCGCAATATTTCCCAGCGTTGTTCAAGCGTGTACACAACCATATTCGTTCAGCGGAAGGATAAAACTAATTATCTGTCAAATCAGACATGAGCTAACTGTTATAACAACTCGAGCCGATATAGCGATGTCCGTCTGTCTGTTGAAATTACGCTCATTCACAAAATAAACCTTTTACCTGACAAAAGATATAATAATATTGTTTTTCAATATTTCGAGCAGGTCGCAGTTGAAAATGGGGGCAAATCGAGCATGATATGTCCAAAAAGATGAAGACACCTCTAAAAAATTCAAAGTGTTTGTTGTAATAATTATACCCTATACCACTATGTGGTTTGGGTATAATGACTTTGTGCTGCTGTTTGTAACTACCAAAAATATTTGACCTACACCCATCTTTTATTATACCGATCGAATCAGAATCACTATCTGACTCGATTTAACGATGTCCGTCCGTCTGTCCGTCTGTGTGTCCATGTAAAGCTTGTAATCAAACTTCAGGTCGCAATTATGAATATATTTTGATGAAATTTGGTATTTAATCTTCTATCAGCCATGGGATGAACGCTATTGAAATTGGTGAAAATCGGTCCATGTTCAGACCTAGCCCCCATACAAATGACCCCTATGAAATCAACATATATTGCCATAAGATTCAAATTATCATACAAGTCTTAGTCAAATTGGGTTTGTATGTATATATTACATCCATTAATCAGTAGTCCAAAAATAATCCCTATTGGACAACTCTTAGTCATAGGCCCCATATAGAGCTGCTTCCCGATCTTCACTTAAATCTATCAAAAAAGAAAAATATTGAACTGATTCTTCTCAAATTTTGTTTTTATATATTCTTGCAAAATATAAGAGACTTTACCAAACATGGTCAGGATCGGTCCATTTTTGGGCCTAGTCCCCATATAGATATAGAATCCGATATGAACTTTTTCATATCTGCAGCCGAAAAAATTAATAAAAATCCCACTCAAATTTGGTTTATGCTTATTTTCTATGTCCAGTTACTGTGGACTAAGAGATAGGGTCTCTAAACGCATGATGTCCGTCCGTCCGTCCGTCTGTGTGTCCATGTAAACCTTGTAATCAACCTGCAGGTAGCAAATATGAATATATTTTGATTAAATTTGGTACAGAAGCTCCTATCGGCCATAGGATGAGCGCTATTGAAATTGGTGAGAATCGGTCCATGTTAAGACCTAGCCCCCATACAAATGACCCCTATGAAATCGACATAAATTGCCATAAGATCCAAATTGTCATATAGATGTTACTCAAATTGGGTTTGTATGCGTTTATTACATTAATTAATAGGTAGTCCAAAAATGATCTCTATGGGACAACTCTTACTCATAGGCCCCATATAGAGCTGCTTCCCGATCTTCACTTAAATCTATCAAAAAACAAAAATATTTCACTGATTCTTCTCAAATTTTGTTTGAATATATTTTTGCAAAATACAAGAGACTTTAGCAAACATGGTGAGGATCGGTCCAATTTAGGGCCTAGTCCCCATAAAATATAGCATCCGATATGAACTTTTTCATATCTGCAGCCAAAAAAATTAATAAAAATCCCACTCAAATTTGGTTTATGCTTATTTTCTATGTCCAGTTACTGTGGCCTAAGAGATAGGGTCTCTAAACGCAAGGTATAGGGTATCGTATAGTCGGTCTAGACCGACTATAATTTTCTTACTTGTTTAGTATTAAGTTTATCAAATTGTTTACTTTTTAAAATATTAAGTAAGTCCAGATATTAATGTAAACGTAAAACCCATGTGGAGGCATCCAAGATTCGGCACAGCTGAATTTAACACTCTTACTTTACGTTAATGATGACTGCATTAATGATCAGCCGTTTAAAGAAAGGGTCTTATGCACAACTAATTGGGTATAGAAAACAAGCATAAACCAAATCTGGAATTTTTATTAAAATTTTTACCTGCAGATCCGAAAAGTTTATATAGGATATATTTATATGGGGCCTAGATCGAAAAATGGACCGATCCTGTCCATATTTGGTAAATGGACGTATTTTTTTTTTGCAAAAACGTACACAAACCAAATTTGAGAAAAAACTTTGCAATATTTTTGTATTTGTTAGGTTTAAGTAAAGATCCGGAAGCAGCTTTATATGGGGACTATGACTAAGAATTGTCCTATAGGGTTAATTTCTTGTAATTAATTATTAATTGTTAATGGATATAATAAACACACACTATTTTCGCTATGGCCGATAGAAGCTTACGTGCTAAATTTCGTCAAAATATGTTCACATTTGCGATCTGTAGTTTGATTGCAAGGTTTACATGGACACACAGACGAACGGACGGACGGACACGCTAAACCGACTCAGAAAGTGATTCTGAGTCGAGCTGTATAGTAAGAAATGGGTATACGTCAAATATATTTGGTAGTTACAAACATCAGCACAAAGTCATTATACCCTGACCACATAGTGGTATAGGGTAAAAAAGGCCATGGTTTTAATGCAAGCGATGGATGGCTTAAAAATTTTAAGCAGAGATGTAGCATTCGACTACTTAACATTTCCGGGGAACAGCTTGACTTCATGCTGATGTTTGTAACTACCAAAAATATTTGACCTAGACCCTTTTATTATACCGATCGACTCAGAATCACTTTTTGAGTCGATTTAACGATGTCCGTCTGTCCGTCGATCCGTCCGTCCATGTAAACCATATGATGAACGCTATTGAAATTGGTGAAAATGACCATAATATCAAAATTATCATATAGATCTCGGTCAAATTTGGTTTGTGTATGTTTATTACATCCGTTTATCAGTAGTCCAAAAATAAACCCTATATGACAGTTCTTAGACATAGCCCCAATATGAAACTGATTCCCGATCTTCACTTAAATCTATCAAAAAACAAAAAATATTGCACAGATTATTCTCAAATTGTGTTTGTTTGCATATGATTTTACAGAAACATACCAAATATGGTCGGGATCGGTCCATTTTTCGACCTAGTCTCCATATAAATATAGCATCCGGTATGAACTTTTTCACATCCGAAGGCAAAAAAGTTAATAACACTAGCGGATTCCAGCCCTCGAAATTCGAGGGCAAATTCTAGGAAATTTTATTTTTTCATTAAATAAAGACCCTAAAAGTATGCTAATCAATTATAGCCAATTCACAAATCAACACAAAAAACAAGCACATTAACAAATTTAATAAACACACACATAGCACTGTATAATTTTATGTATGTGTTAGTAGCAACTTTAAATGCAATTTACTCAAAATAAAGGAAGAAATTTAAAAATCTGTAAATTTGCAAATCGGCTAAAAAGAAATACCTTTCAAATAATATACGTTTGGTCAAAATCGGGATAAAACGGTAGAACAAAACATCAGTCACAAGAAATCGCCTAGCCTATTAATATTATAGATGCCACTCAAATTTGGTTTATGCTTATTTTCTATATCTAATTTGTTGTACTTTCGAGATTGGGTCTCTAAAAGCATGGTATAGGGTTTCGTGTAGTCGGTCTAGACAAGTATTTTTCTTACTAGTTTTCTTTAAATTCTTTTTTACGTAAATTTCGTATTTTTTTAAACATTGTTGGCTTGTTTTGTTTTTAAAAATAAATTTATTTTGTTTATTTATTTTAACCCTTTCATGCCCGAATTAATTGGGGCGTGGTTAAACATTTTCCAAGTTTATGTATTTGTTAGTTTAGACCTAAATATGAATTGATATCAATTTCAATGTATCCTGGGGTAGCCGTTATGAAATGTTGCCCTTAGGCAACATTGTGTTTGAAAAATGACTGATCACCATCTAAAAGCATTTTTTTTCTAATTTTCTTACCCTTAAGCAATATATTTAAGCATCTATAATATTAATAGGCTAGGCGATTTCTTGTGACCGATGTTTTGTTCTACCGTTTTATCCCGATTTTGATCAAACGTATATTATTTGAAAGGTATTTCTTTTTAGCCGATTTACAGATTTTTAAATTTTTTCCTTAATTTTGAGTAAATTGCATTTAAAGTTGCTACTAACATATACATAAAATTATACAATGCTATGTGTGTGTTTATTAAATTTGTTAATATGTTTGCAATAGAAATGAGTTTGTTTTTTATACCCTATACCACTATGTGGTTTGGGTATAATGACTTTGTGCTGCTGTTTGTAACAACCAAAAATATTTGACCTAGACCCATCTTTAATTATACCGATCGAATCAGAATCACTTTCTGAGTTGATTTAACAATGTCCGTCCGTCCGTCCGTCCGTCTGTGTGTCCATGTATACCTTGTAATCAAACTGCAGATCGCAAATATGAATATATTTTGATGAAATTTGGCATATGAGCTTTTATCGGCCATGGGATGAACGCTATTGAAATTGGTGAGAATCGGTCCATGTTCAAACCTAGCCCCATACAAATTACCCATATGAAATAGACATAAATTGCCATAAGATCCAAATTGTCATATAGATCTTACTCAAATTGGGTTTGTATGCGTTCATGACATCCATTAATGAGTAGTCCAAAAATGATCCCTTTGACCCCATATAGAGCTGCTTCCCGATCTTCAATTAAATCTATTAAAAAACAAAAATATTGCACTGATTCTTCTCAAATTTTGTTTGTATATATTTTTGCAAAATACAAGAGACTTTACCAAACATGATCAGGATCGGTGCATTTTTGGACCTAGTCCCTATATAGATATAGCATCCGATATGAACTTTTTCATATCTGCAGCCAAAAAAATTAATAAAAATCCCACTCAAATTTGGTTTTTGCTTATTTTCTATGTCCAGTTAGTTGGGCCTAAGAGATAGGGTTTCTAAACGCATGGTATAGGGTATCGTATAGTCGGTCTAGACCGACTATAATTTTCTTACTTGTTTATGTTGATTTGTGAATTGGCTATAATTGATTAGCATAGTCTTTATTTAATGAAAAAATACTATTTCCTAGAATGTGCACTCGAATGTCGACGGCTGGAATCTGCTAGTTTAAATTTAATCTTTTAGATATCTTTATTACTTTTTTTTTTTGATTATTTGTAAACTCTGCAGAAATAAAATTTTACATGTGGAATCAAATAAGATTAGTTCTCAAATGATCTCTATCAATACTTACAATAAAATATTTGCAATTGGGCTTGCACAATATATCAAGCTACTCTGAGAAAAAACCGTAGGAGAAAAAAATAAAAATTGCGGGACTTATAAGCCTACATGCAACATCAGGCATTAAAGGGTTAAGTAATTTTTTTTAGTTGTGAATCGCAGTTTTTAACTAATTTTTTTCTTTTTTATTTCTATTATTTTGATGTAAAAATTGAAGTGAATTGAAGTGTAAAAATGCATATAAAAATTGTTTGTATATAAAGCAAACAAAATGAGTTATTTAAAAGCGAACTAACTCATTAATATTTTTCTTAGAAGTTCCTTTTTGGAACTTTAGTTCACGAGATGGCTGTATTCGTTTTATGTTTATATCTTACGTTCATTTTTAATCTCACCTAGTATAGATGGACCTAGAACACCTTACCCAAAACTAATGGTATAGGGTATCGCATATCAGGCTAGGATCGACTATAACTTTCTTAATTGTTTTAATATTAACATATTTCCTGATAAAACTTTCAACACACATTTCCTTTAAACAAATATGTACAACGAACAATTTTATTCCTGTCAAATTTGAGAATTTACGGTTACGAATATTTTAAATTCAATACCGCTACATCTGGTAACAAAAAAACAAAAACAGCAAATAAATACAAACATGGTCGTTTTAAACAAAAATAATGAAGGTTGAGGTTAATTTAGTTTATGTTTGTTTTAAATTGTTTTTTAATACATTTTATTTCTTAAATCAATCGCAAACTAATTATTATGCAAACGTACATTTAAACGCACGAAATTTTTACATATAAATTAATTTTGTTGTTGTTTTAATTTAATTTCTCAAAAAGAAAAAACCAAAAACATGAAATACGTTGCGTGAATAATTAAATAAAATTACAAACAATATAAAACTTTGTTTACAATGAAGTTTTTTTTTTAAAACGCTTGATTAATTCTTTAAAAAAAAAACTTTGTAATTTAATATTATAGCACACAATTTAATTGAATTAAATTAATTTTGCAATATTTATTGCAATTGTTTTAAACATTTTGTAATTAGATTTAAACATAATTGAACTAGAATTTTTTTTTTTTTATTTATTTAACAAAACTTTTTAGGATAGATCAAACCAACGACTTTCAAAAAAATGTAGGCCAAATTTCTAAAGAACTTTATTATATTTATTATAAAGTTTATTAATATTCTTGCCTTTATTTAAACTTTTTCTTTTTATATTAATTTTTTATTTAAAATTCATCACCTTTTTTATGCACTTTTTATTCAAATTTGAACTTTGATGACCAATTAACGTTTATTTATTTTTTTTTTTGTTGGTCTACCACCATTAACAATACAACTACTACGAACGGTTGCCAGTGGCTAACTGTTATTTGTTTAACCATCTACTGTTAACTTATAGTCCGAACCAACTAAACACCAAATGTTTCAATACGAAACCGAGCGAATACAACGAAGAACTGTAACCATACGTATGTATGTATGTGTGCATGTGTTTTTAAAGCTTTTTTCATAAAACTTGTTTTTTGTGGACTTGAGTGAATTCGAATATTGAGTTCATTTCTCAAGCCGCATATGTTGGTTGTATTTGTTTATATTCTTTATTTATATTATTGAAATTAAGTACATTGTTTATCTTTTTGAAGGAGCCCCATTGGGTCTTCTTTAATTTTGTACAAAAGTTTGTGTATAAGTTGTTCCTGTATAGATAATAGTTAATTCCTTCAATAGACAATAAGAAGTATGTTAGACATTGTTGCATGTTATGTTTTAAATTGTGGTTGATTTATCCTGCTGGGTGTTAATTACAAAAAATTGAATATTTTTCTTTTTTCTTTGAATTGATAATAAAATAACGTAAAATTCAAAGTGTTTTAAAACAATGTATCAAAACAATTCTATTGAATCTTTAAATACACTCAATAAGTTGTGCATAAAAATGTTTAAATGCGCGTTTACTACTTACTATGCACTATAGGAAATTGTATCCCTTTTTTGACCAAAATTAATTAAGCCAAACGGCTGGACCAATTGAATGATTTTTATACCCTATACCACTATGTGGTTTGGGTATAATGACTTTGTGCTGCTGTTTGTAACTACCAAATATATTTGACCTAGACCCATCTTTTATTATACCGATCGAATCAGAATCACTATCTGACTCGATTTAACGATGTCCGTCCGTCCGTCCGTCTGTGTGTCCATGTAAAGCTTGTAATCAAACTGCAGGTCGCAACTATGAATATATTTTGATTAAATTTGGTATATAAGCTTTTATCGGCCATAGGATGAACGCTATTGAAATTGGTGAGAATCGGTCCATGTTCAGACCTAGCCCCCATACAAATGACCCCTATGATATCAACATAAATTGCCATAAGATCCAAATTATCATATAAATCTTAGTCAAATTAGGTTTGTATGTGTTTATTACATCCATTAATCAGTAGTCCAAAAATGATCCCTATGGGACAACTCTTAGTCATAGGCCCCATATAGAGCTGCTTCCCGATTGTCACATAAATCTATCAAAAAACAAAAATATTGCACTGATTCTTCTCAAATTTTGTTTGTATATATTTTTGCAAAATACAAGAGACTTTACCAAACATGGTCAGGATCGGTCCATTTGTGGGCCTAGTCCCCATATAGATATAGCATCCGATATGAACTTTTTCATATCTGCAGCCAAAAAAATTAATAAAAATCCCACTCAAATTTGGTTTATGCCTTTTTCTATATCCAGTTAGTTGGGCCTGAGAGATAGGGTCTCTAAACGCATGGTATAGGGTATCGTATAGACCGACTATAATTTTCTTACTTGTTTTGGCATGACTTTTGCAAAGTCATACAATACCCTATACCATGGTTTAAAGACCCAATCTCTTCGGTCCAACTAATTCGATATAGAAAATAAGCATAAACCAAATTTGAGTGGCATTGTTATTAATTTTTTTGGCTGCAGATATGAAAAAGTTCATATCGGATGCTATATTTATATGGGGACTAGGTCGAAATATGGACCGATCCTGACCATATTTGGCAAAGTCACTTATATTTTGAAAAAATACATATAAACTGGATTTGAGAAAAATCTGTGCAATATTTTTGTTTTTTGATAGATTAAAGTGAAGGTCGGGAAGCAGCTCTATACGGGGCCTATGACTAAGAATTGTCCTATAGGGAAAAATTTTAAAGAATTTGTTTTGGAAGAAGTTTTAAAGTTGCAGAACAAAGACGTAACTAAAGAAACTCATATTCTGAAAGTTGTTTCTAAACATCATTGAGAATCAATTGATGATTTAGTAACGATGGATAAAGATGATGTACCAATGCCGCTGTAACGGCAAGGTATTTAATAAGGTAAGGTATTTAATTTTTTATTCCATATAAGGTTCACATGAAAATAATAAGACATTGAGCAAGGAATTAAACCATTATAAATTTGATATATTAGTGCTGAATGGAAGGTAATTATACAATATGATATCTTAGTTACTTCGCTTCAACTCATACTTAATTTTGTTGCATTTTTTTTTCTTAACCTATTTGCATTTCAGATAATGCAATAACTTCAAAAAAATAGCCGTAGAATTGCATTTAACGTAGCTGAAACTGCTGCGATTTCGTATAATAAATTTCAGATAATTTAAAAACAACAAAATATAAATTAAGTAAAAAAAAATCAAACTAATCAAAAATGCGTTTTAAAGTAATTGTATTACAAAATATAATATTACAATAAATAATTGGTAATTTTACCATGAAATTACAATTAAATCGTAGGAAATTCACAAAAATACATACAAACATATGTATATCAACCTTTTGCAATAGCTAAAACAACAACATATTATCTTTAAAGACGATTGATTTTTCGAAATTCCGTAAGTCATAGCAGACCCTGTGCTGCCTTTGCGCATAGTTGTTCTTAGGCCATGCTAATTGTATTAGTTGCGTTTGTATAAAATGATAAAATGTTTGTATTGTTTTGTTTTTAAGTTATAAATAATATTTTTTTAGTTATAAAATTTATCATTTTCAAAAAGATTATTTAAAACTAATTTATTTATTTTAAAATTATTCTTAAATGTATTTATTTATTTAAATTATACCTATTTTATAATTATACCTATTTATAAATTTATTTATTTATTTATATAAAACATTTTCTATAAATAAATTTACAAAATTACTGAAGAACCGCACAGAAGGACGACATCCATCAAAAGTGGCGATTAATTCAATAGATAAACTTTAACTTCCACAACCGTGTTTGGTATTGCAAAATTGAAAGTTCTAAGTTATTTACTTTATTTTCAATGTGTATTTAAAGCTCAATAATTATTACTAGCAGATTCCAGCCCTCGCAGTTCGAGCGCAAATTCTAGGAAATTTTATTTGTTCATTAAATAAAAACCCTAAAGGTATGCTAATCAATTATAGCCAATTCACAAATCAACACAAAAAACAAACTCATTTTTATTACAAACACATTAACAAATTTAATAAACACACACATAGCATTGTATAATTTTATGTATGTGTTAGTAGCAACTTTAAATGCAATTTACTCAAAATAAAGGAAGAAATTTAAAAATCTGTAAATTTGCAAATCGGCTAAAAAGAAATACCTTTCAAATAATATACGTTTGGTCAAAATCGGGATAAAACAGTAGAACAAAACATCGGTCACAAGAAATCGCCTAGCCTATTTGTATTATAGATTAGTTTCACACACATTGGTTAAGAGTGAAAATTTTAATATTTCAAGCGATTATTTATACCCTATACCATTGTTCCGCAAAGTATGTGCCGCGGCACACTTGTGTACCGAGGTCATCGGAATTATTTGTTTGGTCAAAAAGCACTGGACGAATAAATACATATGTTTTGTATTTTTCTATATCAATTTCCATTTTAATAGCACAATAACATAAAACGCACAATTAAAAATATGTGAAGAACCGTATTAAAAATATATAAAACTCAGTAAAAGAAGAAAACAATTCAGCCATTATTTGCAAGTAACTAGCCGCTACTTTATGATTGTGTCATCGCAAGCGTAATAGTCTTTTTAATAACAAATAAATTTATCATAATACTGGATAAACGTGTTAAACGTACCGCAAGTTTGTCAAGCGAAGAAAAAGCTTGTTTATCGAAAATATGATGCGAACTTTGTGGCATTATATATTGCGGAGACGAATCATGCCCAATTCCAATTCCAAAATGTTTTGTTTGCGGAGAAACTTTGGGTAATAATTCGATGGTACTAAACACCCACCGATAGCTAAAAAAAGGACAAAGCCATTTTTCAACGTTTGAAGGACCAGTCTAAGAAACAAGTAACTCTCATGAGATCGTCTTTCAAAACACCAGGCAAAGAGCATAAAGCAAGCTATATTTATACCTGTCTGCAAAGAAGTTTCCAAGATTATGAGTAGCCAAGAAGCCGTTAAGGAAATCGAAAAAATACCGGCATCAGAAGAGACAATCTCACGTCGCATTAATGATATTTCTAGCGACATTGAATTAATGTTAATTGCAAAATTAAGACTTAGTTGAATTTTTGCGCTACAAGTCCGACGTGTCTGCTGATATCAATGATCACACTCATCTCATCTCAAATGTGAGCTTCTCTGATGGATGTGAAATAAAAGAGGACTTTTTATTTTGTCTGCCACTACCTGGTTATACCACAGGAGAAGAAATATTAACAGTAACAGACCAGTTCTTCAGTGACCATAATTTAGAATGGCATAAGCATAAGCATTTGTATAGATGGAGCAGCAGCTATGACGGGAAAAATTGGAGGATTTGTAACTTTGCTTCTGAAAAAACCCTAACATTAAAAATATACATTGTATTTTATACAGGAAAGCACTGATGACGGAGTCTCTGCCTGATGAATTGTTGTCTGTCCTACAAGAAGTTGTTAAAATTGTTAACTACACCAAGTTGCGATCGCTGAACTCTCATCTGTTTAATGCAGTGTGTCAGGAAATGTGAGCATATAATCAGTCCATTCATACGGAAGAACGATGGCTATTTCGCGGAAAATTGCTCTCTTGGATTTACGAGCTAAAAAAGAAGACCCAGACGCTTCTGGAGGCCCAAGGCGGATATATTCGCTCATTTAAATTAGCTCAACAGAAAAATGCAAGGCAGGAATTCTATTATTTTAACGTCTTCGGAAAAAACTGAAAGCTTTCGCGCTAAGTTGGTGTTATGGATCAGCCAAGCTGTCAATATTAGTAATGAAAAATTTCCAAATGTTAAGGCTACCGATTCAGAAAAAATGTGCAGGGTTTGATAGTGAAACACTTGGAGCTATTAGCACTGTTATTTTCCTTAGTGTGACCTGCAATTTCCAATTACAAATGTCGAGGCTACCGATTCAGAAAAAATGTGCAGAGTTTGATAGTTAAACACTTGGAGCTATTAGCACTGTTATTTTCCTTAGTGTGACCTGCAATTTATGGACTGGGTTCGAAATCTATTCTCTGATAACATTTCCCTTGGACACTTACCGATAAACGAGCAAGAAGAATTCCTGGAGTTAAAAACTGATCGGACATTAAAAATTAAATTTTTGGATGCATATAAAAAATGAGTCTCCAATGCTTTCAAAGAGTGCTGTTGAAAATCTATTATCATTTGTCACAACCTACTTATGCGAGTTTGGATTACCTCACTACTATTAAATCGAAAAAAGAAAACGCCTGAGATGAGAGGAGCCTTATCAGCGATTGCTCCAAATTTTGATCGCCTGTGCTCAGTTAAACAAGTCTCACATTTGTTGCTGAACATGTTTTCATATTAGGTGTATTGATTTTTGTAATAATTAACTATTAAATAAATATCGCTGTTTCCTTGGGTGTACCTTTAAAATTTCTTGATTTGATAGGTGAACCTTGCACATAAAAAGTTTGCGGAACACTGCCCTATACCACTATGTGGTCATGGTATAATGACTTTGTGCTGATGTTTGTAACTACCAAAAATATTTTACCTAGACCCATCTTTTATTACACCGATCGACTCGGAATCATTTTTTTAGCCGATTGAGCGATGTCCGTCCGTCCGTCTGTCCGTATGTCCATGTAAACCTTGTAATCAAACTACAGGTCGCAAATATGAATATATCTTGATGAAATTTGGTATATAAGCATTTGTCACTCATATGACGAACACTATTGCAATTGGTGAAAATCGGTGCATGTTGAGACCTAGTCCTCATACAAATGATCCCTATGAGATCGGCTTAAATTGCCATACGACACAAATTATCATATAGATCTTGGTCAAATTTGGTTTGCGTGTGTTTATTACACCCGAAAATCAGTAGTCTAAAAATAAACTCTGTAGGAGATTTCTTAGTCATAGCCTAAGTCTCTCAATAAAGAAAATTATTGCACAGATTTTTCTCATATTTGGTTTGTATGTATATGTTTTTGCAAAAAATAAGTGACTTTATCAAATATGGTCAGTCCCCATGTAATATCTGCAGGTAAAAAATTAATAACAATGCTACTCAAGTTTTGTTTATGCTTATGTTCTTTACCAAATTAGTTGGACCTAGAGAGACCCCCTCTAAACGAATAATATAGGTTATGGTAAACTCGGTCTAAACCGACTATAATTATACCCTATACCACTATGTGGTTTGGGTATAATGACTTTGTGCTGCTGTTTGTAACAACCAAAAATATTTGACCTACACCCATCTTTAATTATACCGATCGAATCAAAATCACTATCTGATTCGATTTAACGATGTCCGTCCGTCCGTCCATCTATGTAAAGCTTGTAATCAAACTGCAGGTCGCAAATATGAATATATTTTGCTAAAATTTGGTATTTAATCTTTTATCGGCCATGGGATGAACGCTATTGAAATTGGTGAGAATCGGTCCATGTTCAGACCTAGCCCCCATACAAATGACCCCTATGAAATCAACATATATCGCCATAAGATCCAAATTATCATACAAATGTATATATTACATCCATTAATTAGTAGTCCAAAAATGATCCCTATTGGACAACTCTTAGTCATAGGCCCCATATAGAGTTGATTCCCGATCTTCACTTAAATCTATCAAAAGACAAAAATATTGCACTGATTCTTCTCAAATTTTGTTTGTATATATTTTTGCAAAATACAAGAGACCTCACCAAACATGGTCAGGATCGGTCCATTTTTGGGCCTAGGCCCCATATAGATATAGCATCCGATATGAACTTTTTCATACCTACAGTCGAAAAAATTAATAAAAATCCCACTCAAATTTGGTTTATGCTTATTTTCTATATCCAGTTAGTTGGGCCTGAGAGATAGGGTCTCTAAACGCATGGTATAGGGTATCGTATAGTCGGTCCAGACCGACTATGATTTTCTTACTTGTTTTCTTACTTGTTTTTTTAAGACTTCTAATAGTCTTAATGTAGACATATACTTCAGGTATTTGAGCATATAATAAATAATTTTCTGATTACATAAATATTGCAAAAAAAAATTCTAATTACTAATTACAGACTTGGTAACCTTGCGAGAGAACTACTACGTAATATAGCGGGAAAACATGCGCATGTCGTAAAATTTATTTTATCGTTCTTGAGTACAATGATAATACTGCAAAGCGTTTTTACTCCGGGATCCAATCGAGCTGAAACTTTGCAGGCAGATTCTAAAAAATTTTCGATCAGATCGGATCATACAAAATAATTATAATTAATCAATATCAAATATCTCAAGTTCTGTAACAGGAACAGCTTTGAAAATTGGTGTGAGGTCATCTATTGTTAATGTGAGTAGTCATGGAGAAAATGGGCGGGATCGGATCAGGGGGTGGTACCTCCAATAAAAATAATTATTTAATAACAAATATCTCGAGTTTTATAACAGGGAACGCTTTGAAAATTGGTGTGAGGTCATCTACTGTTAAAGGGACCATAATATAAACTTATACCCTGTTTCCATAACACAGTTCGTCACAGAAGAACGAAAATTTGTATGAAGAACAAAAACAAAATATACACAAATTTTCGTTCGTCTGTGACGAATTGTGTTATGGAAACAGGGTATTATTTATTTTTTTTTAATCTGTAGTAACGGGTGTTTTTTTAGAGTGAAAAATATTTTAATTTTAAATAAATTTAATATCAATTAGGCTAGATTTATTTGATAGATTACTTTATGCCATTAATGCTTAAATTTGATTTGTGCTATGTACAACCACGACTGGCCTTGTACAACCACGACGCGAATGATGATTTCCAGGTGTTCAATTGCCTCTGCTTTATCGGCGTAGACGAGTGTTTTTACATAACCCCAAATAAAATAATCCCATTGGGTTAAATCACACGATCCTGATGTCCAATTAACAGGATCATTATGTAAATTATTCGTTCAACAAAAGTTTCTTTGAGTAAATTAATTCTAGAAAAAACTTGTAATTACTCCTCTATACTGTTCACCGTTTACAGTAACATTCTGCCTATCATTGATTTTGAAGACATATGTACCAGTGACTCCACCGGCACATAAAGCTCACCATGCAGTAATTTTCTGTGGATGTAATGGTGTTTGGACAAAAGCTTGTGGATTATCTTCACTCCAAACTGCGACAATTTTGCTTATTTACATACCCATTCAACCAAAAATGTGCTTCATAGTTATTCGAATTAGCCGCTCTGATGGACGATTGTGACTACCATAAAATGGATGAAGATTGCTGAACAGAAGGAACCATTATTTTGATAGAAAATATCAACAGTTTGCAAGCGTTGCTCTCGTGTAAGTATATCCATGATGAAATGGGAAAGCAAACCAAATATAGCAGTGTGAACATCTACAAAAATTGATTTGGAGTTTATAAAAAATATGCACACAATATTAATTGTGAGATTGACGTCAATATTATAATATTTGCAAATTTCTCTAACGATGGGCTAGAAATTATAACGCTTTTACCATTGCATATTGGTCAACTAACTGACGAATCTCAGAAAGTTAGTAAGAAGAACTTCAATAGTTATAGGAAGCACGCGCATATTCAGTTCTGATCTATTCAGAGCAAATCGCACAGTCGACATTGGAGTTACTTATCCTTCTTATTGATGGCATTAACGTTCGTTGTACAGTCAATTATTTTCTCCAGATGCTCGTCTATTTTGGAGTTTGAACATTCGGTTTAAAAATGTGACACAGACAGGATAACATCAGAAATAATATCGGGTCTGTGCGATTATATTAGTATTGAAAATAGCTTTGCCAAAACTAAGACGACTTAGCATCACGCATTCGCTTCCTGTCAAATTAACATTGTATATAGGCCTCGATCGAAAAGGGTGGAGTCGATTTTGCAAAGCATGTTAATGGTTTGATATAACATTCAGTATGTATAGAGTTTCCGAAATATGCGACAGATTTTGTGCATTTTTGAATGCGCTATTGGCCCTTTCTTTGTGTGAGGGTACTCATAATATTAAAATTTCCAGGTTTTCATAAGTTATTGTAATGACGTTGCCAAAAGAACCGTTCTGAATTTTGGTTAAAGCCTAAATTATCCAAAACAGTCTCAAATTGAGTTGGACTTATTTGTTCGACAATTGAATGTGATTTTGTACCATTATTAAAGGAACCATTAGTGTAAATTATTATTTTAGGAATAAAATGATTTATCTTCTGCTGTGGAATTTTTTTGAATACTTCCATTGATATTGTTTTTATTGTGGTTACTTATATCTACGTCCGTTTTAGCAAAAGTGGTACCAACAGATGTGGCATTCGGTTTTATATGCATGGCAATATTGTGGTTTCTTAAGAGCATGATGATTTCCGTAATTATAGGTGGTGGTTTCATATTCTGGCGATAAAGATGATTGTTAAAATTATTATGAAGAACATCAGAATAATTTGTAATTGATATGGATGTCGCACTTTTTTCCAAAATTAAATAAAAGTTTCTTTATCCAGCCCAATGGGTTTGATCTTAATAAATCAGTTACAGTTCTATAACAGTTATTAATACCAGTGTGACTTTTTTAATTTTTACCTTTGAGGTTCACACATAAATTGTAATCCCATGTATTAAAAAGCCAGTAATCGAAAACTGACAAATTTCAAGCGCAGTATTAAAGTGGCGAACTTTATTAAGTGAGCATATTAGCTTTAGGAGGTTGTTTATTTTTCACATGAACGTTCCATAACAAATTTTGCCTGCACAAAATGCCCGATACCCTCATTTAGTTAGTAGTGACTATTTCCACATATCTGATGTTATTAATGTGTTGTTCATCCATTAGTGTAAATTTAATCTAGTTTGTTCAGATTTATTAATTTTAAAACAACAGGTTTAAAATTTTTTTTTAATCTGAATCGCCCTGTTTCTGTTTTTATAATTTCATTTTGTTATTTTGACGTCTCTGTTTTTATAACAATGGCGCATAAACAAAAACATCTGCTGCAGAGATTTCAAACAATTTTGTAGTAATTTTAAAGAAAAATACAAAAAAATAAAATTCAATAAATTTCATATTTTAAAATGTCCATAACACCCACCAAAGTTCATAACCATGAACAAGAATATAAAACGCCCAAAAAATCAAACAAAACTAAAACAAAAACACCAAACTCAAAGGGATTAAAGGCAGTGGAAAACATAAGGTCCCGTGATACAACCACCACAGAAAGCTCGGCCGAAGAACCCACATTTGTTAGAGTAGGTTCCGATGATGAGAACAGTTTTAACGCATCAAAATTTCCCAGAAGAAGTGCTAGAGTTCCCAGTCCTACTAAAAAATATGCTGGTGATTTTATTTTAGAGACTAGAAGTAATCGCAAAAGAGACGCACGACGGCGCAATGAAGTTACTGATGAAGAAAATGAAGAGGACACAGATCTGGATTCTGTAGAGGATTCAGTGGCAACTAAACCTAAAGCCGGCGATCTGCAATTGCTGCAAGAGGATGTAGATGTTGCGGGTAAAGTAATGTTTGGCTTTAATACACCCAAAAAGAAAGGTGGCATGGCTTTGGCGGCTATGAATACCCCTAAAACACCCTCAACACCAAAAACTCCCAAGACACCAGGTAGATTAGGTAAAACACCAGATACTAAAAAGTCTAGGAAATCTGTGGAACCTAAAACACCGTCACATGTGCGCACTAGAGTTAAAAATCGTAAGTTTAAAAAGCAAAAATTTAAACTAATTTTAACTGAGTTTGTTTTTTTGTTATTGTTGCAGAAATTGCCAAACTAGTTGAAGCCAACTCTGATTCTGACTTCTCGGCCGATGATAGTGATTTTGCTTATTCGGGTAGTGAAACATCTTCAAGCGATAACGAAACTTCCGGAAGTGATAATAATGAAGCCGACGATGAGCCCAGTACACCTTGCAAGGGTCGCAAGCCAATTGTTGTACCCATACTACCTAAAACTCCGTCGGCGGCTCGTTTAAGACAAGCAGCTAGAGTTAAGAAAAATGCCGATTATGTACCAGAATGTGAAAGTTACTTTCAATCACATTCCAGTACCAAAATACTCACCTCAGATCATACATTGGATCGTTTGAAAAATCCTCGCTTACCAGCCGATCGCCTATTCTCGCTTTTGTCGGAAATGAAACTTTGTTCCGAACATGAATCATCCATAAATGCCATTATGGAAGAATACAAATCATACTTTCCCAAATGGCTTTATATATTAAATGAAGGCTATAACATATTGCTCTACGGTTTGGGCTCAAAACGTCAACTACTACAGTCATTTCATCGCATGGTTCTATCAGAACAAACAGTACTCGTCGTCAATGGTTTCTTTCCGAGTCTTACAATTAAAGACATATTAGATAGTATAACAAATGATATTTTAGATGCCGGTATAAGTCCGGGTAATCCCCATGAGGCAGTAGATATGATAGAGGATGAATTTTCGTTGATACCTCAAACTCACTTGTATTTGATTGTGCACAATTTGGATGGTTCAATGTTGAGAAATTCCAAGGCACAATCAATTTTATCCAGATTGGCTAAAGTACCAAATATACATCTGTTGGCATCGGTGGATCATATTAATACACCATTATGTAAGAGCAATCGTATAATAATTAAAATATATAAATTTTTATTTGTAATTTTATTTCAAAATTTTCAGTATGGGATCACACAAAATTAAGTAATTTCAATTTCTCCTGGTGGGATTGTACAACGATGTTACCGTATTCGGATGAAACAGCCTTTGAAAACTCTTTATTGGTACAGAATTCAGGCGAATTGGCTTTATCATCTATGCGTAGTGTCTTCTTATCGCTAACCACCAACTCTAGAGGCATTTACATGATCATAGTCAAACATCAATTGAAAAATAAAACAAATCCAAATTATCAAGGTAATTTTTCGAAATCCCTTTTGATTTCTAAGACTTTTTTCAGTATTAATGTTTTGATTTTATCTTATTCCAAAGGTATGCCTTTTAAGGATTTATATTGGAGTTGTCGGGAAGCATTTTTGGTTAGTTCGGATTTGGCTTTGCGTGCTCAACTTACAGAATTTTTAGATCATAAATTGGTTAAATCTAAACGAAGTGTTGATGGTTCCGAACAACTTAATATACCTATAGATGCTGGTCTGTTGCAGCAGTTTTTGGAGGAACAAGAGAAGAAATAATGTAAAATATTTGCGGTACAAAGATTAACAGTTATTTATACAATTTTTTTTTTGCAGTTTTTAATAAACTTTATAGAAAAACATAAACAGAAGATGTAGCTGATGGTTTTTATATCTGTGGTCACAATCATCAACCGCCTAAGTCGAAAAACATGCTTTTGAGAAAAATGACTTTTTATATAAATGTAATGGGGCTTCATTACGACTTAGATCACTATGTTTTCATTAATAACTTTTTATTAAACAGTGTTAGAGAAATGGGGATTTCACGTAAATATAAATATTAGTAGAATATGATAGCATACATAACTCAAATCGTTCTTAACTCGACTTGGGCGGTTATCGCTTGTGACCACAGATATTACGCTGCTCATAAAAATTATGAAAACTTTATGTTGAGTATTTTATTGAGTTTGTTTTATAAAAAATTTAAAACTTTAAAATTTTAAAGAATATTAAAGTTTTAAAAAATTTACAGTTATTAAATACATATATATCTGAATCTTTTAAATGACATCCGATTTCATAAATTCGCAGTATCTCTAGAGATATACGAGATCTTATAATTTACATTATAACAAATCTTATAAAAACTTGGCTAAACTGGATAAGTGTCAGAACAGCGCTAACTATTGTCAGGCCTTATGGAGGAAATTTAAATTTTTCGTATTTTTACTTAATTCTCAAATAAATAGCTATATCTCAATAACTACTGGACCGAGTTGAACGCAATTGATTTTATTATAATATAATTTATTTTTTTATGTAATTTAATTTAATTTCAGACTTTGAGGCGAATTTTTGTAATTGAATTTTCACCAACTTCCGGACTTATTCTAAACAAAAATTCTGCATGAAATTTCTCATTTTTCCCTTTTCTCCTATCTTGTATATATACAAATGGAGTTTTGTATGTTTGTATGTTTGTTTGTGGTCTCTAGGAGGATACAACACTGGACCGATCATCTTGAAATTTTTACAGGAAGTAACTGCCTATCCGGAAGGAAAAATAGGCCATATTTTTTTTGGATTTTTCAAGTGGGCGTGGCACCTCCCATATAAAGTGAATTTTTTACATATAATATCTGGAGTACTACACCAGCAAGAGTTCTGAAACTATGTACATGTACATATTAAAATAATGGGCGTGGCTCCCCCCATACAAAGTTAATATTTAATATATCTAGAGTACTGTAATAGAGAAAGCCTTGGACTCTGTGTGAGTTCATAAGTTATTAATGTGAATAGTGGGACAAAAAATGGGTGGGTTTGACCAATGGGCGTGGCATCTTCTATACAAAAATATTAATTACTATGACAATGACAGTCTTGAAAGTTTTGACAAGTATTTTTGATTTTCAATGTGAGTAGTCGTGGAAATATGGGCGGAATCGCCAAAATCAAAAATCGCCAAAGCCGAAAAATCACAAAAAAAACAAAAATCGTCAAAATCAAAAAAATCGTCAAGAACAAAAAACGACAAAAAAAAAACAAAAATTGCAAGAGCCGAAAATCGCGAAAAACAAAAATCGCCGAAACCGAAAATCATGAATAAAAAATAGCAAAAATCAAAAATACCAAAAAACAAAAATCACAAAAAAAATACCAAAAAACAAAAATCACAAAAAGGCAAAAATCGCCAAAAAGCATAAATCGCCAAAAAGCAAAAATCGCCAAAGCCAAAAACCGCCAAAATCAAAAATAGGAAAAAAATTACAAAAAAACTAAAATCGTCAAAATCAAAAATTGCCAAAAACCGAAAATCGCGAATAAAAAATTCGTCAAGAACAAAAAACGACAAAAACAAAAATTGCCAGAGCCGAAAATCAGAAATCGCCAAAACCGAAAATCGTGAATAACAAAAATAGCCAAAATCAAAAATAGCAAAAAACAAAAATCACAAAAAGACAAAAATTGCCAAAAACCGAAAATCGCGAATTACAAAAATCGCCAAGAAAAAAACGACAAAAAGCAAAAATCAAAAAAATTACAAAAAAACGAAAACGTCAAAATCAAAAATTGCCAAATCCGAAAATCGCGAATAAAAAATCTCTAAGAACAAAAAATGACAATAACAAAAATCGCCAAAACCGAAAATCATGCTTAACAAAAATAGCCAAAATCAAAAATAGCAAAAAAAAAACAAAAAATCACAAGACAAAAATTGCCAAAAACCGAAAATCGCGAATTACAAAAATCGCCAAGAAAAAAACGACAAAAAACAAAAATCATATAAAAAAAAACGCTAAAGCCAAAATCGCCAAAATCACAAATAGCAAAAATCAACAAAAAACGCTAAAGCCAAAAATCGCCAAAATCAAAAATAGAAAAAAACGCCAAACTCGAAAATTGCTGATAACAAAAATCGCCAAAACAAAACACGCAAAAATCAAAAATTGCCAAAACCGAAAATCGCGAATAACAAAAACCACCATAATCAAAAACGCCAACATCAAAAATTACAACAAAAAAAAAAACAAAAATCCCATAAATCAAAAATCGCAAGAAACAATAATCGCCAGTCAAAAGTCGCCAAAATTAAAAATCACCAAAATCTAAAATCGCAAAAACAAAAATCGACAAAATCAAAAATCGCCAAAAAATAAATAAAATAGTTTTCTACAAAATGTATTCCCAGTTTTTTATTTTGTTATGATTGGTGTAGCGAAGCACATTGAGTTACAGCTAGTTATGAATAAAAATTCCTTCGCTTAACGTTTTTATCCCGTTTTTATCAGCCGTGTGAAGAAAAAACAAATCGATGGGAAAAAAGTCGTTACTCTCAATACATTTGAATCAAATCAGACGGGAGTTATATAAAAATGTAAGCAGTATTTTGATAAAAACAAAATTTAAATAAAAAAATATATATATTTTATATATTACTATAATTATTTGGTCAATTGTAGTTTCTTCAAGTTAAATTTTTTTTAAGCTAATTAGACCTGGGGGCAAATTGTCGCATTCGATATCGAGTAAAACCAATCGAAATTCCATAGTTTGGTTTAATATATAAAGAAGACGGACAATCGTCAGACAACGTTTCACATTTACTATTAACTATGGACTACTCGTTAGCCGTGACAGAGTAAAATTACTCTAGTATTTTATTTTGTAAAATAAAAATAAATAATTACGCTCGAAAATTTTCGATAACGAATGCGACAATTCGACCCCTGATATTGTTGGGTAATTAAAAAGGCATTCTTTTATTAAAATTTTTCCCTGAAGAAGTAGACAAAAATCTACAAAGCGTTGGGAAAATTTGTAATAAAAGAATGCCTTTTGAATTACACAACAATAGCAGGTCTAATTAACTGGATAAAAATTTAACTTGAATAAATATTTTATTGTTGTTGTAGGTCGAAGACCACACACAAGTAAAGCCCAACTACAACTTTTGTTAACTTTAATGGAAGTCAATTCAGGCATTTAATTCAGTTTCCATAAATTCATCTCGCAATACTTTGGCTATTTCGTTGTTGTTATTCTACAACACCAATTTCCTCCACAAGTGCTCCCATCATAGCTATCCTATTAATTTTTTTATATTTAATTTTACATTCAAATATAAATTAATAGAAAATTAATTTTTTTTTGTTCACGCAGAATTTATAATTGAAGAATTTTTTTTCTGGAGAATAGTATTTTCCGTAAGAAAGAAATTCCTTGAGAATATTCCTAATTGGGCTGAATAATTTTTACCACGATTTGATCACTATTTTCGCGTTAAGCCTGAAAGCATAGAAAAGCAATCCTTCAATAAATATTTTTTTCTATAAATAAAAAAAAACCATACACATTTTAAGAATTTATTGTTTTTATTTGTTGTATTTTTTATGTTTTTAAAGTGTGCTTAAGTATTAAAAATTTTTTTTATTTTAAATTTTTTTTAAAGATATTTAATACTACTACACTTAATATTTGTTTTAGTTTATCAAGTAATCAATAATTTTAACGAGCTTCTTTGTCATCGTCGCGTAATTGTCGTGTGAAATTTTAATTTGTTTTGTTTGTTTTTTTTACAATAATTCTATGATTTTCATATTTGTCACTATAGGTTTTCTATGAATATTCTGAAAACTAAGTATCACTAAGATTTAAAATATTTGCATAAAAATAAACAAAAAAAAAAATAAATATAAACAATATAAAATTAAGAAAACATTTATTAAAAAAAAAAGAAAACCTAAATCAAGAAATTAATTTAATCAATTAATTTTTATAATTTATAATATTATTATTATTAAATATTTTATTAAGTTTCATTAAATTTAAATGGTGGTCTGTTGTTTTACTTATATTTATATATTTCTTTTTATTGTATTTTTAAACAAATATAGTTTTATTATTACTGATTATGTTATTTTTTGTTTGTTTTCTTTTTTTTTAAAAAATGGTCATTACACATTTATTATCTTCTGTTTTACTCAAAAATTTATTTTATGATTGGTATTTATTTCTAATAAACTTTTATTTCAAAACGTTTAGATTAACATTTACAAATAATTATTATTATTATATTTTAAAGTGGAGCAACAGCATACAAAAAACAATAAAAAAACAGAAAATTATATAAAAAAAAAATAAAATAAATAAAAACTATAATATATTTTAAAACTGGCTTAAGTTAAAAAGAAAATTTTTTAAAAATTGGTTGAAATGTTTTTAAAATCCGAAAACATGTAACTAAACTATTTAAATAAAACAAGCTAATAATCTGGTAACTATGTTTAAGAAATTGAATGATTTGTGATTCACATCCCTATCTATATTTGAAATCAAAGCGAATTAAGTTTAGTAAAATTCGATTAAAAGGTTTTACTTTTAAATTAGGATCATTTCTTTAAACTCATTAATATTCTTGTTTTTAAAACCGCAAGTTTGTTTCAGAAATCGTATTATATAGTTAACATTTTTTCAATATTTCCTAGTTCATCTATATAATTTTTTCAACTAAAACAAATGAAAGCAACAGGCTCTTAAATATGTTATATAACATATTATAACAATCTGGCAATTTTATTTATATCTTTTTCTTTTCTGAAAAAAAATGTCGCATTTTATTTGCACTTTTTTTGAAAAGTGTATTTTTATATATATTCTGAATTAAGAGCAATCTTATGTTATACATCAATTGAAAGGTCTCAAAGTTGAGCCCTCGTAAATCGCAAAAAATTACAGCCATTGACTTCTTTCAGGTCGTAGTCCGAGAATATTTTCCCATTGTTTCCCTTTTTTGTATATTTTCACCCTATGACTTCAAAGAGGATAATAGCAAAAATTTTTTGTACTTCATAAACACAGTACTTTGAGACCTTTCGATTGATGTTTAAGATAATTTTACTGTTAATTCAGAATATATAAAAAAATTATCTTTTCGAAAAGTGTTAATAAAATGCGACATTTTATGTCAGAAAAGAAAACGGCATTAATCAAACAATTTCCACAGGATATTCCAAAACTGAAAAATTAAAATATATTAAAATATTAAGCGAGCTTGGCTAATTTTTTTGTAAATTTTAACTATTTCACTAAAAACAACATGCCAACGATAAGGTAACTCTCTTTTGGAAACTGCAGACGAAAGTTCAAACTTTATTTTTATCAAACGACACCAATTTGACTTAAATTGCTTCAGTTTTGTAGTAGACAACGATTTATTTGAAATTCCTAGCAAATCTTAAAAAATTTTGACTTACAGCCGTAGTGGCTGTCAATAGGTGGCGCTGAGTGGACATTTTACTTATAAAAATTACTGGCTCAATATGATTAAATTATTATAACTATGAAAATGTCTTGACTTACATATTACTGCAGATTTGGGAAAACTTGTCATTTCTTTGAAGGAAATACAAAAATTGTACATTATATGATTACTAGCAGATCCCAGCCTTCAAAATTCGAGTGCAAATTCTAGGAAATTTTATTTTTTCCATTAAATAAATTATTTTATAAGACCCTAAAGGTATGCCAATCAATTTTAGCCGATTCACAATTCAACATTTTTTAAATATCGATTGCGTTATTGTCGGTTTATTGTTGGTTTATGATCAATTATTGGTTTATGTCCAAGATTATTTTCAATTCAACATAATTATTATCGTGAATGAAGAAATTAAATAATTTTTTTTTTTGCAAATACTTTAATAAACACACACATAGCATTATATAATTTTATGTATATGTTGGTAGCAACTTTGAATGAACATAACTCCAAAAAAAATGTAAAAATTTTAAAATCTGTAAATCTGGTGGACAGCTAAAAAGAAATACCTTTCAAATGAGGGATGTTTGGTCAACATAGGATTAAAACTGACACACAAATATCGGTCACAAGATATCGTCTTGCATATTAATATTATAGATTTTTTAAATTAATATTTTCGCACCGACTTAAACTATTGAAAAAAGGGTAAGGAGCTTGATTTAATTTAAAATAATACAACTTATATAATTATATATTAATAGGCTAGGCGATTTCTTGTGACCGATGTTTTGTTCTACCGTTTTATCCCGATTTCGACCAAACGTGTATTATTTGAAAGGTATTTCTTTTTAGCCGTTTTGCAGATTTACAGATTTTAAATTTTTTTCCTTTATTTTGAGTAAATTGCATTTAAAGTTGCTACGAACACATACATAAAATTATACATACGCTATGTTTGTGTTTAGTAAATTTGGTTAATGTGTTTGTAATAAAAAATGAGTTTGTTTTTTGTGTTGATTTTTGAATTGGGTATAATTGATTAGCATACTTTTAGGGTCTTTATTTAATGAAAAAATAAAATTTCCTGGAATTTGGGCTCGAATTTCGAGGGCTGGAATCTGCTAGTATATATTAATAGGCCAGGCGATTTCTTGTGACCGATGTTTTGTACTACCGTTTTATCCCGATTTTGACCAAACGTGTATTATTTGAAAGGTATTTCTTTTTAGCCGTTTTGCAGATTTACAGATTTTTACATTTTTTCCTTTATTTTGAGTAAATTGCATTTAAAGTTGCTACGAACACATACATAAAATTATACATATTCTATGTATGTTTTATTAAATTTGTTAATGTGTTTGTTATTGAGTTTGTTATCTTCATTCTCAATAATAATAAACCATAAAAGTGTTGGTTTGTGAATTGGCTCAGTTGAAAATTAAAACTGCTAGAAATTGCACTCGAATTTCGAGCGCTGGAATCTGCTAGTATAAATAATTCCATATCAAATACATTTTTTAACATTACAATTTTCGTTTTCCTAAAATTTTGCCAGATGCATTTTACTTTTAAAAATGATAGGATTCAAATGGCCAATGGCTCGTTTTAAAGGTATTTGCCTTTACATGTTCAATTTCAGTTTCATTTTATTCATATAGACTTTTAATCAGTACATTTAAAAAAGCTTTTGACAGGAGCCGAATTACCTCAGAAGTGAACCAACGAATTTTATGTTTTTGTTATCAGATGGAATAAACTGAATCAGAGGCCAAATCATCGCATTCGTTATTGAAATTGGTTGATCGAAACTAATTTTTTTATTTTCCAAAATAAAATACTAAGAATAATTTTACTGTGTCACAGTTAACGAATTATGGCCCTTAGTTAAGATTAAAAGTGAACCAGGGCTGATGTTTGTCCGTCTTCTTTAAATAATAAACTAAAATATTGAATTTCGATTAATTTTATTCGATATCGAATGCGGTTATTTGGCCCCATTTAAAATTTTACTCAATAGAATAAAAGAAATCTTACATTAAGCCCTAAAAAAGTTTAGTATACTTTAAGGAATTCTAAAAAAAAGAAAAATTTGCTTAAGAAAAAATATTTCTTTAAATTTCTGAGGACTTATTATAAAAGACGATATCGTTGCGAAAATAGCATTACGTTATATAAGCATATCTTTGTAATGATTATCGTTTTAGATTTTTAGCTTAAAAAAAAAATAAAAAGTAAAATAAAAATAAAATAAAATAAAATATATAATTATTAAGAAAAACATAAGAAAATAATTTATTTAAAATATTTTTTAAACTTAATAAAATTAAAATTAAAGTTTACTTCAAGTAGACTTTATTGTATGTTTTTCATAAAAAAAATTGTTGATAAAGTCTACTTGAAGTACACTTTAATTTTTTTCCATACGGGCCTTAGACTTTTAGGAAAAAATTTATTAAATTTAAAAATTTATTATTATTTATTAATTTATTAAGACACATAACTATAGATCTACAAATAGCTAAATAATTTTATGACTTCTATCTTAAGACGACTATTGTTAATCCGATCGATATATCTTCTTCAGATTTTATACGATTTCGTTAATAAATAGAAGCTTAAAAAACTGGTATACTTTTAGGTCGAATTTTATAGACCTTATAGACCTTATAGTAGAATTCTTTAAAATAATTAAACATCAATTCCGGGACTAAGTACCGGTTCACACTATGAAATTTTTCTTTCTGAAACTGTTTTTAATTCTCTTTAAAACTTTCATCCGTGTCTATAGTCTGAAATTTTTGTAATGATATTCAAGTTTTCTTCATGTTTACTTTAATATTATTTTTTTGTTTGACATCTCCAGAAGAAAAAAATATTTTTATTTATTTTTTAATTTAAATTACTTTTTTGTTGATTGATTTTGTTTTTTCTTTTTTCATTTATTATATTTATTTAATTAAAATTAACTGTAATTTATCAGTCCTGTTCTTGAAACGTTATTTGAATAAAAGTGAATTTAAAATCACATGAAATTGAAATTTTGGGTTTCTTGAAACCACCTTTTTTTATTTATTTAATGGAAACATATGTTTGAGTTAAGAACCATATGTTTGAGTTAAGAACACATGTTATCTAGAAACCGAGGTGCCATATGGTTCTTTATTCAGTTTCACAAAAAACTTTTAAGTATTTTGTGCATGTTTTTTCTAAAGTTTATAGAAAAAGTATAAAGAAAAATATTTTCTTTTAAAATAACAACTTATTTGTTCATATAATTGTTTTTGTTCTTCAATTTCATTCAGTTAAAAATGACTTTTCTATTTTTAAAAAGTTAGGCATCACCAAAAAAAATTTCGATATTCAAATAAATTGGATTTGACTGGCATCACTACTGTATCGAACATATGCAAAAAAATAAAAATATGTGATTTGATGAAAAATTTTTTTTAATTCCTTTATTTGCAATAATTAGTGCATAAAGAATCTATGTTATAATTGAAAAAATTATAATGGAAAATAGATTGTGTAAATAAAAAGTTTTTATTATAGCTATAGAACAGCATCATCGCAAAAAGTGTGTTTTATTAAAATCGACCACTTATTACGAGTTTTTTTTTTTTTAAATCAGCGCAAAATGTAGACGTTTTTTAAAATCGTTTTTTTTTTTTCATAAAATTAATGTCTAATTTTTTAAAATAATGACAAGGTTCAATAAAAAACATGTTAGAGTTTAAATATCAATTAGTTTTTTTTATCTCTTAAGACCTGCTTAGTAGAAAAAAAGGGCATTTGTTTTGATTTCACAAAGCCTTTTCTATGTGAATTAAAACGAGAAAAAATATTCTTATTGAAATTAGAGAACAGCAAAAAACTCGTAGATTTAAGAATTTTTCATTAACGAGTTTTTTTTTGTGATAGTGGTTTCAAGAACAGGGGTGTATATCAATTTATTATTTTTTGCTGTCACAATCACGATCGAAAATAAAAATGAAAGAAAACGTAAAATGACTTCACTTTGACAATTATGAATTAAAAAGCAAAAGGGAATTTCCGAGCACATGAAAGCGTGTACCCCATTCTTCTCTCCCCTCTCATCTATAAACGCAGACTTCCAGAAAGAAAAATTACATAGTGTGAACCGGGACTTAGCAAAATGAATACTTTCATTTTGAATTTTTGTTATTCTTTTTTTTAATAAACAAAACACGGACTTTCGAACAGAATTTAGCTCTTTGACATAGTTAGCCCACTGAATAGGCCTGATATTCTCTAATTTTCGGAGAAAAACTCCGAACTATATTATTTAAAATTCATAATCGTGGCTCGAAAAAAAAAAAAGCATATTAAAAAAATTTTTTAAAATTAAAAAAAAAAATTATTAAAGAAATTAAATAGTTTCTGAAACATGTTACACAAATTAAAAATTTAAAGAGAAAAACAGTACGAAAATATAAATGTAGATACAAAATAATTTTTTTTTAAGTTTTTGACTTTAAGCCGAAAATATTTAATTAATTAATCAAACATTAAAAAACGGACTTAGTTTTTTTAAACCAAAAATCATACCCTTTGCCATGGATCATAAGCAATTTACTTAATACTGAATTTTGAGATTGTTGTTCTTGATTGAAGAGTAAAAGAATACCCAACTCTTATAGGGGTTAGAGTAAAATCCTGTAAAATAAGTAAACATCAATTCAATCTGAATTATTATTATTATTATTTTTAATTAAACAATTTACGGATTTAATTACACTGTCGAACAGAATTTAGCTCTTTGGCATGCCTGATAATTAGCCGCCTGAATAGGTCTGGGGTATAATCGTTGCATTCGTTATCGAAAGTATTCGTTCGAAATTATTTTTTATTTTACAAAATAAAATACTAAGAATAATTTTACAACTTCACAGTTAACGAATTACGGCCCCTAGTTCATAATAAAGGTAAAACGAGGTCTGACATTTGTCCGTCTTCCTTGAGAAATAAACCAGAATATGGAATTTCGATTGTTTTTACTAGATATCGAATGCGGCAATTATCCCCTAATATTCTCAAATTTTCGGAGAGAAACTCTATTATTTAAAATTCAATTTAAAAAAAATTTTAAAATAATTAAAAATTCATTAAAAAAAGTTTTTGAAAAATCTTACACACATTGAAAATTTAAAGAAACTAAACAGTAGTAAAATTAAATGTAGATACAAAATAAAATTTTTTTTTTAAATTTTTGCCTTTAAGCCGAAAATATTAAATTAATTAAAAAAAACCCTTTTAAGAAATTAAAAATAATTTTTAATATTTTCAAAAATATAATACTTCTGGAAACTTTCAAAAAACGGATTTGATTCTTTTTAACCAAAAATCGTACTTCAGTCTTATACTGTATTAGTAGATTGTTGTTTTTGAGGAGGGTTCATGATTGATAAATTTTATTTACAAAATTAATGGAACAAAAACTGTGTGGGTACCATCATTACCTATCACGTTTAATTCCTAGCTGGAGTAAACGAAAAATTTCTTAGGAAGCCGTATTTTTTGAAAGCCAATTTTATGTTTTTTTTTGTTTTAATTGAAATATTCGCTTTGATGAGAAACATGTTCGTGTACATAACAAAATATTAAAACAAACACAGTCATGATTGTATTCGGCACCATACAAAATTTAGAAACACACATAATTGATATAAAAAATAAAAATATGTGTTGGCTGCTTTAGAACAGAACATTGTGTGTTTGATGTGTGTATTTTCTGAGCATTGTAAAAATGTTTTGTTCTAAAATAATTTATTAGCAGTTATAAAAAAATAAAAATAAGCAGATAATAATAAAATAAAAAGAAAAAAAAAAAATAAAAAGATAGTATTAAAATAGAAAACAGAGAACATTTATATGTTGTTTATGGCTTAATTTCGTTTTTTTTATTTTTTTTTAATTTTAATTTTTTTTATTTTTATTATTTTTAATGATTGAGTTTGAAATTGTTCAGGCTCAAGTTCAAATGTATTTACTTTAAAGTTGTTCCATATTTTAGTTTGTTATATTGGAAGAGGCTTAAATAGTATAACTTTTGCTTGAATTCTCATTTGGTTGTTTTCAGCAAATATATATGAATTTAACTTTTTACCAAAAAAACTATCTACTGCTTTTGGTTACTGATGAGGGTTGGTGACTCTTCCCGAAAGAGCTGTATAACCCGTCGTGCAGAATATAGATTAATTTTTTGAAACAAATGTGCTAATGCTTTTGCTTTATTTAAAGTAAAAACATTTGATCTTGAGCCTGAACAATTTCAAACTCAATCATTAAATTGATAAAGATCGAAAATAAGATTTTTTATTTTTATAAAAAATAATACAATTTATTATTTTTATTTTTTTATAACTGATAATGAATTATTTTAGATGTTTTTAATAAATTTGGTTGAAAAAATTATTGTCGTTTTTATAGGGGTGTATCAGATTTTGCCGATCGCGAGTGGATGTTTTAATTTTCAGATGTACGCGTTCAGGAACATGTTCTGCTTTTTTAGCAGTAAACGTGCAAGAACACGAACTTAAAATAAAGCTACACTCGAACCTGTGTGGTTTATGTGTGTTCGAAACAAAAAATACGTCATAGAAATATGTTCGTGTAGATATTAAAACGAAATACAGTCATGATTTAGAAACACACCGTACAAAATTTAGAAACACACATAATTGATTTCAAAATAAAAATATGTGTTTGTTGGTCTGAGCTATGTTTTTATTCGGTGTGTTTTTTTCTGAACTCTGCATTTTTAGTAAAGATGTTGCTAAAACATAAAATCAATATTTGAAGCGGCATACAAAATTAACTTGTATTGTCAGGTCCATCATTTAGTAAACCAAATGGTGCCCAACCCTGGAAAAAAATTATTGCAACATGTTGCTTACTGATAAACATGATGCTAGAAAACCTAAATTCTATTTCAAACTAAATATAACAAAAATTTTGAAAAAAAGAAAAAAATCTTAAGCATTTATCCAATTCATTAAAAACGTAAAATATTAAATAAAATTCTTAAGCAAAATGTTGCTAAAACACAACACCCTAGTGGAATAAAATTTCAACGTGCGTTTTAGTAATATAATTTCCAAAAATTAGAAAAAAAAGTTTTGCAGCATTGAAAAATTTCATTTTAAAAATTAATGGAACAAAAATGTGTGCAGAGTCTAGGTTTGGATACCAGTATGTTCCACGTTTTATTCCTAGTTGGAGTAAATGAAATTTTTTTTTAGAAAGACGTATTTTTTTAAAAAGCCATATCTTTTTTATTTTAAATAAATATAAATATAAATATAAATATTTAAATATTTGCTTTGATAAGAGCTACAACATGTGTGTCGAATTTGAGTCTTGTCTTCATTTAAGTTCAAACTTAAACATTTGTATGGAATGTTATGTACAGGCATGTCACAGAGCCAAATTCTGTTCGAAAGTGGAATAGAATCCGTATTTTTCTTCTTCAAAAAAATTTCAATTTTCTAAGGGAAGATAATGTTTCCTTTTTTTAAAATAATTTAACTCCAAGCTCTATAAAATACCATGTATTTTAAAAATTCTGTTTAAGTACAGGGTGGGCTAAAAGCCATCAGGGGGTTTAAAAATTTAATTACTTTTTCGTTTATAATTTTTTATTTTCTATTTTTCAGATTATATAAATAACACCTGGAGAATAAATAGTGGAGAGATTCACAACTGAACAAAATTTTATTATTTAAATCAGCGATCAATTATTTTAAAGCAAAGAGCATATGGTCACCATTTTACGGCCAGAATTGCACCCTCTGAAACAATGTTTCGTTGCTTAGTTGATTGGCATCATCAACGTGGCACCGTAAGAGATTTGCCTCGAACCGGTAGACCACGTTAATTCGCACTACGGAAAATATTGAACGTGTAAAGCAAAGTGTTAACGAAACACCAGAAACATCTACCAGAAGGCGTTCTGCTCAGCTAGAAAAGTCTCGTATGTCACTACGGCGCATTTTAAAAAATAATTACTGTTATTCCCATATAAGGTGCAATTGATGCAAGAATTAAAACCCCTACATCATCGGCAACGTCTTAATTTTGCAGTTAAATTTCAATAGTTGGCCAGAAATTAAATCAACTTTATTGAAAATCTGATTATGATTGAAGAAGCTAATTTTCATTTAAATAGCTTTGTAGGTTCTGGGATTCTGAAAATCCAAGAGGCTTTCATCAACGCCAGTTGCACCCCCTTAGGTGTACATTATGGTGTGGCACTACATCTGAAAATATCATTGGGCCTTAAGGCCAGCATACACGGTCAAAATGCTTGACGTCAAATTTCTGTATGTGTGCATGAAGCTTTTCTCTTACACTATACTACATAGCTCTTCTATCATTTATTTGGTATTTGATTTTGTGCTGTAAACACCATGTCTTCTATCAGTTCTAACACGTTTTTCTTTTCTTCCGACATTTTTACATCCATTCGCTTCGAAGTCATATCAAAAATGAGACCATGCAGGACGATCAACGATATACACACATCAAAATCGCACGTCAAGCGAGCAAAAATCTAAAATTTTTGATTTTGCTTCAATCATCATCGGTGTGACACATACAAACACATTTTCACTAATACCACTACAATGCTTGTCATGCATTTTGACCGTGTATATCTCGCTTTAGTTCTTCGAAAATGAAGATGGAAGTGCTGAAACCATAAATGGAGAGCGGTATCGGTTTATAATAGAATATTATTTACGTCCTGCTCTTGAAAACAGACCTGAGATGTGGTTTCACCCACACTGCCCGACACACAATGGGCCTTTTTGAGGCAAATTTTTGGAGAGCGAACAATTTACAGAAATTAATTGGCCAGCGCGTTCGCCAGATTTGTCAGCACTCAACTGTATTCTTTGGGGTTATTTGAAACAGCAAGAATATGTGAATAAGCCCGAGACAATCGTTGAACTTAAGGCCAACATAAATTTTGAAAAATGTTATGGAAAATGCTCTAAAACGAGCCCATCATTGCAAAGCTGAAAACGGGGGTCATTTAAGTGACATTATTTTCCATACTTAGTGTAAAAATTTCGGTTTTGTATATTTTATAATCTAATAAAAAAAAAAATAAAAAAAAAAATATATAAACGAAAAAGTTATTAAATTTTTAGATTCCATGGTGACCTGTATGAAATTTTTATTAATAGAACCTACATGTATACTCAAATTTAAAACATTTATTTATTAATGAAATTGAACAAAAGTTGAAGAAGCAAAAACAAAATCGAATCGATCTAAAACAAACTACAAGTATATAAAAAATGTTCTGTTCTGGAAAGCAATATGTAAAATTTAATAGCAAATTACAAAAAAAAAAAAAAATAATAAAATAAAATAAGGTTCGCTAACGCAATGTCACAGCTTGGAACTAATCAGAACTTTAAGAAAATATTGGGCTTGGTGAAAAAAAAAAATTATTGATCTGCATGTGTATCAGTATTTTTGACAATCTGCTAATGTGAGATTTCGAAAATGCAGATGCATTGAATGATCAAGTAACTAACAATGAAGTGGGCAAGAAACGAGCATCTGCTTTAGCTGGGACCAAATCACCGCTTTCGTTAAAGAAATTTTTCGATAGAAATTATTTTTTTTTTTATTTTCCAAACTAAAATACTAAAAATAATTTTACTCTGTCTCAGTTAACGTATTATGGCCCCTAGTTAAGATTAAAAATTAAACGATGGCTGATGTTTGTCCGTCTTTTCTAAATAATAAACCAATATATGAAATTTCTATTGATTTTACTCGATATCGAAAGCGATGATTTGGCCCCTGATCAGTATCAGCAGCTCCAACGGAATCATTTCCAAACAGGCCAATAATCTTAAAAGTTTTTTAAAAAAGCATAAATTTAATTCTTTAAACAAAATTTATGAAAAACACAAATCATAAAAAATTAAACAGCTTCTTGATTTTTCTAGATTTTATAAATAAATCCTCCACATCGGAGGAGGGCTTAGTTAAATAATTAAAAAAACACTGTAAATTTTAGGTTTTACTTTCACAAAACTGTGGGGTTTTTTTTTATATATTCTTAAAATTTTTAAAATCAATTTGTTGTTTCTATAATAAATCTTCATTTCTTGTAGAAAATTTTTCTTATGATTTTAAAGACAATTATACACAAAAAAATTAAAGAAAAATACTTAATAATTAAACAATAAAAACAGAATTATTATAATTAATAAAATGAAAGTAAAGAGAAGAAGCAAAGTTTTAATTAATTTTAAAAAAAAATAATAAAATGAAAATAAAATCAAACACATTAATTTAAATTGAAATTTGAATATTTTTTCTATTGCAAATTTAAATTAAAAGATAAACATTTTTAAATTAAAACTTAAAAAAATTAAAAATTTTTTAGGAAAAAATTTAAATTGATAATTTTTTAACACTTGTTTGTTGAAAATCCCATTGTTAAAAAAAAATATATATTAAGAAAGAGAGAAAGAATTATTTTGATTTTACGCTTAATTGGCGGGTTGTGTGTGGTAAAATAAAATTCTAAATATTATTAAAATTAAAGATATTTTGGTTAAACCAATAAGATATTTAAATTAATAAAACAAACGAAATGTTATAATTATTATTATTGATTTTTATACAAACTCAAAGGGCAAATAAAAATTATTTAAATTAAAAAAAAAAAAAAAACAATTAAATTTTCTTTAAATTATAAAAGAAAAATATTAAATTTAAAAGCAACAAAAGTTCCGAAAACAAAGAAAGTCCAGTTATTTCAAAAAAAGAAAGAAATTTTGTTATTGATTTACAAAAAAAAAAGTAAAAAAGCTTTAAGCAACATTTATAAGCTAGAAAAATAATTGTTGGTAATTACATTAATATTATTTGGAGTGAACTAAAAATTAACTGATATCAGAACATAAGAAATTTTATTAGCATCTACTTTTCGATATAATGGTAACAATCGAAAAATGTCAATTAAAACAAAAAGGAAAATATAAAAAATATGTTGAAAGAAAATGCTTAAAATGTTGCTAATATATTTGAAAATGATCTTGTTGTTGTTGTTTTTGTTGTCCACTAGGTAAAAACGATTAGAACATTTTAGAAATTTCAAGTTAAAATTATTTGTTGCTGATTTTGTTATAGATTTGTTGTTGTTGTTGTTTTTGTAGTAGTTGTAGTAGTAGTTATAATAATAATAGTAATAATTAATGCAATAATAATAATAATTATAATAGTTGTTGTAGTAATAAGTATAGTTGTTGTTGCTGTTGTTTTTGTTGATTTTACAATTATTGTTATTATTATTATTATAATGATGATTATCTATGTTGTTTGTGTTGTTGCTACTACTAAAATTTCAGCTCATTTTTACACGTTTCCTGGGTGGTCCAATCGGTGGGATTTGTTGTGTTGCAAGCGCTCGAAATGCCTCAGCAATTAAATGTGAATGTGTTGTGATCATATTTTGCCAACCTTGAGTTTCCATAACATCAGTGGCATGACTAAAATAGTTAATAGAAGAAAAAAAAAACCAAAAATTATTAAGAAATTCATAATAATAATTAAAATGACAAAAAATAGAAGGAAATATAACTTTCTGCAACAAATGTTGCCAAGTTAAATATTATATAATGCCAACAAAAAAAAAAAAAAAACAAGTAAGAAAAGTATAGTCGGTCTAGACCGACTATACGATACCCTATACCATGGTTTAGAGGCCCTATCTCTTCAGTCCAACTAAGTGGATATAGAAAATAAGCCTAAGCCAAATTTGAGTGGCATTGTTATTAATTTTTTTTTTTGGCTGCAGGTATGACAAAATTCATATCGGATGCTATATTTATATGGGGACTAGGTCGAAAAATGAACCGATCCTGACCATATGTGGTAAAGTCACTTATATTTTGAAAATTTTTGCAATATTTTTGTTATACCCTCCACTCCAGTGTGCAGAGGGTATATAAGTTTGTCATTTCGTTTGTAATAATTAGAAAAAAAATTTTGGACCCCATAAAATATATATATTTGTGATCCTTATAACAACCGGAGTTGATATAGCGATGTCCGTCTGTCCGTCTGTGGAAATCACGATGACGGCATCAATCGGGCAGCTAGGGTGCTCGTTGACATAAAAAATGATTCATTAGCATCCTGAAAAGTTTGCTATTTAAAATCGTCTAAATCGGTCGATTAGGGCCCGAGATTTGAATGAAGAACTAAAAAAGTCTTGAAAAAATATAATTTTCTATGTTGTTCTTGTCACGATCACGCCCTTAATAGTGCAGCTACAGTGATCATTTTTAGTGGGAATGATTCACCAAATTCATGGGAAGATTTCTATTTCAAAAATCATTAAAATAGGTGGAACAGGTCCAGGGAAATCTCTGAAAAAGTAAAAAAAAAAAATGAAAAATATGATGTTTCTATATTGTTCTTGTATATCATTATTCTTGTATATTGTTCTTGTTGTTCTTCAAAAAAAAAAAAAACAATGTAAATATAGCAAAAAAAAATTTTATGTATAAATTTATTTATAAATTTATATAAACATATTAAATAATACAAATAATATACATGTATATCCATAACAACTGCATGTAGAAATAAGTCGGTATATTATTTTATTTACATAAAATTCTGCAATATTTTGTTGTGGGGAAAATACATTTCTTTTGCATTAACAGAGTGTCACTTCATTTTGCTCACCGTGACTATGCCACAGTAGATGGCGCCACAATTTTTGCTTTTCTAATTAGCTTTGCAATAGTTTTTTCTATTTTGACATGTATGTTAATATTTTCAACTAGATATCATACAGAACAATGTTAAGAGTGTACACGGGCTGGACTTTTGTTTCATACGTATTTTTATTATTCTTTTACAAATATGAACATAAGTTTGGCATATTAAATTTTTGTTGTCTTTACAAAATAGAGTTACCGAGTTCATCAATGAGTTTTTTGCTTTCAAAACAGTTCTACATAGTTATATAGAATTATTATTCTGCATTACCTAGAAAATATCTGATTGCGATTACATCTAATTTTTAAAAATTGTTTATAATTACTAAAGCATTATTATTCAAATTGCACTTTTTAAATTTTCCATTCAAATTTAAGAAAATATCAATTCTAAAAACTGGAATTAAAAATTTCCAATTATAAATTACAATTAATTGAATTTCAGAAAATCATATCAAAACGTCGGAAATTATAATTTTAAATTTAGAAGACATCAATTGCATCTTTAATATATAAATTTTATTCGTTAAACACAAATTGAAATTCCAAAAAAAAAAAAAAAAACACCAAATACCTATGTTTACATTTAAAAAATTTTTACATTTAAAAAAAATATTGACATTCAGGAGAAATTAATAGCTTTTCAGTATCGCGATTCAGTAATTTCTTTTAACGATAGTCGAATCGTTAAAAAAAGAAAATTGCAAAATTATCAGTAAAATTTTTAAACGATATTCGCTATTGTTAAAGTCAGCTGTTGTTGTTATCTAAACTACAACCATTTTTGTGTTGTTTATTCAATCGATAAAAACTTAAATTTTTAGGTTGAAATGTCGTCATACATAAATAAAAATCATAAAATAGTGAAAATATTTTGCTTTAATTAAAAAACTTTTTTATATAAATAAAAAAATTAAATAGCATATTCAATCCATCATTTCATTTTCAAATAAATACACAGAAATATTAGCAAAAAATAAAGATATTAAACATAAACATAAAATCATCCTGTCAAACACGAAGTAATTTGTTTTTTTCTATTCTTTGTGTTTTTCGCTTATTTTGACAGAGATGCCACTCGTTTACAATTTAAATAAATAGAAAAATAGATTTGTCGATTGTCGTTAAGATGTATGTACTTAGTGAATCACTTAATCCTTAGTGCAAACAACAATAGCTGTCGATATATTTTGCGATTGTCGGATCGTTGAAATTTACAGAATCACACTACAGAAAACATTAATTTAAATTCAATGAATTTCAGAAAACGTGAAATGATATTTAAGAATTGCGAACATAAAAACTGTTACATAAATAACCGCAATTTGATGAAAATGTTATTTATATATAAATTTTCACAATTTTTTTGGATGAAAATTTGAAGTTTTTCAGAAAATAAAGAGAACAAATTATTTTATTTAAAATGTTTGGCATCCCTAATTTGATTATTTATTATTATAAATTTATTCTCTAGTTTTCCAAATATGGCAATATTTTAATAAAAAAATTGAGACTTTTTTTTGGTTATTATATTGTTACTCCATCCGACCTATATGGCCGAATGAAGAAATATTGGTCCAGTTAAAAGAAATTATACAGCCATCTCCAATTTGCACGATTTAATGCATATAGCCACCCTACACAACCATTACCTTTGCAATGGAGGTTAGGGCGAGCTATTTAATTAGCAAAAACTAAATTAAACGAGAAGTTATGCCATATAACCGGAAACGCATGCATATAGGTATATAACCTAAATGCATGCCGATCAGCAACCACGATGACCAAAAAGCAAACACCGAAATAATAGAAAAGACGAAAACCAACCCAAAGAATTTGCTGAAACAATTTGGTATTAAGTTTAACAAATTGTTTACTTTTTCATTTACATTTATTATCAAGACTCAAACCGAGGTGGATGGTATCAAAGATTCGGCACAGCCGAATTTAACACTCTTACTTGTTTTTTGATAGATTTAAGTGAAAATCGGGAAGCAGCTTTATATGGAGGCTATGACAAAGAATTGCCATATGGGGTTTATTTTTGGACTACTGATTAATGGGTGTAATAAACACACACAAACCCAGGAAGGATATCTATATGATTATATGGATATTATGGAAATTTAAGTCTATTTCATAGGGGTCATTTGTATGAGGACTAGGTCTGAACATGGACCGAATTTCACGAATTTCAATAGCGTTCATCCTATGGCCGAATTTCATTCAAATTTCATTAAAATATATTCATATTTGCGACCTCTAGTTTGATTACAAGGTTTACATCGACACACAGACGGACAGACGGACGGACATCGCTACATCGACTCAGAAAGTGATTCTGAGTCGATCGGTATAATAAAAGATGAATCTAGGTCAAATATTTTTGGTAGTTACAAACAGCAGCACAAACTCATTATACCCTGACCACATAGTGGTATAGGTTATAAAAATATGTTGGCTAAAAAAATCTTATTTTAAAGAACATGTTGCTAAGCATAGAAAAAAATTAAACATTTATTTTTGAACGTATCGAGACATTTGAAATTTATTTTAATTCTCAACGAGACTTTAACTGGACAAATATTAATTATTTTTCTCCTATTGGTTACAGGTTACATGAATGAAGAATGTACTCGCTCTGAGTTATCTGTTTCTTTATGTCCCAATTTTTATAGGAAAAGTACTCCTGGTACTCATAGGAATTGAATTTACCCTTTCTAAATTTATTTTCAGTTTTGCGTTTGTTTTTGTTTTTTTTTTTTAATTAGTATGTAATGTTAGGTTTAAGTTAGTTTTAAGTTTATTTTAAGAGATACACTCTCCTGCTATGTAAGCCACAGGAGCAAGGGCGTTGAAATTAAAATAGTTTGTTATACAATTTTCACTTTATATTGAAAGCATGGCTGCAATTCCACTAATATTGTATTTAAGATATTACACTATAGTCTTAAGTTATCTTTTATTATTGTTGCTGTATCATTATATTGTAGAAAAAAGACTAAATTTAAACTTTAAACTTTTAAAAATATTCAGTTTTGAATTTTCGTTTAGAAATTTAATTTTTTTTCAAAACAGTTTTTGTTATTAATCTAAAAAAAATCTTTAGATTAACGTGGGTTCTGTATCAACGTTCTGTAGAGATTAGTGAACTCATTTTAAGTACCCAAGTTTCAGTTTGTTTCATTCACCCTCTTCTCAAGTAGATCACCGCTCAACGCATTACAGGGGGAGTTCGTTTATCATCGTATGTGGAATAAACTCCTCGCACAGTCTTTTCTGACAGTTATAATGAAATCAAATTTAAGTAAAATTTGCACACAAACACTACTCTCTCTTTCTTGCTTTCCATAACCAATTTTTCTGAGATCAACAGAATGCACTGTATTTGTAGGGGTATCCTAGTGTTGGTTTATAATAATTAAAAATAAAAAAATCACATATAATAATTTATACTTTTAAAAATATGTAGAAAATTTTTTGTAAACACGTTGCTAAATCATAAAAGGGACATCGATATTAACTTCTATTATCAGGCCCATCATTTATCAATCAAATGATGTTCAAACATTGAAAACAAATTTTTGGAACATAGCAAACCTAATGTCGTTTTCTTTTCTGACAAAAATTGTCGCATTTTATTTGCACTTTTTTGAAAAATGTATTTTTTTATATATTCTAAATTAAGAGCAACCTTATTTTATACATCAATCGAAAGGTATCAAAATACTCTCGATTACAAACAAAATATAGATTTTTGTTGCCGGAACAAATGTCAAAGTTGTAAATAATAAAATACATGTTTGTCAACATTTGTGATATGCCGCAACATGTTTGCATTATCAAAAATTAATAAAAATTATAAAAATGAGTGTTTAACTTATAATAAGGTTTAAGAGAAATTTAATTTTGGAATATATAATTATTTGTAATTAAAATTAGATAAAAATTCAAAAATTAAATTAATGCTTAATAATTATATACATACATCTCAAGTGACTTAGCAACATGTTTATATATTTAACATGTTAATAAACAAAATATAGCTTTTTGTTGCTGGAAAAAATGTTGAAGTTGTAAAGAATAATATATTTGTCAACATTTGAGATCTGCCGCAACATGTTTGCATTATCAAAATAGATTTTAACAATTAACAAAAATTATAAAAATTTGTTGTTTAGTTATTTGTTTATTATAATGATTACGAGAAATGCTTTAAGATCTTTTGAAATTTGGATTAGGATTAGATGATTATTTGAAAGTTGAATTAATTTTTAAAAATACAAATACCATATTGTCTCAAGCGACTTAGCAACATGTTTAAATTTGTTGCTGCAAAAAATCTAAAAGTTGTAAAGAATAATATATTTGTCAACATCTCAGATAAGCTGCAACATGTTTCATTTATGACAATAGAATTTTGTATCTAAGCAACAATGAGGTGTCTCATTAGAAATTTATTTATTTATTTTAAGCATTTAAACAATTATGTTAATTTGATTTAAGACTACATTTCCATTAATTAAAAAAAAAAAAATAATATATGTATGTAACAAATTTTGTATAAAAAATTTTTTATATCAATTATGGAATTTTAATACTTATAAAAACCCGTAAAAATTTTAAGTTTTTCAACAATTCTTGATGGTATTAATCATTTAAATTTAATGTTATATGGACACTTCAAACAACCAGCAATAATCTAAAACATCAAAAATATTTTATACAATTTTATCAAAAAAAATCAATCATAAGAAAACACTTTTTTTTAACCACCCAGTAAAAAACAAAGCATCCAAAATGTGAAATAGATTTCATTCATGGGCCCGATGTTGTGGAAATTTGGTTCAGAACCAATGAATTTAACTTCGATGGAAGTTCTTTTTTAAAATACATGTTAGCGGTAGTGCTTAGAGCGTCATGAGAAATCAGTTTTAATTAAAAAAAAATAAAAAATAATATATAAAGGGTCCGCCATCTAACGTTTTTTTTTTCAACTAAATGCTGCCAACATATTTTTAAAAAGTAACAAATTTCTTAACAACAAAAAATTTAAGTTTAAATTTAAGCAATATGTTGTGAAAACATTAAAGCGGAATAAAATTTCAACATGTATTTTAGAAATAAATAAAAAAATTTAAAAAACATGTTGCTTACAAAAAAAAAAAAAAAAAAATTACACATACACGTGATGCTACAAAAAACTATGGTATATTTCAAAGAATATATAACAAGAAAAAGCTAACATTTATTCAAATATTCCAAAAAAAAATCTAAAGCAACATGTTGCAAAAATAAATAAATAAAAAATAACAATATGTAAACAGCATCTTTTTTAAATTCAAACGTAAACGTGACAGAAAACTTAGGTACATTTTAAACATCATAAAATATAGCAAGTATATCAAAAAATTTCAACAAAATTGTAGAGCAACATGTTGGCTAAAAAATTAAAGGCAACATTTGAATCGCCAAAATTCATCATTTAGTCTAAAACCTAATTAAAAAAGTTTTACATGTTGCATACAAAAAACCAATGCTACATAAACATGTTGCTAGAAAAACAAGGCTACATTTGAAAGAAAATATAACAAGAAAGCTAACATTTACTCAAAAACTAAAAAAAAAAAAATCTTAAGCAACATGTTGCCAAAAAAAATTTTTTTAACAATATGTAAACTAGGCTACATTTCAAACATTATAAAATATAGAAAAATTTTCAACAGAATTGTGGGCAACATAATGCCAAAAAAAAACATTAAAGCAGCATTTGAATCGGCACACAATTTTAACTTTTATTTTAATCTACTTGATTTTTTTTAAAGTTTTTCAATATGTTGCTTAGAAAAAACCAATGATACTTAAATCTGTGATTTTCTAGAATAACCGCGTATGTCATAAAATCAAAATGTTCAGGGGAGCCAAATAACGTTATATTTGAAATTATGGGCTCGATATAAAGATTTTAGAGCTTTTTATTTAACAGTCCTGTAGATATGGGCAATAAATACTTTATATAAAATTTTGAGTCAAAAATCTTCAGAGGAATAGATCCTAGAGAAGGACGAAAAAACAATTGTAAATAACACTTAAAAAAACTTATGTCGACAAACGTCGTATTCTTTGAAAAAGAAAACTACCAATGCAACCACCCATGTAGAACCATGTAGAAAAAAGTTGTTGTTGCTTGAAAAATGGATTTTTTTGTTCGTCAACAAAAAGTTAACGGGCCTTAGGATTAGAATATAACACCGATCAAGAATAACAGTGACAAAAAATTTCAGAAATAAACACACAAGTTTTTACAAGTGGTTATAAACTGAAAACTAATCCAAAATTATTTTGCATTTTTTTTTCATTAATAACAACGTATGTCGCTATGTGTCGTTTTCTGAGAAAATAATTTGTCAGCGATCAAACGCAGGTTGACATACGTCGTTAGTGCTGCAAATTAATTTAATAAACATTTGAGTTACGTCGTTATTTAAAGAAAAAGCTCAGAAATGGTCAATATTTTTTTTTTTTTTAAATTTAACACATGTAAAGAGCGTTAAAAATTAATATATTTGGCATCGTTAACTCAAAACTGACAAAAATGGACATACGCGGTTATTCCAGAAAACCACAGAAATATGATGCCAGCTAAATATCAAATAAAATATAAAAAGAAAGCTAATATTTCCACAGAAAATTAAAAAAAAAAATGTGCCCAAAAAATTTTAAAAATATTAAAGAAATTTTTTTTAAACTGTAAAAATAACAAATTCCTTAGCAACGCAAAACTTTGAAAATTTATTAATAAGAACCATCTAAAGCAGCATACATTTTCACTACGTATTTTGATTTACAAAATTAAAAAACCTTTTTTTTTGGAGCATTTTGCTTACAAAAAACCATTGGTACATAGGCATGATGCAAGAAAAACAAAGATATAATTCGAAGAACATAAAACAAGAAAGCTAACAATGGCACAAAAATTTTAAAAGAAAAATCTTAAGCAACATGTTGCCAAATTTGTTTAACAGATTTTTTTATGTTTAAACGTAAATGTACTATAACACTTACCTACATTGCAAACAATATAAAATAAACAACATGTTGCTTATAAAAAACCAATGGTGCACAAACATGATGCTTGAATAACAAAGCAACATTTCAAACATTATAAAATATAGCGAGTAAGTTAATATTTCCGCCAAAAATTGCACAAAAATCTTGTTAAAACACAACAGCTGATTTTGAATCTAAATTATTTTTTCAAAACTTGAAAAGAAAATGATTGAAACATGTTACTTACAAAAAACCAATAGTACCTAAGCATGATGCTGGAAAAACATGGCTACATTTCAAAGAAAATATAGCTAGATAAAATTTCCACAAAAATTTTAAAGCAATCTTTAGGCAAAAAAACATGTTGGCAGAATTTTTTTTCCCTAAATTTTTGTTTTAAAACAAAACTCAAGAAGTGTCCAAAAACCTAAACTCATAAAAAAATGTTTCAGCAACATCTTCCTAACATCAATAAACAATTGAAACAAAACACCTTTAATTTAATTTAATAAACCTGGGAAATGTTTTTATGGGAGCATAATCAATATTTAATAATTAAAAATTAAAAAAAAAATATTTTTTTTTTTAAATGTTTAGCAACATCCATCTAAATTATACAAAACAACACATGTTTAAAACGAAATTGTGCGAAAAAATGTTCAGCATTATATAGCTGATTTAAGAAAAAAAGCATGTATAGATTCTAAAGCAACATTTAGAGGCGCAACATTTATCGAAGCAACAGAATCGTGAAAGATAACGCTTTCCAAATTTATCGTTTTGTTTCTAAATCTTAAAAAAAATTGACTTAAACAATCGTTTTTAATACTTACGTATTTATAAAATCTATCGTTTGTGCTTTCAATTGATCCGCACTATGGAGATCGGCTAATATTAATGTTTCAGCTGCTGTTTCAACGGAGAGGTTAACGCACAGCGCTTCCTCACACATTACTTTCAGCTTTTCCAAAGCGTACTGCAAATACAATACAAAGATAAAAGCATTTAATTATTAATTAATAAAAAAAAAAATCAGTAAAATAAAATAAAAATTTACCTTATCAGCTGCTGCTAAGAGATCATCGGCCATTTTATCTAAGTTTGGCGCTTTGCCAGTATATATAAAACGTAACATTTCCTTTAAAACTTCATGATCAACATCAGTTATGGCGACACGATTCAATTTACGCTCTTCCATTTCATGTTCAAACATGGCAGCAAAGACATCACTACGAGCTAAAATAAAAATAAATGCATGTATAAAAACGAATTAAAATCGATCACATATAATAAATCATGGCCACAGAGCAGTTGAGTGTTTTTAAACTAACCTGCCAATATAGCTTTATGTGCTTGGAATTCACGGCCACCCACGGCTAACGTTACATCACTAAATTTCTCATTATCAAAGAGATTGCCCAAATCTTCGCTTAGTTTACATTCGGGCACTTTAAATTGTACAATATTCGATTGACCAGAAATATTAACACTATCGGCCACAACGCTAACTTCGCAGAATATTGTCAATTTGTCTTCGGGCAAAAGACCATTAGCCTCATCCAGTAGGAAATCTCGTCTAATGAACTTTTTGAAACCCCAATCTTTGCCTTGTACAAAACGGTATGCTCTGCAAGAAAAATAAAACAAAAACACAAATGAGAACTGCGAAAAATAATTATAAATCGAACTAAATAAATGTTAAGATACATGTTGCTTAGGAACATGTTGTAATAAGTTTGTAAAAACTTTTAGGCAATTTCTTAAAAAATTCGAAGCATATGTTAAATATATTTATAATTTATTTTTTTATATAATTTTATCTCTGTTATACTTTTCTGCAAAGTCGTCTCTATAAAGATAATGGGTCTTTTGGGACAAAAACCAATTTTTTAGGTCCAAATTTTTTTAACTAAGTAATTTTTAATGTGAAAATAAATTTTTGAGATTAAAAATTTTTTAATCTAAATCTAATGCCGTTTTCTTTAGTGACAAAAAATGTCGCACCTTATTTGCACTTTTTTCGAAAATTTTTTTTTTTTTATATATTCTAAATTAAGAGCAACCTTATCATATATATCAATCGAAAGGTCTCAAAGAGCTGTATTCATAAAATGAAAAAAATTTGATTATTATCCTCTTTGAAGTCATAGGGGGAAAATATTTGAAAAGGGGAACAATGGGGAATTATTCTCACACTATGACCTGAAAAAAGTCACTGGCTGCAATTTTTTACGATTTACGAGGGCTTGCCTTTGAGACCTTTAAGGTGATGTATAAGATAAGGTAGCTCTTAATTCAGAATATATAAAAAAATACACTTTTCGAAAAAAGTGCAAATAAAGTGCGACATTTTTGGTCAGAAAAGAAAACGGCAAAAATTACTTTGGAGGTGTGTGAATAATTAGAGTTCAAGTCCATTTTTAGATTTTTAATTTCTGCTGAAAACAATATGACATTCTACTTTTCATCAGCCAATCCTACAAATGTGATCGTAGATGTTTTACAGATATTTAAAAATTTTAAAGGAGAACTTTTTTGTTTTAATTAAGAAAACTATATTTTCTAGATGAAATTTCTACTATTTACCAGCCACTCCCACAAATGAAATCTCTACAAAATTGAATGCGGAATTTTTTGACAATAAAAAAATTTTTTTTTATTAAAATTTGTTCCAAAAAATTAAATTTTCGAGATGAAAATAAATTCTTGTGATAAGAGGAACAAAAAACAATTTCGATGTGAAAAAAATTCGAGGTGAAAAAATTATTTGAGGGTAACAAAAACATTCTTCAAAAACATGCTTCACGACGTCAGCTAATAAAAATATGTTAGTCTTATTTTCCCACTCAACGCTAGTTCAATTGAAATCGTACGAAATGTACCGTTTTATATGAAAATTTTAAAGGTCTTTCACAATTTGACTTATAACTTACGGTCTAATGGACCGCTTTTGGTCGTTTTCAATACCAAACTTCTAAGGTTAACAACAAACAACCTGCAGAAACCCTAGCTACTTATTCCGGAAAATATGGCTAGATCGATGCCATAAATATCATAAAGATAATATTAAGCTACATGTTTCTTAACATTTCAAATATTTAGCAACATATTATATAAAACAACATGTTGCTGAATTTCAATTTAAAATTTTTTAATTTCGTTTCAATTTTATTTATTTATTTTTGTAATAAAAGATGCTCTGCTTACCTCTGTGACTCCATGGCTTTGGTTTCTTCTCTTTTAGCATTCAATATGGAAAATTTAAATTTGGCTCTAACTTCTGATTTGTTGCAGGAAACTAATAATAAATATAGGGATAAGTAATCTTTACTTTCTTCATCTAAACCTTTTGGATTAACACGTAAACACCTGAAAGTAACAAAAATGTTATTGCAAACAAAAAAAAAACAACTTTACAATTTCAGGCACACATACCATTTCAATTTGTCATTAGCACCGGCTGAGAATGTTGAGGATTTTAAAACTTCACCCATTTCCTCACGACAAAAACTAAAATTATTTATGGTCCACATATAACTAAATTTAACCACTTTCACCTGCAAAGCAAAAATATAAAATTAAATATGTGATTGTATTTGGATTTATATAAGAAAAAAAAAAAAAAAAAAAAATAGCAAAGCAAAAGAAAAGATTTTAAAAATCTTTTGTTTAAAGAAATTTGATCCTTTCCCTTAGGATAAAAGATATTGTATTACAATATTTACAAGAACCAAATATCTTAAAAGGGGATTTAGTTAAAAGCATAGTTTTTATTGAAGATTGCAAACTTACCTGTGTGTAACACCAGTTCTCAGCAACTGGTGTATTAACTTCCGGTAAAGGCGGTGAGGGTACGCGACTAACCGCCATTGTACTACTGGATGCGTTAAGGTTAGATGTCACTCTAGCAGTTTGACTTGCCTGACATTCATTCACCGGCAATCTAAAAATATACAAAAAAAAAAAATAATAAACTAAATTAATAAAAATTATTTCAATAATTTGTTTAATTTATAATAAATACTATAAGAATTAAGAGAAATGCTTTAAGATCTTTTGATATTTATTTAAATATTTTTAATAAAAATTAGATAAGAATTTTAAAATTAAATAAATTCTTAAAATAATGAAGTTGATAAACTTAATTATTATATACATACATCTCAAGTGGTTAAGCAAGATGATTATAAACATGTTAATAAAAGACTTTTGTTTACAAACAAAGCTGGAACAAATGTCAAAGTTTGAAAGAACAATATATTTGCCAACATTTGAGATCCACTGCAACATATTTGCATTATCAATATAGATTTTGAAAATTAAAAAAATATTTAAATTTTTTGTTTAATTTATAATAAGGATTAAGAGAAATGCCTTTTTTAGGTCTTTTGAAATTCAATTAAGTATTTGTAATTAATTATGTTGCTGAACTTTATTATAATATACATACATCTCTAGTGATTAAGCAAAATGCTAATATATTAAACCTGTTAATAAAATACTCTTGATTACAAACTAAATATAGATTTTTGTTGCCGGAACAAATGTCAAAGTTGTAAATAATAAAATACATGTTTGTCAACATTTGTGATATGCCGCAACATGTTTGAATTATCAAAAATTAATAAAAATTATAAAAATGCGTGTTTAACTTATAATAAGGTTTAAGAGAAATTTAATTTTGGAATATATAATTATTTGTAATTAAAATTAGATAAAAATTCAAAAATTAAATTAATGCTTAATAATTATATACATACATCTCAAGTGACTTAGCAACATGTTTATATATTTAACATGTTAATAAACAAAATATAGCTTTTTGTTGCTGGAAAAAATGTTGAAGTTGTAAAGAATAATATATTTGTCAACATTTGAGATCTGCCGCAACATGTTTGCATTATCAAAATAGATTTTAACAATTAACAAAAATTATAAAAATTATTTGTTTAGTTATTTGTTTAGTTATTTGTTTATTATAAGGAATAGGAGAAATGCTTTAAGATCTTTTGAAATTTGGATTAGGATTAGATGATTATTTGAAAGTTGAATTAATCTTTAAAAATACAAATACCATATTGTCTCAAGCGACTTAGCAGTATGTTTAAAAGTTGTAAAGAATAATATATTTGTCAACATCTCAGTTAAGCTGCAACATGTTCATTTATGACAATAGAATTTTGTTTCTAAGCTATAATGAGGTGTCTAATTAGAAATTTATTTATTTATTTTAAGCATTTAAACAATTATGTTAATTTGATTTAAGACTACATTTCCATTAATTAAAAAAAAATAATATATGTATGTAACAAATTTTATATAAAAAATTTGTTATATCAATTATGGAATTTTAATACTTATAAAAACCAGCAAAAATTTTAAGTTTTTCAACAATTCTTGATGGTATCAATCATTTAAACTTAATGCTATGGACACTTCAAACAGCCAGCAATAATCTAAAACATCAAAAATATTTTATACAATTTTATCAAAAAAATTCAATCATAAGAAAACTTTCTAAACACTTTTTTTTAACCACCCAGTAAAAAACAAAGCATACAAAATGTGAAAAAGATTTCATTCATGGGCCCGATGTTGTGGAAATTTGGTTCAGAACCAATGAATTTAACTTCGATGGAAGTTCTTTTTTAAAATACATGTTAGCGCTAGTGCTTATGAGAAATCAGTTTTTCAGAATAGATATTTTATAAAACTATTTTTATGAATACTTCATGGTACTTTTTGCAATATAATTTTTGGTTTTCAATACAATTTTTTCTTTTCTTTCAACAATATAACATTTTTAAATCAACTAGCAGATTCCAGCGCTCGAAATTGGAGTGCAATTTCTAGGCAATTTTATTTCACAACTAGCCAATTCACAAACCAATTCTTTTTTGGTTTATTATTATTGTAAATGAAGATAACAAACTCATTAACAAACATATTAACAAATTTAATAAACAAACAAATTGCATACGTATAATTTTATGTATGTGTTAGTAGCAACTTTAAATGCAATTTACTCAAAATAAAGGAACAAATTTAAAAAATCTATAAATCTGGTGAACAGCTAAAAAGAAATACCTTTCAAATAATATACGTTTGGTCCAAATCGGAACAAAACGGTAGAACAAAACATCGGTAACAAGAAATCACCTAGCCTATTAATATTATAGATATATTTTTCAATTCAATACCATTATTTTAATTTTTTTTCATGTAGGAACTTATATTTTAAATCCAAAGAGAAAATTAGCTTATTATGTTATATCCTGCTATTGTAATTTAACAAAGATTATGTACTCTCTAACATCATTAAAAATCTAATTGAAGAATAACTGCGTTTATCTTTAATACATTTTAACATATAATTACATTTTAACCCATAATTAATTTAAAAGATATATTTTACATATATTTTACAGTGACATGAACCAAAAATTTAAAATTGCGAAAGGTCAAAGGGGATTATCACATGATCAAAATTGTGTAATGTAATATCTTAGAAAGCGATATTTTTAAAATTTATAAAAAATATTTATTAATCTTATATATTAAAAGAATTTATGAATAAACTTTGCATTTAAGATTTTTTTTAATATTTCTCTTCTCTCAAACTTCTATCACTGGAGTTCTAATTAACGTAGGCTGTTGACATAGGTCTAAGAACACTCAGTGGATCAAGCTCCTTCTTTTGAGCTATTAACTGCTTAAATTCGTTGGGTTTGAGGAAAGTTATGCGTGGAGAATCAACTTTACTTTTACTGTACGTTAACTTATCTTGGCATATTTTGGCATTACTGTACGTTAACTTCTCTTGGGAAATTCGTTGGGTTTGGGGAAAGTTATGCGTGGACAATCGACTTTACTTTTACTGTACGTTAACTTTTCTTGGCATATTTTGGCATTACTGTACGTTAACTTCTCTTGGCAAATTTTGGTATTATATTATAAAATTAATATAATATAATATAATGCTGCGGAGCAGCAGAGGTCCTCTAGTATTATTTAATTAAATTTAATTAGAGAGTTTAGCAGGGTGTTAGAGTTTTAAATAAAAAAGTGTAAGTTGGATTGAATTTTTTTAAATGTGATTTTAAACTTTTGTATTTCGTAGAGGAGCTCCATAAACTATTTTTTTAGTAAATGATAAAAGTAACCTTAAATTTTGTTATTAAAAAAAATTCTCAAATAAAAATTTCAAATTTACTTTTTAATATATGAATTACTGTTTTTTAATCCCTCCACAACACTGTGCAGAGGGTATATATAAGTTTATTATTCCGTTTTTAACGCTTCGAAAAATGAATTTGATTTTAATAACAACTCGCGTCGATGTCCGTCTGTCTGTTGAAATCACGCCCATTTACATAATAAACCATTTACCTGGTAAAACTTGGGATAATATTGTTTGCCATTAATTCAGCAGGTTACTATTTAGAACGGGCTAAATCGGGCATCATTGTGCCAAGATATGGCCTAAGAAAATGCTAAAAATTCAGTGTGTTCCAATAATTTAGTATTAATTTTTTCAAAATGATCACTTTCAAATATTTTGTTTACATTTGTTAGAAATAGTGCAATAAGTCCTGATATAAATGTAAACGTAAAACCAGGGGGAGGGTATCAAAGAGTCGGCATAGCCGAATTAAACACTCTTACATGTTTATAACACAGAATCTGCTACGAACTCACTGATGAAATTTGACACAAAAATAGTGAAATATCAAAAATATCTTTTTGAAATTTACCAAAAATAAAAAAATATCATTTAATTTAATTTCGAATACATCTCAACTGAACTTGTCGGTAAACTACATATAAAGGTAACTGTAATTTTTTTGACCCACCATTGTGACTTTGATTAAAATAGAAATTCCTCTATTTTGATTTATGTTATTTATAAGAAAATGGTAATTAAGTATATTAATGGTAATTTATATTACAAGCAACAAGTTTTTTAAAAATTTTTATAAACATGTGCATTATGTTTTTTGTGAAATATTTGTTTTAAAATAACAATGTTATAAGACGATTTGTATTTAAAATGTATATAACATGTTTATTAATGTTTATAAACAATTTGAACATATCAGCAACATGTTTAAAAATATTTTTAAATTTTACAAAAAATTGTCTTTTTTTTTAGTTCATATTACCAGCAGCAAGTTTTAAAATGTTTATAAACATTATTTGTATCTAAAATGTTTATAACATGTTTACCAATGTTTACAAACAATTTGAACGTATCAGAAACATGTTTAAAACAAAAATTTTGCATTTCACAAAAAAAATATTTAAAAAATTTTTTTTTAAATGCTTGTGCGTTTTGGAAAGTTTACAAGTTTACATTAAAAAAAAAGTTGGTAGAGCTAAATATTTTTTTCTCTTATTTAAAATCCAGTCACAGAGGTAGACTAGGGATTTTTTAATTTGACCATTTTGCTTGAATATTCTTCCTGCTCCTGCATATTACACCACTGAATTTCGATATTATGCTTACCATTTCAGTGATTGATCGAATAAAATCAGATTCCAGCTCTGATTGGTTTTCAAGTTTGAAAAAAGATTATCTTCTACTTTGTTTGCAATAAAAAAAATTTTCTCCACATTTGTATGGCCAGTTTCTAGAGAATTTGAATTCGGTAAGTTTTCCAGAAAATTCGAAATATTCCAAAAAAATTTCCTGTAACATCAGAAAATTCTGGGGGTAAACGTCGCATTCGATATCGAATAAAATCAATTGAAGTTTCAAATTTTGGTTTATTATTTAAAGAAGACTGACAAACGTCAGACCTCTTTTCACTTTTACTCTTACTAGAGGGAATAACTTGTTAACTATGAAAGAGTAAAATTATTTTTAGTATTTTTTTTTTTGGAAAATAAAAAAAAATAATTTCGATCGAAAAATTTTGATAATGAATACGCTGATTTCACCCCTGCATTTTTGCTGACACGGATTTAGCACATATTAAAACGATCACGGAATTTTCCGGTTTAAATTTTGAAAGATTAAATTGTTACACGGAATAAGCCTGTGTGCTAAATTTTTGCTTTCGGCATAGGATAAAAATGAGTGTACTCAAGATTTTAAAAAATGTGGGCTTAATAATCAGATTCGTAGAATGGGAACAAATTTTGAATGATACATTAATTGACAATGATTGATTGATTGATTGACAATGAGTGTAGCATCATCATCTCGCATTAATAAATAGTTCTTAATTTTTAGTAAAAAATATGTAAATCAAAGGGAAAATATTTGTTTAAAAAAATTTTTAAATGATCCTGAGGATGGCTAAAAATTTATAGCCGTAATATTGATCTAATAATAATAATAATAAAAATGTTACAAAATTAACATTAATGTTTTTTTCTGTAAATAAACCAATGACCTCAAGCCAGACAAGAAGTTTCTTATAAAAAATTAAAATAAAGGTCAACGACTAATACAAAAATATATATTAAAATTTGATATAATTCTATATGAATCCATATGATAATCGTATATGGAATGACTATTTTTTTCCCCCGATGTAGGCACAAATTTGGGATCTCATACATAATTGCTATAATAGCAGATATTATTTTTATAAAACTTCAATTGTATGCAATTATTTTTTTTTTTTTTTGTAAATTATTTAAAAATTATACTGTCAACAATTGTCTGTCTCACCTTTGCTGATAAACCAAATCCATAATATTACGATCAAATTCTACTTTGATCAAATTTATATATGACGAAGATGAATTTGATTCTGGACTAGATGTAGAGGCAGAATATTCAGATGATAAAGACGACGAGGATGGCGAATCGTAAGGTGACGGTGGCGAAGACATTAAATTTAATAATTTCAACAATAAAGAATTATTATCCAGTTTGATAAATTTTAAATTAAACAACGAATAAAAACAAATAAACAAAATCTTTAAAAAAAAATTTAGAGATTAAAGAAAATTTTTTAAAACATTTATTACAGAAAAAAAAAAACATTTAATAACACAAAAAAAAAAAAGAAGAAAATTTCAACAAAACATCAAATGGACTAGACACTTTTATTTAATATGATGGACGATATCAGTTTTTTTGATACAAAAAAACAAAAAACAACTGTTGAAAATACAGTTAATAAATTGTTGTTTATTGGTGAGAACGTTGAGAAGAGAAGAATATTTGAATATAACGGGATTTCTTAGCAAAATAAGAACACTTTAGGTTTAACAATTTCAAATTTAGTTCTGAACAATATACAAGGTGATTCGTTTTTATTTTATATTTAATAATTTTATTTTTAAAAAAATACATGTATTTTTATAATATTAAAATTCCCGTCTTTTTTGCTCGAAGGCTTTCAATAAACTAAATCGAAATTTCAAACAACTTCGATTTTAAAAGAAAAATAGAAGAAAAAGACAAACATGGAAAATATATAGCAACAGTTTTTCTTTTATACAAAAAAAAACATTTTTCCCAAAAAGGATCATTTCAAGGATAATAACATCACAGTCTAAACAAAAGATACAATATAATATTTGTAAGCATGAGCAGCAGCATCAAACAAACAAAAAAACATTCCTACACTCTTACCAGTATTCGAAGGGCAGATGTAACATATAGAATCTGTTAAAAGCATGACAGAAAAATCTGCTCAAACCAAACTACAGACTACATGTATGAAGTTGGTCGTAGTTGATTGTCACCGTTGAAATCTCAAGGCAGTTACAATGAAAACTATAAACAAAAACTCATCAACTTTCCTTTATTTCAAGGTGTTATAAAAAGGACCGCACTTTTTTTTTTTTTTGTTTTTCCACCAACATCCGTCCGTTTCACCTAATGTAGGCGATTGTTTTAAGACTCTAAGAACGCAGAAAGATGAAAAGTGATATAAAGATGATGAGTATATTGACTTAAGGGTGGTTGGTGGTGGTGGTGGTGGTGTGTGTTGCTCTTAGTTGGTGTTAGTGTGGTTGAAATTATTTTAAAGGTGATTTTGTTTTTTTGTCCTCAAGGTGAACAAACTGTATGATTTTTTTGTTGTTGTTGTTATTGTTTCGTTTATTTTTACCATTTAAAAAAAACCAGTTGTAAATTTTTAAGGTAAATATAAATAAATAAGGTTGTGGTTTTGAAAAAGTAAATAAAAATTTTTAACAATCACTTTATTTTTATTTTTTAAATTTGGAAAGATTAAACCATAATTTTTATTTTTGTAATGAAAACACAACCATTTATTTTTATTTCTTAATTCATAAGAAAATTATATATAAAATTTCTTGTCAAATTATCATTTTAATTATACGAAATAAGTGCTAAAACAATAATATTTGTTCAAATATACGACAAATAACAACGTCTGTTTTGCAGGAAACAAAATTCTAAATACAATTATTGTTAATACTTATAAACAAGTTCGTTATCAATTTGATTTATACACGTTTAAAAAAAAATTAACAAAATTTTATAAAAAGAATAATATTGGTATACAAGTTTCGAAAAACTTATAAATTTTTTAAATATCAAAAATTTGTTAAAAGAAATGGAATAGAAACAATTTAATTTCAAAAAATTTTTTTTTAATTCGTCGAAGCATACAAATTTGAAAAAAACATGATTATTGTAATAAAAAAATATCGAAATTAATAAATTGTATAAGGATTTTTAATGATACCTAATATTAAGCGTAAATTGTTAAAAAATTCGGAAAATTTTTTTATATGGCTTGAAATAAAAATATTAAATAAAAATTAATATTGGTATAAAAATTTTGAAAAACTTTTTTAAGTAATAAAATTCGAAATTAGTAAATTTTATAAGGATTTCTAATGATACCTAATATTAAGCATAAATTGCTAGAAAAATTATTTAAAAACATACGATAAATATAATCAATTTAAAAAATTTCAAAACTTCTTAAAAGACATGAAATCGAAAAAATTAAATTAAAAAAAAAATTTATTTTTTAAATTAAATTTTTTTTGTCAAAGTATAAAAATTTCGAAAAATGTGCTAATTAAAATTAGTAAAATTCGAAAGTAGTGAATTTTATAAATTTTACAATGATACCTAATATTAAGCGTAAATTGTTAAAAAATTCGGAAAATTTTTTTATATGGCTTGAAATAAAAATATTAAATAAAAATTAATATTGGTATAAAAATTTTGAAAAACTTTTTTAAGTAATAAAATTCGAAATAAGTAAATTTTATAAGGATTTCTAATTATACCTAATATTAAGCATAAATTGCTAGAAAAATTATTTAAAAACATACGATAAATATAATCAATTTAAAAAATTTCAAAACTTCTTAAAAGACATGAAATCGAAAAAATTAAATTAAAAAAAAATTAAATTTTTTAAATTAAATTTTTTTTGTCGAAGTATAAAAATTTCGAAAAATATGATATTTAAAATTAGTAAAATTCGAAATTAGTGAATTTCATAAATTTTGCAATGATATTTAATATTAAGCATAAATTGTTAGACAACAATTTTTGAAACAAATGTGCCAATGTTTTTTGCTTTATTTAAAGTAAAAACATTTGATCTTGAGCCTGAATAATTTCAAACTCAATGAAATAAAATTCGAAATTGTTCACCATATTTACCATTTGGTACATTTTTTTGGAGTAATATTCATTTAAAGTTGTTACAAACACATACATAAAACACATATTTAAGCTTCAAATAAAGAACTATACAATGCTGTGTTTGTGTTTATTAAATTAGTGTTGAATTGTAAATTGACCAAAAATTGATTAGCATACCTTTAGGCTCTTAAAAATTATTTATGAATTCAAAAATAAAATTTCCTAGAATTAGCACTCGAATTTCGAGGGCTGGGTTCTGCTAGTATTAGTAAATGTTATAAAGATTTCTCGTTATACTTCATATTAAGCAAAAATTGCTAGGCAAATTATTTAAAAATTTACAATAAATATCATAAATTTCCGAAAATTTGTTAAGACATGAAATCGAAAAAAATTATTTAAAAAAAAAATATATGTTTTTCAAAATAAGTAATAATCTAAAATAAAATTAAATACAAATTTTATCGAAGCAGAAAAATTTCGAAAATCTTGTGAAAAATTTTATATAATTAAAACCGAACTTAGTAAATTTTATAAACTTTCTAATGATTTTTAAAATTAAGCAAAACAATTTACGCTAAATAATTAAAAACATACGATAAATAATTTTTGAAAGAAATATAAATAAATATTGAGAAAATATTAATTTGAAATAAGTAAAATAAATAAAAAGGATATTAAATTATAAAATTTATATTTTTTAAAATACTACATTTTCAAAAAAAAAATTTTTTTGTTTAACAAAAAATTTTTTTAAATAATAAAAACTGCAATTAGCCAGTTTTATAAGCTTTCTAAGGATATCCTAATATGAGGCAAAACGATAAAGGCTAAAATAATTTTTTAATAGGAAAAACATAAAATGATTGTAAATAACTAAAATACATAGTATACTAATTTTTACAATTTATATATTTAAAATAGTAAATTAAAAAAAAAAAAAAAAAAATTCAAAATTAGCCAATTTTATAAGCCTTCTACGGGTACATAATTTTAAGCATAAAGAGTTGAGCAAATTAGTTAAAAATATACAATAAATATTTCAAATTTAAATAATTTTGAATTTGAATTAATTTAAATTCTATAATTTTTCTGTCAAAGAACATAAATTTAAAATTAGTGAATTTTATAAGTTTTCTAAGGATACCTAAAATTATGTAAAAAGTGTCCAGCTAATTATTTAATTTATTTATTAAATTATTTACATACGAAATATATTGCAATATTTATTAGAAATTTTAAAATTCCGATTAGTTTTTCAAAGACTTTAGAATCTTAGAATTTTAAATAAATAACTTTTTTAGGATATTAAATTTAAAAATTTATAACTAATTTTTTATAGAAAACAAATTTGAAGGATACCTTATTTTAAGCATAAATTATTGGGCAAAATTTTTAATAATATTTAAACATTAATTTAATTTATTAATTTATTTAATTTATGTAATTTCGAATTTTTATTAATTAAAATATTTAGAAAAATTAAATTAACTATTTAACAAATGAAACAAATTTAAAATTATTAAGTTTTATAAGCTTTCTAACCAAAAAAGTCTTCGGCTAATTACATTTAATTTATTTTTTATTTAATTATTTATATATTTACGATAAATCTTTAAAATATTACAACTTTTATTCATTATTTTATAAAAGAATTAAATATTTATGAATTAAAATTTTAAAATTTTATTTAATTAATGATACCATTCTAATGATACCATTCTAATGATACCTTATATGTATTTAGTTTGAAGTGTTTAGAAACCAAAATTAAAAACATACGATAATTATTTATACTTGTTTAAGTTTTAAAATTCCTTTAAATGTTTTAAAAAGAAGGAAAATATTTAAAATCATTTTAATTTTAACTTTCGAATATTAAATAACTAAAATATTTAGTATATTAATTTTTTAAAGTTTTAACTTATTTTTCAAAGTAAATAATTTCGAAATTAATAAATTTAATTAACTTTCTAATGATGCATAATATTAAAGAAGAAGTGACCAGCTAATTATTTATATTTTGCTTTTAAAATTTTTATAATATTTTGAAAGTATTTAGAATTTTAAATAATTAAAACATTTTTTAAAGTATTGAAATTAGTAAATTTCATTAGCTTTCTTATAATATCATATATGAAGGAAAATATACCAGGCTAATTTTTTAAAAACGTTAGATAAATTTTCAAAATATTTCCACTTTCAAAATTCCGATAATTTTTGGAAGGAAAAAAAGTATTAATATCCAAAATATTTAGGATATTAATTTACAAAAATCTTAACTTAATCTTAACAAATCAAACAAATTCGAAATATTAAATTTTATTAGCTTTCTAATGATACCCAATATTATGCAAAAAAATGTCCAGCTAATTACTTAAAAACATACGATACATTTTCAAATATTTAAACTTTTAAAATTTCGATAATTATTTGAAAAAAACTATAGAAAATGATTTTATTTAAAACTAGATGTAACCCGGCGTGCTTCTCTACAATATCCTCCCCCTCTGATCGTAATGAAAGAGCTCACGCAGTCCCAAGGCTGCCACTATTACAGGACTTCATTCATAATTTACTTTGTATGGGGGTGCCACGCCCGTTTGTCCGATCTTGCCCATTTTTTTTTGTCTCACGTTAATAATAGATGACCTAACACAAATTTGCACACCTGTCTCTGCCATAGTTCAAGAGATATATGATATTGAGTAGTTACTTTGTATGGGAGGTACCACACCCACTTATCCGATCCCGCCCATTTCAGGCATAGCTACTAACATTATTAATAGGTGACCTTACACAAATTTGCAAAGCTCTCCCTACAATAGTACTCAATATAAATGATATTAAAAATTTACTTAATATGGGAGGTGCCATATCCGCAGTAAGACTCTGTGAAAATTACAGGAAGATCAGATCAGTAGTTACGGAGATTACCTCCTACAAACAAACAAACACATTACCTCTTTATAATATTAGTATAGATTTAGAATTTTAAATAATTCCAATATTTTGGACATTAAATTTACAACAGAAATAAATTCGAAATAAGTTAATTTTACAAGCTCTTTAAGGATATCTAATATTAAGCAAAGAGGGTCTGGCTAATTATTTAAAAACATACGATAAATATTTCAAATATTTCCACTTTCAAAATACGGATTAATTTTTTAAAGAATAAAAATATTCGAAATAAATTCATTTAAGTCTAAGAATTTTAAATAATTAATTTATAACATGCAATTTTTTTAAATTTTTGAATAGAATTTTTTCAAGCCACGTTAAACAATTTGATAAATCTGAGTGACCTGGGGTCAAAATCATTTTCCACTTTTTTTCCGATTCGGATAGGGTGTGGAAGATCTTTTTTTCTCGATAGCTTGTTTTCGCACGTAAATCCCCCTTTCACAGACCAGGTCACATATAATTCCCAACAGCCTTTTTCTTAAACTATTTGAAACACCTTGTTATTTTTTTTAATGTTTTATTCACAAACGATGATAAACGATTTTCTAGTTAATCTGTTTTTTTTTTCTTTTTTTTGATGGAGAGCGCCAAAATGTAATGGCCGGTACTTTATTTCTCTCGGAAGAAGAAAAAAAATTGTAACGGATTTAAAGAATGACGTTGCTATTTTCTTAATATTCTTTATAAACAAAGAAAGAAAAAAAAAAGAAAAGCAATAAGCTGAACGAATGCTTTAACAGAAGAAAGAAAACGACACGACAATGAATTGTACACAGATAATAAAAATAAAGAATTGAAAACATTGAGGTTGTAACCTTCATCCACACAAAATCTAAAGAAGAAAAAGAACGTAAATTTCTAGTAACGAAATGTGTGTTTGTATAAATTTATAAATCTTTTAAGATAAAGAAAGCGCCTACCCGGCTGAGACGTGACAATATGGAAAGGTGTTCATCAAAAGTGCATGGTGCTGAGAGCAGAAGCAGCAGGCCAATATAAATAAAACAAAAAATGAATAAAAAAATGAAAAAAAAATTAAAATCCGATTAATCTGTGACCAGTTTAATGTTTAACAAACATAATTTCAATGTATTGTAAAGATACATCAACAATAAGGTCTTTTGTTAAAGAAGTTTTTTAACTGAATGGCACGTTTTGAAAAAGATTAAGTAGTTAAAAAGAAGAGGAAGAAGAAACTGTAAAATGATTATCTTAAAGAGATTTATTAAAAGCAGTAGCATCTGGGAGAAGAAGATTGATGTACATACTTATAAAAAAGCAGCACTTTTGATGATTAAAGATTATTAGTAATTTTTGGGAAAGGGTAAAAAAAATATTGGAATTGATTCTAATAACTTTTAGAAATCGGAATGTTCTCTTAAGTAAATAAATTTCAAATATGGAATGTTTAAAATATAAAACGAAACGTAACGAAACGAGGTAAATCTGTATGAGATACATATTTAAATTTTTGAAATATTTTTCAAATTGTTTTATATAAATTTAAACGTTTCATTACGTTTCATTTTTTATAAAATATAAAATTCTATAAAACGAAACGTAGCGAAACGATATAAATTTAAAATATTTTTCATACAAATTTATATCGTTTCATTTCACTTGTATACAGAGATACTAATATAAATTAGCAGAGCCCAGTACTCGAAATGCGAGTGCAAATTCTATGAAATTTTATTTTTTCATTAAATTTTTTTCTTTCAATGTTTTTTGAATCTACATATATTTAAAAACTTATGAATATTTAAATAAAATTCATTATAAATATTTGTTGAACACACAGAAGATATATAAATGGGTTTGTTAATAAATAATTTTATACGAGCCATAGGTCAGCTAATTTTAGCCAATTCATAAACAAACATGCAGCATTGTATAGTTTTTTATTTGAAGCTTAAATATGTGTTTTATGTATGTGTTAGTATCAACTTTAAATGATTATTACTCAAAGAAACACCTTTCAAACGATATATTTTTTGTCAAAATCGGCTGATAACTAAAAGCGTTCATTAGAAATCGCCTTGCCTAATAATATTATAGAACTTTTTTTTTAGTTTATGTTGTTATAGGTAACAGCTAATTGGAATATAATGAATTTCGAAATTAGCCTATTTCATGAGCTCTCTTATGATACCAGTTTTTGGCTATACTTTCAACGGTAAGTAATTTAAAAATCTACGATACTGCAAAAAATATATATATTATTTTTTGCAAGCATGATTTGCTTAAGGTCGAGTTTTTAGATTGCTAGTTAAACCTAGTTTAGTTCAACTCGTATTTTTAAACACTTATAACTTTTCAGCTAGTTAACTACACTTAGTTTAATTGGCATCCCGAAAGCTCGGGATATAGAAAATAAGCATTAACCAAATTTGAGTGGCATTATTATTTTTTTGGCGTGCAGATGTGAAAAAGTTGATAGATTTAAGTGAAGATCGGGAAGCAGCTTTATATGGGGGATATGACAAAAAATTGTCCTACAGGGTTTTTTTTTTGGACCACTGATTAGTAGATGAAATAAGCACACACAAATTAAATTTGAGATCTATATAATAATTTGGATCTTATGGCAATGTAAGGGGACTAGCTGTGAACCGATTTCACAAATTTCAATAGCCTTCGTCCTAAGGTCGTTAAAAGCTTAGATACCAAATTTATTCATATATTCAAAAAATATTTTTATTTGCGTTCTGCAGTTGGATTACAAGGTTTACATGGACACACAGATGGACATAGCCATAATTAGATTCAGAAAGTGATTCTGAGTCGATCAGTTCTTCAAAATTAAAAAAAAAAAATAAAAAGTTGTTTTTCGTTTATCAGTTTAAACTTTGAGAAAATTTTATTTTTCATTCTTCAATTTTTTTCTAATATTTCTCTTACATTACAAAAATTATTATCTTTCTTTCATTAGAAAAATATATACATGATCTTAAACCGAACAATAAATGACTAAGTATTCCAATACAGATCAACAATACATAACAATAACATACAACACATGAGGTACAATGCATTTGTTTAATCTGTTAAGATTTCACATGCCATTACAGTTCCATCTAGAGGACAATGGCAAAAACAAAGAGCTGTTCATATTACAAGACTTGTAATTGATCTGGCTATGTTAATGTAGAGAAAGCTAAAAATTGGAAAAGCTCAGCTTGTTCATACAAACTCTCGTATATAAAAAGAAAAACATTTCTCATGTTCTTTTCTTTCAAATGTTGAGTTAAATAGTTGATTAAGCATGAGTTGAAGTAATAGACAGAAGGATGCTGACGATGAACAAGTCGCTTTGTTCGAAAGTAGCTACTCCATCTAGCGCTGTCTTCAATTTTTTTCTAATATTTCTCTTACATTACAAAAATTATTATCTTTCTTTCATTAGAAAAATATATACATGATCTTAAACCGAACAATAAATGACTAAGTTTTTCAATGTTGTCTTTAATAAGCTAATGTGGCCTGAATTTTTTATGTAAATAAAAACAAATTTGATTTACAATTTTGGTCCCGACGTTTCGTCGATTATTTGTCGACTTCTTCTGGGGTTTGTCTATTTATTTGAAGATATAAAAAACATATTAATACACTTCCTTACACCATATAGTATGTGTCATAAACTTACAATTGAATTGTTTAAATTTAAAACATAATAAAAATATATTTCACACAAAACGTAAAACATAAAAACAACATCTTAACATTCAAACACATATTAATTTAATAACACAGCTTAACTAATAGCGACAATGTAACTTGCATTTATATTGCTGGTATCTTCTTTCAAATTCATCGTCCGTTTTATATTTTGTTGTATATACAAACTTTCTTTTGTATATCTCTTTCTTTCTCTATTTTCCTTGTCTAGTATTCTAATCGTTTCAAAATTAGCTATATGACCTGTTTTAAATATATGTTGCGCCAAAGCTGTTGTTTCTCTCCTCTTGGCGATGTCTAGTTGATGTTCTCCCATTCTCGTAGCTAAAGCTCTCTTTGTTGTTCCTATGTATATTAAATCACATTTCTGATTGTCATTTCCCTTGCATGCTATTTCATACACTACGTTATTTTTTTGTTGTTTTTCTATAGGTGCCTTGACATTTGTGAATATTGCGCTTAGTGTTTGGTTGGGTTTGTAGGCAAAATTAATGTTATTGTTTTTAATTGTATTTCTCATGTTTCTGTTGTCTGTTAAGCCAGGGATGTATTGTACACTGTAAAACTTTATATCCTTATTTTCTTCAGTGTTGTCACGTTGGTTGTTATTTTTTAATCGCTGTTTTATTTCTTCTATTAGAGACCTTATGATGTTATTGGGAAAACTGTTTTCCATTAATATCTGGTGTATTTTCTTAATGTTTTTAACGTGGAATTGTTGGTCGCTAATTTTAAGAATTCTTTCAATGAGATTTTTTGCCGTATTTAATATTTGATGTTTTGGTTGGGTTGCATTATAATTCATGAGTCTCCCCGATGCTGTTTCTTTGGCATACCAGTCAAAATTAATATTATTTGAGGATCTATGTAATCTTGTATCTAAATATGTTATGGTATTTTCTTTTTCTATTTCAATAGTGAATTTAATCTTTGGATGTTGGTTGTTTAAAGTGTTCAATATATCATCTTGGTCTTCTTTATTCACAATGGCTAAGATGTCATCTACATATTTAGTTATGTATTTGATGTGGATGTTTTTGTCTTTTAATTCCATTATAACGTCGTCAAGTAAGCTATCGAGAACTATATCGGCTATTGTGGGCGATAGTGGGTTGCCCATTGGCATACCAAAGATTTGGTTATACAATTTTTTGTTATAAATAAAATAATTATTTTCAGTTAGGCAAAAATTAAGAATCTCCATGAATTTGGAACTAGGAATTTTTGTAAAATTTTTAATTATGTACCATTTTTTCATAATATTTTTGATGGCAGTATGCACTGGAATATTGGTGAATAGTGAAACCACATCAAATGAAACCAATATCTCGCTATCTTTTTAGGTTATTTTTCAATTCTATAGAATTTTTAATGTTATAATCTTTAGATATTATATGTTTGAGAATTTGTCCTATATATTTGGAAAGATGGTAACAAGGTACCTGTGTTGAGGAGATGATTGGTCTCAGGGGGATCCCTGTTTTGTGGATTTTAGGCAATCCGTAGATTCGTGGGGCTGTAGCTGCTGAACATAGTAATTTCTTTTTTTGCCAATTATCAATATATCCTTTTTTGAAAAGGTCCGATATAATATTGTTGTTCGTTTTTTGTAGTTTTGTTGTTGGATCTGTTCTTAGAGTTCGGTATGTATTTCTGTCTTCCAATAAGTGTTCCATTTTATGTATATATTCACTTTTGTACATTGCTACTGTCTTGTTACCCTTATCTGCTTGAATAATTATTATATCTTTGTGTGCTCTTAAAAACTTTTTAGTTTTTTCAAAAATCGTCAGTATAAATTTTTCTTTGGGTTTATTTTTAATATTTCTTTTGAACGTTGTAATTCTATTTGCTAATTTTGTTCTTGCTATTTCTTTCTCTCTATCCGCATTTAGTTCCATTTCCTGTATACATTGTTCTATGTCAGCAATAACGCTAATCGGTGAAAAATTTCGGTCATTTATTGGTAATGCAAATTTTTTTCCCAAAGAAAGCATCCATTTGCACTCCATTGGGATGTTGAGAGTGGTTTTATTTTCAAACCAATGGTTGTTGAAAAATAATCCGTAAGATTTGAATAGTTTTTCTTTCAGTGTGTTAATTTTATATGTTTGTGTGTGTTTTATTGTTTCTCTTATGTTATTTGCTCTGTTTGTTTGTTTACTAATAAAAGCAATGTGATCAGCTGATGTTAGCATATTGTTTATTCCACTATTCAAGTGATAGAGTTTTCTTTTCAATAATTTTATATTTGTGCTAGTCTGTGATATTTCTAAGTTAATAATTTTTTTGTGGAAATTATTTTCTATTTTTCTTAGTTGTCCTTGTATGTTACGGCATTCAAAAAGATGTGTTACCTGTTTTGTAGTGTTTTTTGTGTGATTTGGTATTAAGCCATAGCTTCTACATGTTAATAAAAATACCAGTCGTTCTTGTTGTTGTGCTAATTTTTTAACTTCATTACAATATTCTTTCATCGTTCTGCAGGTCTCGATGTCGTATTTGAGTTCTATGTGTTTAAAGTATCCCTTCATATTTCTAATGGTGTTATTTGTTGTGTATTTTGATGTTCGTATGATTTAAATAAATATTTTTTCGGCAAGCTTCCCGATCTTGAGTTATTATTTTAGTTGTTTGGCCAATAATTGTAAATATTTTAATGTTG